>CM073779.1:65422173-65844612 GCA_037158775.1 Hetaerina titia | reverse complement strand
GCAGAAATTAGAGCAGGTGGAACGGTTTACGTGTCTCGGAAGTGTTTTGGACCAAAATGGTCAAAGTAGTAGGGGCATAAGGAGAAGAAATGCGTTAGGCGAAAAAAGCTTTCACAAGGAGAATAGAATTGATGACAGGGACGTTCAGTAAGGAGGTTAAGAAAAAGCTTGCGAAAACTTTGATATGGAGCGTAGTTATGTACGACGCGGAAACATGGTCATTGAAACAGGATGATAGGCGTATATTGGAGGCTTTTGAAATGTGGGATTTGAGAAGGGTGGAGAAATGGAAGTAAACAGAAAGAAAAAAAGAAACGAGGAAAGTGAGGGAGGGGAGAGGATTACTGAATGAAATAATAGGGAAACAGGAAACATGGATACAAAGCATAATGATTGGCAATCGGATGATGAAGACTGTGATAGAGGAGAGAATGTTAGGCAAACGAGGAAGGGGAATGTTGGACGAAATGAAGGGAGGAAATAATTATGTGGAGGTGAAGAGAGGCTTTTTGTAGAGTCGGATGTTGGGTTTTGTTTTGTTAAGAGAGACGAGAATTATGAGGTTGTTGTGCCCATCCGAAATCTTCCTTAACCGGTAGATTACCTTTAATAATAATTGCGGAAATAATACCCGCGTAACTCCCTTTTTTTATCTGAATGTTTGGAATCCAGTGATGACTTACCAGCAGGTAACATCTTCGATGGTCGCTAATAACCTCCAAAAGCTCTGAAGATGCATTTTGACGATCCTATTTCGTATTTCCTCGAACACGCCCCGGACCCCAAATTTTCATTCCATCCTTTGGCAGAGGTATTGTTGGGTTGCGGAATTTTTCAGTACGTGTATCGGCCGATTTTTTCAACGGTGAGCGAATTAGTCGGGGTAAAAAATTTGCCCCGTTGGGCAATTTATGCAAAGGTAAGAAAACAGTTACAACTTCCATTAAGTGCCTTTCTCATCATTTTGTATTGATAATGAATAATGCATTTCGACGGGCACCTTTGATTTATTAAAAATCCTACGATCCTTCGTTTTTCAAAAAGGTATTTGGCAAAAAATACTTATTTACGTGATAGCACTGCATTTTTAACTCGGGTAACAGCCATCATCAAATGCATTTTAACCAACACATTGATTGTCTACGTGCTGTTTTGCACTTTTCAAAGATAGCACTTTTCAGTTTGTATTTTTGCTCGAAAAATACAAAGAATGCATATAAAAATAAATAAATAACATACCTTTTTAATTGCAAAGTTTGCCCATTCAGTAATCATAAATGGTCGCAAAATAAAGGCTGAGACTATCGAATTCATATATCCATATCGCCAAATGAAGTTTGAGGGAGCCATGGGAATGACTTGAATTTTGCTATTAAATCTTATTTCGAGTTTCCTACTATCCACCCAAAATGTTCTCTTTTCCAAAGGGTAGCGATCGGTTAATACGCTACCTGTTCTACTGTTGTGCTTTGGGCTGGACTAATGGTTTCGTGCGTGCACTGTCTATGATGGTTTCTCCAGGGACTCTTTGGATTTCGCATATCCGAAAGTAAACATGTATTTACGGAAAAGGAAAACTCCCTGTAAATCACATGAAACATACGGTCAATTGAAAGTTTTTATCCATTTTATACTCTCTTTGAAAGCACATATCCCAGGGAAGTGACAATGTAATTGCACAGTGGTAATAATAGTGTGTATGCATGCATAAACGAGAGAACATACCACTAGGTTACCAATAAAAATACATTTTATCGTTTGAAAAGCCCAGAGTATTCCCAGGGAATGAGTCAGTTAAACTATTTAAAATATATTTGAAGCAGTGACAATTACTTTCAAATGTGAACGAAGTCCCATATAGATGAAAGTGGAACTATGGTTTCTTGGTGTATATAATTCCCCGTTGTCTCCTACCTCTCTTGATGAATCTGGACGAAACGTGGTACACTTACCCTTTATCATGTCTTGATTCTAGTGGGACACGAACAAGAAAATATGATCTCTTTCAGAGCCAGAGCTCTGATTCCCAGGTTAAAAAATTGCTTAAGATAAAGGTATTCTCAAGTCGATTTTGATTGGACGACTTTTAGAAGGTAGATTGGCTATTTTTCGAAATCATTCATGAAAAAACCTATCACAGGAGAAGAAAGAGATACTCACCTCCTCAATCACCCTGAAGATCCTTTATCTTGGAAAACCAGTTTTACGGTATCTTTATGTGGCATTAATGAATTCTAGCATACCAATTACAAATTAAGCTTTCAATACGAGTATGAAGGAAAATCATTTAAATTTCATTCAAGAAGGAAAACGACTTGAAATAATTTCTCTAAGATAAATTTGCATATGCATATACCTGGATGTGTGTATATATATATATATATATATATATATATATATATATATTCTCCTTACTTGTATTTAAAGCTTAATTTATGATTCGAATGCTAAAATGCAGTGTGTGTGTGAAAATACTATGTACATACGTATGTGTGTATACACAATAAGATATTGTTGATTGATCTGGAAGTATTTAGATTCTACTTTTGTTTTCTTCTGATAGCCATTGAAAAGGCACGAAAGTACACTTAAAGTTGGCTGGCAAAAGATACATTTTTTACTTTGGTAATCAGGGAACAACCGTAATTATGGAATTGAATCCTTTTATTGGTGAAGGGAATGATGGGAGTGGTACAGAGGAGTCATAACAAGGTGAAATAAAAGGGAATCTTTATGTGAAATGATGCAACTCGTTGAATGAAGCGAAATTATTTATAACATACGAGTGGAAATGGGTAAAGAGGTCCATCTTAATAGATATTGAATTCGTGCAAGGTAGAAGAGTTGTTTTAGAAGAGGGTTAAGAGATGGTGATGAGGAATAGACTTAAAAGACGTTAGAAAATTATTGAGCTATGGGAATAAACTGATTGGGTAATTGGTATTACGTTGTAAAAGAAACGCGTATATCATAGAGAGAAATGTTATACACAAATAAATATTTGTGTCACATTAAAAATTGAAAAATGGTTGTGAAGGAGTTGCGAAGGGAAAATATATTAGTTGTTAGAGATTTAACAAGAATTAAATAACGAAACTTTACGTTGAATGAAACGAAACATTAAATGTACAAGAAAGGTGGAGACCAAACGTGTACGAGCTGCAAGTACATTGTAAGATCACTATGCCTGTATGTGTCGGGCGAGACATGAATGAGATAAATACATTTTAGATTAATTTTGATTCGTAATTGGATGATTAATTAATAAATATTTTTTTTGTTCCATTGCATAAGCATTAAACATATTCAAAGAACTCTAAGTTGTGTGAACAATAATTTTTAATGATGACAATTAGCTCGATTCATTGTAATTTCCTCCTTTGAACTTCAACAGATATTCAACTATTACAGTAGAAAATGAAATGAAACATTGGACCTTAGTATTATTAATCTTGTAACTGTCCTGAAAAACTTCTTTGGAATTTTCATACGTAAATTTTCATTTTCAGTGTTAGAATGTTATTGCGGAATTGAATTCGGCTATTCGAATGTGAAATGGCGAAAATACAGCTTCTCCATGAAAATCACCAGTAGTGTATGTGACCTAAAATATCGCTGTTTAAATTTATAATGGGAACACGGAATTAATTATATTTTATCGCCGGAAGCATGGTTACCTATATGCATTGTTACTTTTGGGCAAACATTTTTATAAGCAGTTTTCGTTCTTTATCCATTATTTCATTACTTCCTCATTCACCTTGGTGCCCAAAGGAGGACTTCGTTTCCACATCGCATTAGGATACTTCCGGTTAACTCCGATAACGAGTGGAGCGTCGTAATATCAAACTTGTTTGCGGTTTTGTCATATCATCGCCACTGAAACTTCCAGGTTAAATGTTGAAAACTTTTATACATAAATTGATTAGCCTAAATACTTAATAAAGTGGTAGCGCAAGGAAAATGGTTACTATGTGTAGTGCTATTTATTTGTCCCATATTTCTGTTTGTAATCTTCTCATTTCGCAGTTATATTTCAAACTAATTTGCATTATATTGCTTTTGTAAATTTAAACTTGAAAAGATCAGTATGAATTGAATTGAAGATTTGTAATGCATTTTAAAGGGATTATACGTAGCAGTGCACTTCAATTTGAAGCCGAAAATTGATGTAGTCGGCGTTACTGGAAGGTAACTAGAAATGTTTCGAAAACACAAAGTTTTAACCTTCCCTTCTGTAATAACTGGGATTATTTGCGTACTTTGTGGCTCTCCCGATTGAAATTCATAACCTTACCCCATATTCAGCGAAGCCATATGTTTTTAGAAGAACTTTCAAATGATTTAAGTTTACCATTACATTTATTAGTTAGTGGCCGTGGAATTGACATTCCCAATAGCTCTTCTTTAAAGCGATTAACTATTTTTAAATTCAATCAGTTATTTATATTATAGCCTTCGGAGAAAAAAATAGGTTGGCCCTCCGAGTACTTCATCGAATGATCTGGACATAACACTCGCTGAACCATGTAATACTGTAGTTATTCCGTACACGTTTTTCAGCTGGTTATCAAGACCAATTCATGCCGCTTATGGGTAACCGAGTGTGACTGGTGTAGACAAGTTCAACTGTTCTTCAAATCTCCATCCACGTAAGAGGTATTTGTAAACTCGTCCGTGATTGCTGGAAAAATTTATCCGTGTATACGTTTGAAACAGTCTCCTGTTATCGTTCCTTGATCCATAATGACGGCAGATAACTCATATTGAAATATTTTGGAAACCAAGCGCTTTTTTGTCACCCTGACTGTATGGAAAACCGGTTAAACGTTCTTAGTAGTAGTATTTTTATGGGACGCTACCGACAGCCGAGGTCATTCGCGCCATTAGAGGGATGGACTGGAAAGGATGAAAGGGGAGAGAAACCTGGCGTCGGCATTAGCCTACTCTTTAACGAAAGGCGCCTAGGGTTCGCAGCATAACATCCAATCCGACGGACGACGTACTCACCAGAACTGCTCTCCACAAAGTGCTCTCCACAGAACACCTCAAGTAGGGATCGGGATACCGCTGAAATTAAATGTTCCTCTTCTTTGACAGGGCCGCTACTATTCTCAATATACATTAGTGATTTAAGCTCACACGTTAGTAGCAATCTCAGATTATTTGCTGACGACGTGGTGATATACAGGGAAATAAGGGACCCATCAGATTGCGAGCTACTCTCCAGAGGCTTAGACACAATATCTGATTGGCGCAAGGAATGGGGATTAGTGCTTATCATAGACAGATTCGCGGTTTTGAAATTTTGGAACGGAAGAAGTGGCGAGCAGGACATAAATTATGAAATAGATGGTTCAGTGCTAACTACGGCCGATCGAGTTAAATATTTAGGGGTAGTTCTATCCCCACGCCTTTCATTTGGAGCACATATCAGGACAATATGAGGATCCGCTTTAAAGAGACTCTTTAAACGGGTGGTAGGGAAATGTAATAAGAAATTAGGAGACAGGTGTTATTTCTCTCTAGTTACGCCTCATTTGGAATATGCCACAAGTATTTGGGATCCTTGGGAGAAAGATTGGGAAAAAGAATTATTTAAATTCCACAGAAAATCCGCCAGATTCGTGGAAAGTTGTTACAATAAGAATACGAGTGTGTCAGGCCTTTAAGGGGACTCGGGCTGTGAGCCACTCGTGATGCGAACAGAACAAGTGAGGCTTCGACGTTTAGAAAGGTTCAGAACAAATGAGTTTAACAATGACACTAAAGGGATTATTATGGCAGAACACTATTTAGGTAGATCATTTATTTATTTACTTTTACATTAGTCCGAAAACAGCGTTTCGGCTTTGCATCGAAATTTGAGCAATAAAATAACAATTGACACAATTCCATACACCCAAGCCCTAGGTGGAGGAAACCCCATCTAGGCGGGAATCAAACCCGCAGGTTGGCAGCCGAGGACGTTACCCCGCCGCTACCGGGGCCGGTGGTCAGGCTGCAATGATAAGGGAGAGAGATTCCAGTACAGATGGACTCAAATAACCCTTTCCTTCCCAGGCCAATCAGGAATCATAATAGTTAGAAACCAGTCATTATAGAAATATTAAAGGCATTCAATTTACAAGTCCGGACAAGTTTAAACGATGCATAGACGTAACGTATTGTATAGTCGTAGGTGTATGCTTGTGTTAGTTGACAGTATATATTTTTGCGTGTGTGTAGGTTATAAATGTTTTTGTGTGAATATATAGGCCTTTTTGGGTGTATATGAGCATGTTTTCTTTGGTTTTGCATGCGGTTTTATTCTCTTTAAGGGTGGTGACGAACCACCTCCCACCACACGCCCTTGCGGCGACTTGCGGGCTACTATTTTTTTATTAGGTAATCTACCGGTTAAGGTAGGTTTTTGGATGGACACAACTATCAAATAAACATTTTGTCACTCCAAACAAAACCCAATCCAGCAACCTCATCTACATCAGGTCCCTCTTCATCTCTGTGTACTTCTTTCCTCCCTTCATCCCGTCCAACATCCCTGTCCTGTTCATGCCCTTTCCTCGCTTGCCCAACATTCTCCCCTCTCTTACCTTCTTCAACATTCCACTACCGCTCAATACGCCTTTCATCCATTTTTCCTGCCTCCATAGGATTTCTCTCAACAAACCCCTCTCCTCACCCACCATCTCCAGTACTTCCTCATTTGTTTTCCTTTCGGTCCATTTCCGCTTCTCCATTCTTCTCCCCACTCACATTTCAAAAGCCTCCAATCTACGTCTATCCTGCTTCAGTGACCACGTTTCCGCGCCGTACATAGCTACGCTCCATATCAGAGTTTTTACGAATCTTGTCTTAACATCCCTACTCAACGTCCCCGTGATCAACTCCCTCCTCCTTGAGAAAGCCTCCTTGCCTAGCGCAATTCTTCTCCTTACGTCCCTACCACTTTGACCGTATTGGTCCAAAACACTTCCGAGATATGTAAACTGCTCTACCTGCTCTATTTTTTCCCCGCCTATTTTAATATTTAGCTTAGCCTTTTTCTTTCTGGAAAATCGCATAACCTTTGTTTTATTAATATTGATTCTCATCCCATATTTATCGCACTGAACCTCCAATTCACTCAACAATGCTTGCAACCCCTTGGCTGACTGAGCAACTAATGCTTGCGGGCTACTATATAGATGTAAATATTTTTAAGAGTAAAAAAATGTAATTAGTTCCGGCTTAACCGATTTCTCTCGCGTATCAACAAGTCTTCAAATAGTGGAGACTGTGTCTAACTGATATTCGATTTTAGGTTGCTACAAGAGAAGGTCCGATAGATCATCATCAGATAGAGCCCTCGATGCTGAAGGATAGGGATACCGGCTTTTCATAATAGCATTTTCTCTTCACCCACAAGAATCTTTATATTATTATGATTAGTACTCATCCTCTGAATCCGAAAATAATGGTACACATGTTAAAATAATGCCTTATGGCATCGTTAAACTGTGAAACGGATTTATGCATTTATAATATGAAAAATTATTTCCTTGTCATAATAATAAGAATATTCCAAGACGTTTATACTACCATCAGCAAAGAGTGTATTATTCACTTTCTCTGGCGATATAAATGTTAAAATTTTGAAGTTGTGCAGACATGTCCTTCACGCCGTTGCTTTTCGGAGCAGAGTCGGTTAGAAAAATCTATATTTTAAGACATCACAGAGAACCTGTTCTCTTTTACCGATTTCTTCCAAACCACGCTGTTCTTGTGTATATCATTCTCTTCCCCAGTCTCAATCTCGCCCCAAGATAAAGACGACCATCTATCCCCCGTCACATTCGTACATATATCCATTGTTTCATATTATCTATTGTTCTCCCAATAATACTTGTCTTGAGAGCGTGTCCAACCACATTCACCCATTGCTTCCGTGGTCTATCCCTTCCCCTAAAAGCCATTCGCTCTATTCTCTTATTTCTGTTTCTGGATTCGACTCTCATCTAGTCACGACTTTTCCTAGCATACTCGTTCCTCGCGCTATCTCTCTTATTTTTATTTTATAGACTAACTGGAAATCATAAGCGAAGAAAATCGATCTATTGAACTGATATAGCATTTTATTCGCTACTTCACACTAAAATAAGCTGCACCGTAGTTAATATACGAGTATTTAATAAAAGTGGCACCATTATTATAGAGCTACAACTGATCGCATTGCCGGCAGTGTTTAGCTTAACTTCAAGACGGTCATTAGGAAGATTTTGAAATAATTTGATTAATGTAATCATCACCATCTATAGTTATTCATACAAGAATGTATAACACGGTACTTCACTTAATTTTCATGTCTTTTAACTTCTTGTGTCTCCATATTCCATTGCGTTCTGTTTACCTATTACCAGTCGAAATGAATGAAGTAATTGTGTAATTTCACACAAAGTTGCTTTCTTCATTTTTAATATGTCGTGTAAATTCCATAAAGTTACACTTGAGGCATCAAATCATGTTACCAGTTAGTTCAGTTTCAATGAGTCGCCTATGCGATTCTCCTCTAAATACAAGTGTCTTGTTTATTTTTCTGCCCTCAGTTTTCATGGCTTCCTCGCACTCCTATAGTCCACAATATCAAAACGACAAGTGCCAATTTTTTATATGCATATGCCTGCATCCACTCTGCGTAGAGCTTCCAAGGTTACTCCAACAATCTAATCAATCTTCTTTCTCCTGAAGTGCAGCACTTCCCCTACTTTTACGATTTGCTTCCTATCCGCCACCATATATATCTCGCAAGCGTATCTATGTATATAGCTCGCATGCTTCTCTATGAAGTCTTTGATATTTTGTTTTGTGATGGGAGGAGATATTTTGCCTGAATATATCTTTCTTAGTTCGAGCTATCCTGACAGCGAAGTCCTCCGAACTTCCTTCGACATTGGCTATGCCCCCTAAATAGTAAAACCCTTCCAAGTCTTTCATTCGAATGACCAAATCTATATATCTTTGGAACATACTGCTCCTTTGCAGGCAATCGCCTTGGCTCTGTTTTTGTGTGTTCAAGATTTACTCTGTTCTTTTCTTTATTAAATTTAACAAACTCACCAATCGCATATTTTCTTGTTTAGTCATGCGTACTGCTGATTTTGTTTACTCCATAGATATGAATCCCTTCAACGTTTAGTTTAATTTTGTTTATTGTCCTTCTGATAAAAGCTCTTTAGTCAAACAGCCAAGGCGCGTATAATTTTCCAATCATCTTGGCCATTGAAATGCTTAAATATTTTCTGTGTCATTCAGTAACAGCGTTATTTCCATCTGTTCTATCATTTATAGCGGGACTCGCTATGTTTTTCTATGAATTCTCATTCGTCCCCTTCTTTTATATGTTTTCCAGTTATCAGAATTGGTTATCAGTCTGGTTTATAGCAGCTTTTGTCGCCAAGTTACGCCAGAAACTGTTTTATTTATAACAACTCTCCAGGCGCTCCAATTACCTGCAGATTTGTCATTCATTCATTCGTCATTCCTTGGATTTGTCTTCCGTCACCAAATTCTCGTAATTTAGCCATGTTCTTCATCTGCTATCTTCCTTCTGTGGTTTCTTCAGTTATGTTCTTCGGTAACTATCTTGCTTTGCTATTATTCCAGTTAATATCTTTCTACTGCTTGTACGTTCTAAATCTTATATTTGCTTATTCTTCGGAGTCCTCAATTTGTTACTCTTCATTTTGTTGTAATTATTCCTGTGTAGGATTACATTCCCATTCCCTGTACTTCTTTCATATTTCTTTCTGCTGCTCCTATTGCCCTTGTCTCTTATCTGTAGAATGGTGGACTCGAAAGATATATTTATATGAATTGCTTTTGTCAGGGCGTACTTTCAGCCGTTGATAGCTGTTTTTTTCTGGTAGAAAATTGGCTTTAGATTACGATGTTGTGTCCATCAAGACAGCCACCAGTTGACGTTAATCAAATAGCGTGTTAACTCGGATATTTTCAGTTTTCGAATTATTTTGTTTTGGCAGTTTTCCGCAAGAGTAAGACGGAATTATGCTCAATTTTGTGGGATTACGCAATCTTTGATTGTTATGCCAGATCAAGTCTACATTTTATATGGTACGAGATTATTCGTTAAAAGAGAAATCATAGAAATCGAAGGTCTTTTTTAAGTGGCCTTCACTCAGTCGGATGTTATGCTGGCGAAAGACTGAACTGTTCTACCCGCAAATTAATAGTTTGCGGAAAATTTGGAATTATTTTCATCATAATTGGATGATAATCATGTTATAAGATTTTGAAATCTCATTACGGATTTTCTATTCTGCATGTTATGAAATGTAGGGTGTTCTAGTCTTTGAGATTTTTCAGACATCAGACACGAAATGAGGTCCGAATTACGATTAATCACTTCCAATAAAATGGAATATTTGAAAAATCTTTACTGTATCCAAGTGAAGTATTAAGAGTAACACCTTTTCGGTATATTCTAAATGATTAACAATAATACATTATGTAGTTTTTCTCCAGGTATTTTTGTGACACTAATCCTTATAAATTATGCCTACAAAGTTTCGGAAACTTCTCATTCCTTATGTTCTGTGGATGAGATAAACTCTCACATTTCCTAGCTGAGTGGTAAATTACCCATAACTGGATGTTGAATTGCAAAGGAGTGAGCGCTTTCTTCACAGTTTTGGACAGGTCTAATTCCAATGTGTTTCGCGTTCCGCGTACTAACTGTCGTTTTGTAGGTAATCTAACGCTCCAACCACTCCTTAAGCCAAAGGTCGGTTTGATAACCGCAACACAAAAATGCCTTACACCGTACAGGCATCCGATTAATGCACCACTTCAAATGTGATGTACCTCTTGCGATGCGTTGAGTGCCCTGAATTATAGGCGAAGGCAACACCCATAATCCTTTCGCATCAACATCCGTCACGACTCCAGCGAACCGTCTAGTGCCCCCTCCCACATTCTCTTCCTTACTCTCGCCCAAACACAATAGAATTTTGATTCGCAGTCTCCATGATTCATTCTCTCAACTACTAACCGCCGCCCATTGGAGTTCGCAGTCTGGATCCGGCAACCATGGGGCTTCAGGGCTCTCAGTCACCAAGATCTCAATGTTTTCCAGTAAAAACCAATTGTACCTCACGTCACTGTCACCTTAATTATTATATTCCAACATTTAATTTTACATTCATCCCTCATTTCCAGCATTATATTCGCTTTCGCCCGTACCCCTACGCCCTAATCCCTCGTCCATCCACCGGGCTTTCGAGGAAGCCTCGGGAGGGAAATACCAAATCTTTTGTCTTAACTGTTCCTCTCCCACCCTTCCCCAGCACCCTCTCGACCCTTTCCTCTTACAGCGTTCCCTGTCAGTTTGTCATCAAGGCCCAAAAGACGGGTTGCCTCTCGAACATCAGCATTGCAAGTTTCTTTCGCTTTAATATTTGCATGCTCCTTTCCCGTCCCGCCATCTACCATACACAGTGTACGATATGTTGACAAGGCATGTACAGTGCATGTCGACCTCAATAATTCGTTTTTGATCGCGGTTCGTAGCTCGAAACATAGTTTTTAATTCCACCTTGCGTAAAATCAATCGATTTCCAGTTAGGAATTTTGGGGAAACAAAATATGGGATGGTTTACCAATATGTTTGATTTAAAATGAAAAATTCGCCAACAACAAATAAACATCCCGAGGGAAATTTTCTAAAACGGTGTGTAATTCTAAAAAGGTATCCGATTGGGGATTATTAAGAGACGCTATGGATGTTTCGTCTTGTAACCTAAAAAATTTTCAGAAGTATATTTTTTGTTTTTACAGATATAAATAACACAGTTGAAAATATTTTACGCTTTCGTCGTGCATTAGATACATGCAAAGGAATGACTATTTTTACAAAAGAGGGTATGCGTTGAATGCCCGTGTATGCTAAAATATATTTATGCATTTATTAAACGACTTATTTATATATATAATATATATATATATATATATATATATATATATATATATATATATATATATATATATATATATATATATATATATATATATATATATATATATATATATCGATGATGCGAAAGTACTCACGAGAGCAATATAACTTTTGGACGGCGCAATAGAACACAGAATAAAACAGATAACACGTAAAAGGACATTCACACTGTAGATGATTTAAGCTTTCGGCCCACTCCGAGGCCTTCTTCAGGTCAGACTGAGAGGTTTTGAGGGAAGAGTGCCTGGGGAGGGGAGGGGGGGCGGAAGGTTTAGGGGTGTATATATATATATAGAAATATATTTATATATATGATATATTGTGATGTAAGTAGATTTTGTGTGTGTTTTTGCTCGCTAGTGTTATCTTGGTGTACATTATATTATATGCATATATAATGTATAATGTACATCAAGATAGCACTAGCGAGCAAAAACACACAAAATTTCCTTGCGAGCTTTTTATATTTATTTATTTATTTTATGCCCCGAAAACAGCACTTTTTGGCCTTTACTTCGGACAACAATGACAACACAACAGCAATAACAATACAAACACCCTAGCCCGAGGTGGAGAAAATCCCACCCTGGCGGTAATCGAACCCGCGACCCTTGGATTGGCAGATGAGGACGTTGCCCCGCCGCCACCGGGGCCGGCAATATAATTATGCATATCTTTTTGAAGAAACCTACGTATCATTTTCATAACGATGGGCATTCACTCCGCAAAACAGGAAAAGTATTGCGAAACAGGATTCAGGCCGATGTAGAAACCTATTCACGATGTTATAGATGTTCGTAGATTAACAGATTGTGTTGGTTGCGTTGCTTCCCGAGCAAAGGTTAGTTCTTGGTGAAGGTTATCTAGAGTATTCCAGCTTCTAGTGGATATAAAGGACAAGTGGAATTGGTTTTTCAGAGATTTGGCATTTCAGCAGCTCTACGAAGTTCTGCAAATAATTCTCTGTCAAGAAAATGTCCTCTGAAATAGTCATAATGAAATATTAGGTATGATGAGTGCTGTACTGTGGTGATAGCCTATTAGGTACGATATTGTGTTCGGCTGCGGACCAAAGAAGCAGACAGATTCAAAGTCGGTCGTTGCCTCTGAACATTCCGCCAAACCCATGATTTTGGTGATTTACGGATATCAGGACTAACTTCTGTGTAATTTACTAATTTTATAATAACAAGATAGTTGGTACGTCGAAAGGAAATGACCTCATGCCCTAAATGTGCTAATACCGCACGACCTGGGGAAGGAATAAGGTGTGCTCTATTGTCTTCCTTTCAAACAAACTCTCGGGTTGCAGCCGAGTTGGTGTTCATGAGCCCAACTAGTTTTGCCTTATTTGTAAATAGCGATATCGCGGAACCCACATATTTAATACCAGAAGGTAAATACGATGGTGGGAGCGTGGCCACTAGCCTACTTTGTCGGCGTAGCCCTTACCAAGGTAATCTGCTTACTATTCCTTGTTTTATCAGAGAATCTGACTCCCCTTGACACGAGAGTTAATGAATTTTCGCCTGACAACCAACTGCAGTCTCAAGTCAAACTGAAGTTTCTCGGAGGATAACAGTCGATGCGGATTTAAGGTCCCATTTTAATTCCGTGGCTCATGTCTTGCCCATCTACACATATTTTCGTTGCTCCATGACTAGGAAGGCAAAAGGATTGCTCATTAAGCCAACTGGTTGACTTGAAAAATGAGTTGCTCTTGTCCTTGTGGTCATGTGTATTTCCATTCCTAAATGTGGTAAAATAATCGTATGTGAGGAGCCGATGACTGTGGAAAGTTATCATTCTGATGAAAAAATACGCAGTATTTTCTATCCTAAGTTTTCTCTTGGTGAAAACATTGATTAATCGTCATTTTAGCAGGAGAAAAATAGATTATAGCTAACTGAAAAATACTTCATTCTGAGCATCAGACCGGTTATCACATAGTTTGTGATCAGTCCCGTGTTCAAAAATCAAATTAAATAATATGGATCATTATGAAATAATTTTTGAAACTCGAGGAAATTGGCCGAGTTCCGAGCTACCTGTGAGATACCAAACCTCTATCTTATTTCCCTACTCAAGTTGTAGGATACGATGTGGTACCAGGTGGTTGTTGATTAATAGAATGGTTTGAGCGGTCCCTTGTTGATTGTTAATGATATTCTTGTCTGTGCTCCAGAATGCATCAAGTAAGTAGACGATCCGTCGGGATAATGTCGATCTTCAGAACCCTTGATAGATATACGATCCGGCTTATACCGACTCTTGAATTAACCTCTCTGTTCACTTCCTAGTTCCTATCTAAGCATGTGGGTGCACAAATTACGATTTGTGTTAATTGATTCAAAATGTTTTCGCGTTAACCAATTACAATGCATATTGCAGATTGGGATCCATCTAATCAATGAACCATAAACCCAGGTGCGTATACAGGGAGGACCATTGTGGGCAGAAACCTCTGAGGTCTCCTGGTTTGCTACTTTCACATTACACTTTTTCTAACAATTTGCTAATTAAGATATAATTTTAAAATACGCGCCGTTTTCGGTATTTTGTAATTCATTCCCCTTTCATCGTTTTCACGCGATGACCTACACGACAGGTTGTCGTGATACGCTCCCGCATGAATCCACTATATTTATAGTAGATCGTTTGTGCTATTTATTGTAAATCCGTAAAGATCTTATAGAAAGCCAGGATTCACTATAAAATGACGAAAGGGAGAATTTTTACGTGAGCAAAAGACGGAGGAAGAGAACGGTACTACGTGCAGAGAAGGGCATAACACGAATAAAATAACTAGATGTACTATTTAGAGTATTTTATACACTAACCATTCTGTTTGGGAAGTGCAGTATGGATTTAGTCTATAATATGGTTTGAAATATGGTGTAGTCTAGTTAATAATTGTCGTAGAAGATATTTTCCAGACATTATTCAATTCACACGTTGGGCAGATATATGAGTAGTTGGACAGAATCACGTCCTGTTGGGGCGATTTCTCTCGGGGAAATAAGTGATAAAACTTCCCACCGGTGATTGGTCACCGAAGGTCACCAACTCTCTCCCATTATGCTGTTTCATTGCAGTGAAATATTCACCCGATCACTTCAATTGAATGTAGACCTGCCTGCTGCAAGGACGCAACGGGAGCGGACTAGGCCGGAGGCCAACGGCCGCCTTATGTCTTTGCCCCGCGTCACCCAATACACTCCATTGCCTGCGTCCTTGCACCAGTGAGCACCGGACGATCGGAAACGTCACACAGACGACGTCGAGCCGTGGAGGGGCTGTGCCGCATGGCGTCGGCAATGACCCCTATTATTTCCCCCCTCCTCTATTTGTATGTTTCGCGATTATCCTATGCTCTCGGACACGAGCGATGACCTCAGCCCCGTAGCTTGTGGGAGGGGATCACTGGGATCGCATCGTCATGTTGCTTCTTGTGATTATTTTTACAAAGGCAGCACCTGTACCGGTATTTCGGTCAGCAAGCTGACCACCGAATGGGTGGATGGGATGGGAAATGGCCGAATGTTGCTTGAAACACGGGAAGACACCCAGGCCAAGATCACGTGATCCACTTCACCCATGACTCTCTCGGTCTATCCCTTACTCGCAGTCTTCTCACTTTTCTCTTACTTATCAGTTTGGCTCTCCCATTCTGTTAATCTGATTAGATCTTTTTATCTATCTAGCCTAATAATGGATTTCTCCTGAGGAGACGCGGTTTATGGCTGTTGCTAATGCTGCTAAACTACGGCTGATCATTAAGTATTTTTCAAGATGGGGTTGGTCTCATCGAGGGAACACCGGAACAAAATGCGATTCTGCCTTCGTGCCCCGGGTTTGTTGCTGAAAATTTCCATTTACTTTCATCACTATTACATTGAGGACGATTTCTATAGATTTTGGGGAAAAACTACCATCGGTGCGTTTACGGACCTTTGAGATGTATCAAAAGACAGTAAAGTCGTTGTCAAAGAAATCCTCGGTTTTACGTTAAACATTCCGGAATTTTTTCAATTTATTTACTTTAAACTTCTCCATCCTCCCGGGAGGAGGACTCATTGGAGAAAAAACGTTGGGTAAGCTTGGTGGAGGGAGAAAAAGAATCAGCATTTGGGATAGTGCAATGAGAGTGAGAAAAAATGGTTTCTTAATACTGATTTATGTAGGGCAAATCAATTTTTCATGTTCCTTAGAGGTCGCAGGATTGTATTATAGTTCGCAGAGTCGACCTAAATCCATCTCTGACCGGAATACTCCTGTTAATTAGAACAAGATGACCTTGTGCGGATAAGACATTCCAAATCTGTGGATTTAGTAGCAGTTGTTCTCCATTTGGTCTGGAAAAAATTAAAAATTTCAAATATTTTTCTTCGAAATCGCAATGAAAATATAATTTACGTACTTCATTTAAGCACCACGAAATTTTTCATCCGCAGGAAACTAAAATCTCGACTGATCGCAATCGGTAGACCGAATCGCTGTAAATTTTTTTTGCCCTAGTATCACCATATATTCCTTGTGTTTGGAAAACTTGCATTTGTTTGGAAATGTGGTTGAAAAATTTACGCATTTAAAGAATACTTAAAAGCAACTGTTAAAGTTCTGTATCTAACTTAACGCAGTAGTGGGAACTTCTAGATATGGTTAGCTGATGAAAGTGAGGGAAAGAATGGAATTTACCGTGAAACCGAAGTGGTCAGATATCTATTTTCATTTGGTCACGCATAACGAAGTCTAGCACCCCGCGGCCACACCATCTTGTTTAAACGTACGCCGCGACGTTTGCCTGTGCCTCTAGAACTCACCGTACGACATACAGGACGGCAGCATAACTTCCTTTTTTCAAACGTAAAATGCTTTCAAAGAAGAAAGCCGCACCCTGCATTATACTACGGTGTGGTACAAGGGAAGACAGTGCTTGAATTTTACTTGGCCCATTGAGTGCAATACGACTACTCACGATACGTACGAGATTGTTTGATATCATAATGCTTGTTATTTTACTAAAAAGTTTTTAATTAAGCCCAGTAAAAATTTATCGATATTATAACTAGACTGGATTACCAGAACTTCGCTGTCTTCCGGGATTATTTCCGCGTAGGTCCGTATGAGTCGATAGTTTCCCCAGCGTTAAACTCGGTGTCTTCGTGTCAGAAGTACTCGATGCTGGTCTTTGCAGCTCTGGTCTATTTATCAGCAGACAGAGTTCTACGTTCACTTAGTTGAAGTAATTGCACGAGGTATTATAAAGAATTGGAAAATTCATTATCTGTCTTAAAGATAGACAATTGTAGTCGCAAGTCATGTGTGTAATTCCAGGTCTGCAGTCGGTCCGGACTTTAAAAGTAGGAAATGATATCATTCTGAGTAATCAAAACCAGTGGATCACAATGAACCACAGTTCGCGAATTCAATGATGTTATACTGCTAATACAGCCTTTCCCGAAAAATAAGCTCAAGGCTAAAGTATGGAAAAATGAACCTCTCGACCTTTTAGTTTCAATTTGCAGCCATAAATTGGTGATGTTTTATTTCTGAGGGTTTTCTCAGAGGAGAGAAGCCCAGTGTGTAGAGACTGGTAACCGATTCAGGTTCAAATCCGGTCGACGCCTCTGGGCACGCCCTCGACCTCGACCCATGGCGTGTAATTTTTCGGGTGCCTATCTTTCTGGGAAACCGCAGGCGGCACGGTAAACTGCCGCCTTGCCCTTACGTTTGTGTTTCAAACGCCGTACTGTGGCGTCTTGGATGGCCTAAATCTTTCAAATGAAGGAACATAAATAAAATATTTTTTTTTGATGAGGCAGTATCACGGGCACCGCATGACACACTTCTGTGAATCATTTGCACCTGTCACCGCCATGCTTGTTCGTGTCGACTCCTCGATATTGACCCTTCTTGGTACGGCTTCGCTTAGTGACGCAGCCGCCTCGTTTGTTTCCCTGACTTTGAGTAATGATTAGTAATTAGCTAAGTGTACACTGTTTCCGAAGTGGTGTCTCTCAAGTTTAGTACGTGTATAGAGTGGTGCCAAACAAGAAGCGACTTCAGAAACTATAGTTCAGAGAGAGGATTAATGGAGGTACACTTAAGAAATGTTGCCCAAATGGACATGCAAAGAACGTCTTGCGAAGTCTAACCCATTTTCATTAGCGCAATGACTTCTAAATGTCTCCATTGTACGTAAAAATAATTTCTATAATTAGAAACATTGATTGAAATAGGTACATATTTCGGTTTTCCGGTCCATCGCAAATAAACGGGAACAGTAGGCGTCAGGAAGACGCGCATCTTATTGGCTAGTAAGTACAAATTATTCCTGTGGCTAATCTCGGTGAATTTCAAACGCTGCAGCGATTAGTTCGAAACGAATCTACGAGTTGATGACCGAGGTGTATTTCGTTGAAATTCATGCTCTACGGGTCTTAGTACGAGGTGAGCTCTATCCTCGGCTATTAAACGAACCTTCGAGTTGATTACCGAGGTCTATTTCTGGAATATCAACGCATCCTAGGGCTTAGTGAGAGATGGGCTATAGTTTATCTCGGCATTCTCCAAGGACTTCCGAAGCGCACAGCTTGTAACATTGACCCATGAAAGACGCCAGGGAAATCCTCTGTGGCGGAAGAGAAAGTGGTCTGAGATAGCAGGCGGAGCGGGCAAGGTGGGAGCTCAGCGTTGCCGCAGGTGAAACCGTAACCATTGGTGTCGCCGGAGATGGCGGTCACCGATATAACAGGTTCCGATGTGCTTAGTTCCCCGCGGGGTTGGAACGAGAGATTCCCCGGCCGAGGCGACCCCGCAGTACCCTCGCCGTGGCACCCGTCGATGAATTATCATCTTGATCTGTACGAATGCCGAGGATAAATTCTTAGTACACCAAAGGTGATTTTGTTCCATGTTCGATTGCAGGGAGGTAAGTGTCGCGCTATCACGACTGCTGTTCATTGCCCACTTATTTCAGTGCAACATCTCTTGCGCGACTTTAGATAGCGGGCAGCGCACATCAAGGAGTCTGAAAGCCATCCTCCTTATAAAATGGTTTTGAGTAACCGTAGTATCCGAATACTTTACAAATGTCGCATCCTTTTCGATTGAAAAGTTAAGGATAGATGTGGTAATAAATTGCCAGTGGAGTAACATTTCTATTCGTCTTTTTGTTTTAGTGCGACGCGTTTCAATGTTTAAACGTCACCATCAAGTGTGTACTTGATGGTGTCGCGAACAATTGCCCATGTTTCATGCTAAAAGTGCATAAACAATGTGGAGCGGTAATTTGTTGTAATACCTTTCCACACTTAATTTAGAGTTTCACCAAATGAATGAATCTACAGCAACTAAAAGAATTGGTGTTCTTTGGTGTTGGTTAGTTCCCCTTGAATATACGTAAAATATTTTGGACCCTGTGCAGAAGAGTCTACTTTCGGATATAAGCAAGGGATATCTAAAATAGAGAGAGGGAATTCCCGTTTCTGGAATAATCCTTATTTACGAGAAGAAAAAGTGGCATAGTCATTGGGAATCCTGGATCCATTGGGGATGTACGAAGCATGCACGTGCGATATTGAATAGTTATAGTGCACGTATAAATCGTATAAGATAAGTGCTAACATGAAGTAATTTTAGTTTCGTATAACATCGGTTGGCGAGACCAAAACGAGAGGTTTATCGCTGGACCAACCGATAAGAGGTATGTTTTCCACCCAATGAAAAGCTAATTCGAAAGCCTTTTAAGATTTGTGGGTTGCTTAACCTTGTGATCACGAATAATGCGCGAGGGAAATTTGTGTTTAAATGTATAAATCTCACACTCTAAGTCTCCAATAGAGCGTGTGGCAGGGGCTGTTTGATCTTGAGAGTAATTAGTTGTTAGTAATAGTCTTTAAGATTTTTGTTTGTAAGTTCAAATGTTTGTAGGTACGTCATGTTTCCTAATCTTGCGGTCACGTATTTGTATAGATAAGTTTTAGATTCAATTTCCCTTTTTTCCCCTCCTATTAATGTACTATGGCACTTAAATTATTCCTTCTGTGTCGGCGTTAAACTCCAATGATTTTCATTTATCTAAAAGTTTAAGTCGTTAATATTATTGCTGGAGTCAGTATTTCTCGTATTTCAACAGGGTGTGTAATCTGCCGATACACAGTGGCATTTTAATAACTCTACCGGAGGGCGAAGTGTATCAACTCGAGAGAATTAGACCGTTCTTAAGGTATTAGTCCCGCTTGCTCTGATCGTGTCCGGAAGGGCTCCTGTCCTGGTTTCTCCAATCACCCCGTCACACGTACTTACTGCCCGTAATATTTTTTACACACACACATTATTTATTTATAAAGCTATCGCATCCTCTTTTATTTTCAATATCTTTCTGAAGTAAAGAATTTTTTCCACCATTACTCATATTTTTCGCAACTTGTCACTCTGATCTAACTAATGCGAAACAAATTTTCTCAATCTGATATAACCAATACGAGGCAAACTTTTCTCCTGCTATCTTGTCCAGACCGTTTGATGAAGTCTCTTTGCAGAGGACATGCGTATGCGTATATTCTTAAAATGGGTTTAATCCGACGAAATTTGGGAATTATGACTCTAGAATAATTGACATATTGTGAAAGATACTCTATTCCCCATTAGTTGTTGTCTACTTTGTTAACTCTACTGAAGTAAAAATACCAACGCCTCTTTCCAGTCAATTTTATTCGGTACAATTAGTTTCGACGCATTGGCGTCATCCTCGGGTACTATCCGAAGGTACCTGAGGGTGACGCCGATTCGTCGAAACTAGTTGTACCGAATAAAATGGAGTGGATAGATACATTGGTATTTTTACTTCGGTGATATGGATTTCCACAAAATTAAGCCTGAAAACATCCAATATTGTGGATTCTAATGGAAAACTGAAAGATAGGCGTTATTCTTCGTTATTTATAGCTCACCTCGATTACGAGATGAGCATTTGGGAAACCTGTGTTGAATGATCTGTTTTTTGAGATGGAAAAGATGCAGAGGGAAGGTGCCAGTTTGTTTAAATGTCATTATGAAGGACAGATTGTAAGGAGATTATTTATGAAGAGCTTGGGATGGAAGATGCTGGAAACATGGAAATTACATACACGGCTTTAAAGTTTATAAAAACCATAAATACAGTAATCAATCCGAAGGTCGATTTGGTAGGTGATAGTAGAGTTCACCCAGTAGTAAGCCCGACGGCGGGTGAAATTCACACATCAGGGTAGGGGGGCCTTTCCCTGTGCCACTTATGGTTTCCCAGGAAGAAATGGTACCCGAAAAACCACATAGCTTGGGTGTAACTGCAGGTTCCCTGAGTGGTTGGCCCGGGAAGCGAACCCGGACCCTCCGGTCAGTAGTCCAACGCTCTACCCCAGGGCTATCGCGACCCATTTTTAAATTGTACCAGTCGTCTAGACTCGTATATGCACTAGATAAATATAACCTTAATTAGTTAAACACGGGCACATAAAGGATAATTTTAAACCCTTTGTAAATTTATAGCCGTGACCACGATAAAAAGTTAATGAAATATATTGTCTGGTCAATGATAAAGAATCTTTTATCCACGAGTAAGAAGAAGTCACAATCACTCGGGAAACAAACAGAGTCGTTCAATAAGCCCATGGATAAAAATTGAAAAACAAATTATTTTGGGTGCATATATTTTTTTATTTTTCAACATCATCTCCTTTTAACCAGTCGAACTAGCCCAGCATGTCTCCAACTTTTTTAAGCCGTCTGAAAAGTACGATTTCGAAAGGTCCTCCAAGTAAGCATATCCCTTTGTGATGACCTGACTTTCGACTTCGTTTTCCCCCGAGCCATTTTTTCAAGTTTGGAAACAAAAAAAGTCTCCAAGGTCAAATCTGATGAATACGGTGGATGTTGAAAAAATTAGAGCTTTAATTCCAATTTTTCCCCAATCAAAACTGCGCAGGTGTGCACCCGTGCATTGTCTTGATGGAAAATAATTTTTTTCTTTGCCAAATGAGGATGTTTATTTTTTTATGTATTTGCTCATCCGGTGCAGTAACGACGCATAACATTCTGTTCGTCCTTTTTTCTAGTGATCGATGTAATGATCAAATCGCATTTGCCTCTTGAGCACTGATTCTAACTTTTTATGCACACTTCTACCACTGGTGTATATGACGCAAGCTGCGTTATGAAAACTTGAGGGGAAATGGTCGACTGAAAAATATATAAGCAATAGTTCTAAGATGGAGGAATATTTGATGTTACATTACCATATTTGTTGGAAGTGTGGGGGTTGGATGATAACATCTATCACATTTTGAATCGGTACAGCACAAGAGTAACATCTTTTGTTATGTATTATCGTATAGCTTACAACACTAATGAATGCTATTCACATTAGTTTAAAACGACAGTTTGTAATTCATCAAAATATTACCAAATGTTACAGTAAAAGATTAGACGTGCAATGGGTAGTGGGTCTGATTTTTGGTGGGGATTAGCAGTCGGTCGGTGTGATGGGAATGTAGTCGTGCAGAGTCGTAGATTTCACTGAGGAGGGTGGATATATCTATATCTCCCCCGGAATCCGCCATGAGGGCCCGTGGCAGGGGGTATTATGTTGTCAGTTTTAGATTAACTGATGAATAGATAATGATGTGCATATAGATTTGCTCATGTTTATGTGGGTTGAGATATCTGAAAGTCTCCTTTCTCACCATCTTATCAGTCCACAATTAATAGTTTACCAGAACAGAACTGTGCATGAAGCACCGGAATATCTTCCTCGACTTAGTTAACATATAGTTTACTGGTGTTTATGGTTTATATATATATAGATTCTGATGACGACGGCCGTGCCGTCGAAACGTAAATATCCAATGTAAGTGTCTTTCTTTTATGTTTCTATGTGTGTGGTGTTTGTTGTCTTAGTGTTTGTGTGTTTGTGCGTCGCCGGAGAGCGTCATTTCCAAGAGTATATATATATATATGCGGGTCGCTGTGGTCTAGTGGGTAGAGCGTTGGACTACTGACCGGAGGGTCCCGGGTTCGATTCCCGGACAAGGCACTTTGGGTACCTGCAGCTCCACCCAAGCTAGTTGATTTTTCGGGTACCAGATCTTCCTGGGAAACCATAACCGGCACAGGGAAAGGAACTGGCCCCCCTACCCTGATGTGTGAATATTCACACGCCGTCGGGCTTGGTACACGGGTGAGCTCTACCATCACCTACTAAACCGACCTTCGGGTTGATTACTGTGTTTATGGTTTTATATATATATATATATATATATATATATATATATATATATATATATATATATATACACATCCATACTGGGTGATCTTCCATCATCTACCAAACCGACCTTCAGGTTGAATACTGTGTTTATGGTTTGAATATATATTTGGTTATACATTTTTATGTTAATGGTTTATATACATATGTATATTAGGTTAAACACAGTATTCAACTCGAAGATCGGTTTGGTAGGTGATGGAAGATCTCAGCCAGTACTAAGCCCGACGGCGTATGAAGGCCAGTTCCTTTCCCTGTTATGGCTTCCCAGGAAGATATGGTACCCGAAAAATTGTATAGCTTGGTGGAGCTGCAGGTACCAGAGTGCCTTCCCCGGGAATCGAACCCGGGACCCTCCGGTCAGTAGTCCAACGCTCTACCCCCTTGGACTACCGACACCCATACACATATACATATATTTATATCACACACAAACACACACACATACATATATATTTATATTTTTTATAAATATAAATATATATATATATATATATATATAGTGGGTAGAGCGTTGGACTACTGACCGGAGGGCCCCGGGTTCGATTCCCGGGGAAGACACTTTGAGCACCTGCAGCTCCACCCAAGCTAGTTGATTTTTCGGGTACCAGATCTTCCTGAGAAACCATAACCGGCACAGGGAAAGGAACTGGCCCCCCTACCCTGATGTGTGAATATTCACACGCCGTCGGGCTTGGTACATGGTTGAGCTCTACCATCACCTGCTAAACCGACCTTCGGGTTGATTACTGTGTTTATGGTTTTTTTATATAAATATTAGGTCGCGGTAGTCCACAAGGTAGAGCGTTGGGCTACTGACCGGAGGGTCCCGGGTTCGATTCCCAGGCAAGGCACTCTGGGCACCTCCAGCTCCACCCAAGCTAGTTGATTTTTCGGGTACCAGGAACAGGGAAAGGAACTGGCCTGAATGTGTGAATATTCACACGCCGTCGGGCTTAGTACATGGGTGAGCTCTACTACTGCATCGCCTACTCAACCGACCTTTGGGTTGATTACTGTGTTTATGGTTATATATATATATGCATATATTTACATATTTATATACATGCATATTTATTTTTTTTGCACGGATTAAATATTATCCACAGAAATATTTATAGATAAAGAAGAGAATACGAGGGAAGGTCGTTTCTTGATTTGCACCTGACTGCCGGCGAATTGATATAAGGAATTCTTTTTCCCTCGCAAGATTATTGACCACAAAATGACATGCATAGGCACTCAACCTTCTCTGAAATAAAGCGTTACCCAAATCTTCCGCATGAGAAAGCCATCCGAGTGCGGAGGAGGGATCGCTCTTCCGGGAGGCTTGCCTTCTAGAGTGTCGATGTGTCCGCCGTCAGGTTCAACCGAACCGAGCTCGAGGGATTTTCGATTAGAAGTAGGTCAGTGTGACGGGGAAATTATTTAACGGAACAAAAATGAACGGACTGCGTTGTTGCCACATCGTTGGGGACGTGCATTGTACATTACAATGGGACCCCAATATCATTAGTAATGAGTCGACCTTTGTCGGCCGGCGTGATATTGGTGCTGCACTCAAGGCGCTGTCCCTACTGAGAAGTATCCTCGACAAGAGGTGGTTGGTAAATATGTCCTGCTTGCAATGGCCAAATGGGGGTCTGCAAATTTTAGTACTCAGTGCATCTAAATCCTGCCCCGAAAACCACCATGAGGATGTGTGTCGGTAAGTGTTAGGTCACGAGGTAATTAGAGTAATTACTAATCGATTTTCCGGAAATTGTTTCCTACGCGTGGACGTAAGGAATTACGTGAGGGAGCATTAATTCCGTGTACCGGTTTTGCAATCAATTTCATTTTAATTCTCGCACTGATCTCGCTTGCCAATATAATATTATGGGGCAGGCGATTCTTCTCGTTTCAGCTATCAACTTGAAAGATTTGCACTTTTTAAAAGTGTATAGAGGCGAGAACTCGCGAATCCGCATGCATATTGGCATTCAGATCGTTTGAATTCCTAATGAGGTGCGGTAGTCCAAGGGTTGAGCGATGGACTGCTGACTGGTATACAATATGTACCGGAGGGTCCGGGTTCGATTTCCCGGGAAAGCCTCTCTGGGCACCCTCAGCTCCACCTATGCTGTGTGATTTTTCGGGCACCAGATCTTACTGGGAAACCATTGCTGGCATAGGGAAAGGAACCCACCCCCCCCTGATGTGTGAATTATTGGGATTAGGATGAATTCTGCAGGTGATTGCAGAATTGCTGTAGGTGTATATGTATATATAAAAATATTATATATATATATGTATATATATAGAGAGATATATATATATATTATATATATGTATATAGAGAGAGATAAATATGTATATATATATATATATATATATATATATATATATATATATGCCGGTGTTTATCAGAACTTCGAACTATGGACGCACTTGAAATTAAGCTCAAATCACCTTGTCTCCGCCGGTGCTGCCGGCGTTACTGCTTTTCGCTTGCGTGTCCAAAATTTTCTATTTTGGGCATGTTAGTTTTTGTAAAGAAGCAAGTGGTCAACAACTTGTTGCATTCGCGCTCAAGCCTCTGCAGTAGCACTGCACTCTCGTTCGCTGCTTTCTGAACTCCTTCTCGGCCTCTCTCTTGGAGTTTCCGCCACGGGAGCTCCTCGGTGTTCCGCACTCCTGAAGCTTCGAGCCCAGTCCGTCGACCCAGTGGCACTCGGATATTGAATCGTAGTAGGGCTTCGCAAGAGGCTCTTTCTCCCTGGGGCTCGCGGAAACTCGGGCTCCTTACGCATAGTCATTTCAGAAATATTTTGGCTTTGCCCTGGATTCATTGGACGTAGTTGCATAGAATGAGGGGTCCATGGAAGTGGTCCCGCTGAATGTATAAACGTTGATGGTCCGCCATGGTTTAATCACCTCCCGGCATAACAGACAGCCGTGCCCAAATTTCTATTCCTATGATAGCACGTTTCGTCCAAATGTGACCATGACAAAGGGCGAGGCATAATATACATTAACAACGAAACTAAACCCAAAAGATGGCCTACTTTTACCACCAGTTGTTCAGATATTTATTGACCCAAATTTATTTGTTTATTTTTCTAATCAAAAAGGAGGTCGAGGTCTTAATTGCAGGTCTATCATTGGTTGAATAAAGGAAATATGGGCTTGTTGGCCCTAGTAAAACTACGATATTGGTGTGAGTGTTTAAGGATATTGACCATTACGTTACGTCCTTGTTCCAATGTAAACCCTGGGGATCGTGTCGATGCGGTGGCTTGGGTACTGGCTTCCCTGGCTTTCGGATTCCAGTGGTAGTAGAATTTTCCATTGATATTCCGATCCTTTTTTGGGTTCTTTGTGGAGAGCACTTCAAGTGGAGTACGCCGTCCATTGGATGGGACGTGATTGTGGACCCCTTGGAGCTTTTTGTCAAGAGAAGACCAATGTCAGCGCCAGGTTTCTCTCTGCCCTAGCATTAAATCCTACAAATAGCAAATTACTCATCTATCCCATATGGCGAAAATGATCTCGAGTGTCCGTCTCCCTCTCTGATTACTACAGTCTCTTGTAAACCGACCCTAAAGGTGTAGACTAGATATTAGATGTTGGATCACATCTCTCGGAAAACTCTCAAAGCATTGAATGAAATTATTTTGTCAGGCTTATCCTAAGTTTAGGCTAAACTCTTTGATTCCCGGGCACCGTGGTGGACGGAGCAGCGAAAGGAACTGTCCCTCCCTGTCTTAAATGCAATAATGGTCCACCGAGTAGAGCTGTAGGGCCTTGGGCGAACACCACCCCCAGCAAACAGATCTTCGTGTTGATGCCTGTGGTTTTGATACAGAGTGGGATATATTCAATGAATAGCAAGTTCATATAACGGAGACGATCAGAGATACGAATTAGGTAACCGTTTTCTTTCGTTCTAGTTTTATTGTGGCGGGTTCGGTATATGTATTATGCCAAACAGGTGTAATATCTGATTTTAATAAATTTTTTATTGCTCATTTTCTTAAGTGAGGAAGATTTTTCTACGCTGCCAGTCTCTTGTTGCAGTTTAGCGTTGATTCACGGCTGTGATGAAACGTTGGAAGGGACCAGCTACATCTATATTGGCATGCGTATGTCGTTCGACAAGTCCTTAGGAAAACATAGAAAAAAATTAAAATTTTGGGTAAATATTTTCAATTTTTAAACATAACATACTTTTAGTTCGATACAATTTTCCCGTCGTTCCTTTATATTTTTAAGCCGTCAAAGAAGTGGAATTTCGGAAGGTCCTCAAAATAGGCAGCTACGCCTGTATGTTGGTGAGGATCTCCTTGTTCGATGTGAATCGTTTTCCGCAGAGCAATTTCACAATCTCGGATGCATAAAAACATCACTGAGGGCCAAATATGGTGAATACGGTTGATATGGTAATAAATCGAACTTTAATTCCATAAATTAAAAATTTGCAATTTTCCACAAAATAATTTTGTAGAAAATTGCAAAATTTTAATTAATCATGATATTCCACCATACTACGCCTGAAGCATCTCTTTTTATTCAATTTCATAATTTTCGCATCGAAACTGTACGGGTGTGCGTGCATTCATGCAGTATCTAAATGTGGAAGAGAGGTTTTCCTTGGCCAAAAAAAGGCGTTCTTTTCTTGATTTCGTCGCTCAGCTGGTGCAATAACGGCGCATAATACTCTCCATTTATCGCTCGTCCATTGTTCAAGTAATCGATTTAAATGATTCCGCGTACATCATAACAAACTGTGTCATCACCTTTTCCTCTTCATATCTCTTCTGTTGCGACCGTTCCTTTGTCTCTAGCGGACAGTAATGTATCCAGGTTTCGTCAACAGTTGGATATTGACGCAGAAACTCGTCAGGATTGCGACAAAAAAGCGCCAAACCACCCTCCGATTCGACCACACGATTGCGTTTATTCTCCACTGATAGCAAACTCATCTATCTTGCTGAGATTTATTTCACACGCAAGTTTTATACAACATTGAAAACATTATGCCTGTAGCTTCAACTATTTTACAAACTGTGAGTCGTCGATCACTCAAAACCATATCATGGATTTTTTCAATCATTTCGGAGGAAGTCACTTCCACTGAACTTCCCGAACGACGTCCATCTTTTGTGGGTGTACGGCTATATTTAAACTCATCTACCAAATTGTAAGCAGTGACAAACACAAGTGAAGATGTGCCATAAACGTCATGCAACTCAACTTTAATATCTTTCGGTGTTAGGCACTTTTAATTAGAAGTGCTTAATGACCGCACGAAACTCCATTTTTCCAAATAAGCAAAAGTGTTTTGCTTCAATTGACAATGAAAATAAAACCACTTATTGGAACTTGAACTGCTGCTGGTGAGAGATGCGTCTTACTAAAAGCAAACCTTTTCCGTTACTACGAGCGCTACCTTTTATTGTTTGTTTCATCAGTTATTTTTCTCTATTTAAAATGATTGAATTGTGACTGTACGTGGCCGTGAATCAAAGTGTAACATTCCTTCATGTATTTATAACGATTGATGAAAAGTAATGTAGCGCCCATTTATGTGTATTTCTTAAACTTTCATGAGGTGGATATACAATTTGAAAGTACTTTCGAGGATCTTGTCAATTTTTGAGACGTGCTCGAAAAACTATTTTGAGCTCTTTCCGAATTTTTTCAGCAATGCGATTTTGGCTGTTTTTCCCAAGATTAATTAATGTTTTAACATAAGAGGTTAGGTGCTATTATGGCGATGTTATTGCAACTCATAGATAATCACACACATATCAGTATTTTGTGAGAACGACATCTACGAGTATTTCTGTGTCATTTATCCATAGTATTTCTTTTGGTAGTCTTCCGCTGCCTTAGGAACTTATATACAATCTTGAATTTTCCATGGCACATTTTTAAAACTAGCATGGGAAGAGAATGATTTATCATCCTCAATTGGTAGAGTGAACTTAAGAGGTTTTATGTTTGACCTGTTATGTCCGTAATTAGGTTTATTCTTGTAGAACAAAAGTGACACCCCTTGTCAAAATTGTCGTCCTTATAGTGGACGTAGACGAAAAAAAGTAGGCAAATGGTAAAGGGGAAAAGAAAACGTAATAATTATTGAATAAATTTCCCTTTCGTCACCTTTCTCGCCTAATTTAACGTACTTCCTGAGGGGTGCCGGTGGTTTGTTTTCAAAAATCGGAGAACTTCCGTCAATTCTTACGTTTTGATTTGGCAATCTTAAAGAGAATCGCAATGTGTATTTCTGCGCCCCTAAACGTTCAGCGAACCGTGATTTTATATTTTTATGATGATAAGCTCACATCACTCGATCGTTATCGCTCGCAATATTTTGCTCACTTCTGTTTTGGCTTATCCTCCGGGCAGTGCGAATTACTACCGCTTTAATCGCCGAGAAGATTAATTTAACTTGCCTGCGATGTAGTTTGCGATCGCAGATATCAAGGGGAAAGGATGAAAATGCGAAATAGTGTTAACCATCTTTGTTTTGAGGGAAAGTTTTTTTTTCTAAGGTGCTCAAGCTTGGACGGCACCTGATTTACAATCTTCGAGGCTCGCTAGTGCACGCTTGGCGCCCAAGTCTTGGTCGCTTATTTTAGAATGGAATCCAAACGGGAAAATGGTGCTTCGGGACTCGATTCAATATAATACTCGTACAATCCACTTCTTAGGCGATTGACTGATATACGTATTGCTCAGTTTAGATTTTAATTATTTCCTTTTTGCCAATCACTCTTTTACGCGAGCAAGAGTTTGCGGCGCTGCGTCCCTCTTTTTGCAGTTAACCATTTAGTATCCCTATCTGTGTTTCCAAATGTATTCCAGTCCCGGCCGTCTTTAAGATTCTCGCATTCTTGAAACGCTGTGCCTATTGCTATGGGTCAACAGATATCAACTCGCAAAGATTGCCTTCTTCTGTGGTCAATCTAGCACGAGCCTAGGAATTGCTGAACAAAGTATTGATGTAATATATTTTTTGTCATGACTACATAGTGGAGATTTAAATATAACTCGAACATACAGGTTAAAGGGATGCAGACAGTCAGTAATGGGAAAAGTCACCCCAATGTGAAGCCTCGCACCAAATAAATCTCGCACCATACTAAAACCCTTGGGTAGGTTTTCTTCACAGATGCGTCATATTCTCCTCGGAACACAGGCCAACACAATACATAAGTTTTTCTGGTATTAAATCGGTGCACAGGAATTTACCCAAAATCATATTATATATGATTATTCTTCTAGAAAAAATGTGGGCAGCAACCCAGGAATATACATGGGATAAGATATGGTTTCAATGGAAGGCATTCAATTTCCCAGTATGATTGTAGCAAAATGCATATATAGATATGGTTTGAACATTTGCAAAATAGAAATAAAAAAATAGTGTATGCAGAAAACTAATTGATATTAATAACACCCTGAGATTTGAAATATCTACTTGTTAAGGCCAAACACACTTTACTCTGGCACACATTTAGGTATGACCAGAAATGGAGCGTTCTGGGCTCTCGCCTACTTAAAACAGACACTTTTCCGTTCCGGTTCAACTTACATTTTTTTCGAAAACTATTGCTATTTGTTCACGATCGTTTTATAATTGTAAAATACGAGATGGTGAATTTGGTACTGCAGGTGCTTTGCGGATGCGAGTTTTAGATCCATCAGTGGTATCAACCCCTTGTAGGAGTTGCTTTTCCACTTTTGGCCGTATTGCGCGTGCTCACTCATTTAAGTAGCTGCTTTTGGATGATATTATAATATTTTATAAATTTGAAAATTGTAAGAAAGAATAATCTTGAAGGAAAATGTGTTTTTCGCAGATTCTTTTAGCAACCACTCGCCTAGCCCTATGAGTCTCGTATAGTTCGGAGTTAAATGAGTGAGCGTTATTAGAACTTTTACCTGTGTGTAGGGCGGTATCTGGGAAAGCCAACTTCCCTTGCGAGCCTATCTATTTTCTGAATCGATAGTTTTGTTTATAGATGCCAAAGAGTGTGTCGTTGGGTCCTTCGTCAAGGACCCAACGACAAACTTTCGCGTGGTGGATCTGAATTGACAACCATGACTCTTCAACTTTCTTTTCTTGAAAACACTTGTAAATTTTTTCATGATTGTTGACTGTGATGACTGTGCTTTAGATTCTTCAAACAGTCATTCACATCCGGTAGTTCGGAATAATCGGGAGTCGAGTTGGCTCTCTTTCTACTGGGGAAGAGTGGGATATTGCTGCACTATTTATGACCCTTCCCATTGAAAGGAGGGGGTTGGAGGGAAGTGATGAGGTTATTCTCCATGGTGTCAAAAAAAATGTCAAGAGGAAATTTGATATAACTGCCATTGGAAGAGGAATGAATCGGGAAAAACCAGCCACAATTACCGTTTCGTGTAACCTGAAGAATTTTATGGGAATTTTTTTTTCAGAGTAGTGGAAAATATTTTTTGAATACAATTGTTTCGTTTTACACATTCCATGTAAAAGGAATGAATGTCAAATGAAATCGATAGTAGCCAGAGTGAACTCAGCCTGTATCTCGTGTTTACGAGTATTTCCCGCTATCCGTTTTTGTGCTTAGTGGTTTCAACTGTATACTCTTAAAACATGCAATTATTGTGGTAGTCTTCGAAGGCCCAAGTATTACCACGCTATGTACACTTCAGAGCGATCGGGTTCGAGTGTTGATTGCATTGACCTGAAAGTCTGTGACTCTAAAGAAATCAACCCATCTCGTCAAGAGTGAAAGGTTGCCCATCTGCAAACAACTACTTTACAAATTGCACCACTTTGCTGACATGTTTGTGGTATCATCTTTGTAGTTGCCCCAATTGGTATTGGTCTGCAAGTAAGTAGTTGACTTATCAGAGTAAAAATATTTTGTAGCCCCACATTTTATCTTATTAACATTCGAAACCAAAGTTTTGGAAAACAGTTTTACTCTCATACCAAATAGGAAATGGCATTCGGTTTTTATTTAGCATTGTCTCTGAGACGCATTTGTAATGCATTTTATTTCTGGTAAAAAGGTAAACCAACCAAGGTTCGAGGTAGCATGAAAGCACACTAAGTAGGATTCGTAGGATCCAAAATGTTTTACGAAATAAAATAAAATTAAGCAATGGTGAGAAATAGAAGGTCCAAATGAAATGTATTAGATTTAGATATCATTAAGCCATTTGTTATCATCCTGGAATCTCATTCCCCTCTATCCGTTCGTAAACCATTCTCAATGATGTATGAATTCTTTCACTGATGTGTGATGTTGGCCTGTACGATTTGGCTAGCTGGAATTATTTAATTGCGGGAAACTCGGTGAGAATTCGATAACTAACACTGCTGTGGCCTCGAATGCAAATGAAAGCCCGGCATGGGCAAAAACTTTCTTCTTGTATCGGCTGTTGAACTTCCAGAACACGTTTCAGAGTTCGCTTTCATTTTTTTCTTCCTTTAATCAACTGGCCGTGAACTTTCTTTGCAAGGTTTTCTTGGGGCTCTAGAATGTCTTATATTCTCACCAAAAGTATGTCACGGAACAGCTTGGGATGGAATTCCAGTTTCCAGTCTTAGATCGTCTCGACGGCTTAATATTAAATAAAGATTTATTTCCGTTTACGATTTATAAGCGGACTTCATAAAAATGTTAACTTTTCCCCTCACCTCTCGGTGATTTGATCTCGTTATCGTATTTGGCATTGCGTTGCTTCGCAAACATCTCATCTCATGGTAAGAAAAAAAGTCATCCGATTCTTCCGACGCTATAAAGATGCTTTGCCAACTTACTGAAGATGATTCTAACGCTTTTTGGTAACACGTTTGTGAATTTAAGTTTGCGCTTTAAATTGTTGATTCTTTTAAAACTCGAGTGGTGATGTAGTCAGACAGCACACCTAAAGTAAATATTTAGACAGATTTTTCCAAGGTGTCTAGACCGTCGACCGGAGCTAACCAAACATCTTACCTAATACATGAGTGAGTGACATTATTTCGCAACTCCTCCGTACTAGTGCAAGAGCATTACGGCAAGAGATCTGATAGTGCTTGCACTCGGCTTTGCACCTCTAATGGAATCATTGTTAACAGCAAATCTCTGAAGTCATAGCTCCTTATAACTCGAAGATAACTAACGCAGACTACACATTTAACGAAGGAAGTTAAGAAGACCGACTAATCTCACTAACATCCCTGCACGTTCATAAATTAATACGCATCTTTGTAGCAACAGCTTCGACAAGCATACTGAAGAGCATGCTCCGTAAAACTTGGAATGAACCATAATTTGATATAGCTCAGAATTAACTTCGCACTTAGAAAGGGAGTTGATTTGTGCATCGTGATTTCTTGGTCAAGAATAACCGACGGGAGAATATTATAATACCGGGGTTGATGGTAGGCCACGGCGCCTGAGGTGCCATTTCCCGCCTTCACCCTTCAGGAGCCCCCAACTGGATCCGGATTACAAATCAGTTTAGCAAACACATCTGACTATTACGAAACTTCTGAGAGACTGCGCAATATCAATAATAAATCGTGACCGCTTACCGGTCACGTACCCGGGTTAATATGCGAGTTTTTAGGTGATGATTTCTTAGTATAGATAGCGTTTTTAAGTTTCTCCAGGAAGCAAATCTTTCATAGAAGCTATCACGAGAGATATCAACTCCCAAGGTTGGTTTGATAGGTGAGGGTAGATCTTACCTTGTATTAAGCCCAATGTAATGCGCGAAATTTCCACATCCGGCTAGGGGGGCCAGTTCTTGTCACTGACCGCCTATGATTTCCCAGGGAGAACTGATACCCGTGTAAACATAAAGCTTGGATAAATGAATGTGGCCAGATGATTCCCCGGGAATCGAACCAGGACCCTCCGGCCTGTAGTCCAGTGCTGTACCCACTGGACTACCACGTTCTCATAGCAACTTTAAGTTTCTTAAATAAATGCAATACTTTTATTTACATAATGCCATTTTATTATAACGCCTTTTTACCAAATTTCTATTAAGCATGCCTTTAACAATTTAAATTATTGTGATGCATTTTACTTTTAATAACTCAACTTAAGCCAAGGTGCGGAATACCCGTGGTTGTCGCACTTTCAATAGGCACTGCTGCATATGTAATAACCTGCACGACCTTAGGAAAACAGATCTGGTGAAACTTGGCTCTTTTTGTATCTGATATTCTAAATTCATGGTGAAAAACACGTACTCGTATGTGGATACCAATTTTTAATTTTTAGAAAGCATTGGAGAAAGTCCCAGTTCCTCGGTCGTTATCTGAACTTTAAGCTTGTTGAGTACATTGGAAGATAAGAAACTAATTCAGGATTGGCTTTCCAGCGGTAAAGAAGAACATTACTGGCGAATCGAGCTGACTTGTTTCTGCAGTTAACTGGTTTCCGAGTGGAGCAGTGTGACCGGTAGACGTTAACATACCCTGAAATCCATTCCATTATAATTTCACTGAAGTGCTAGTAATTTCGTATTTCTCGTTGGGATTAGTACGACGATACGAAAGCTGTACTTACCTCTACGATGGTGCCATCATTTTCAGATAAATATCAAGGGATACTGAGAACGAAACAAGTATTTTCAATCAATTGGCTGAGCGTTCACAAACGGTAATCTGAATCCAGTCAAAAATTTATCACTTAATAATGCACGATAGTAAATTTCTAAAACAAAAGAGGCACGAACTTGGGCTTACACGCTCGAAGGAGCTCCAGTAACAGTTGATAACCGCATAAAGTACGTATGCAGCGCCGAATTGGATCTAACGTAACTTGCGGTGGAACACACTTCGGTCATAGCTCACTCAGTGCCGCCCTGAAGAGATTAGCATATGTGAAACTCGAAGCATCTAGGAACAAGAAAAAGAAAAGTGATATTTCTTGTTACACACTGAACATTGGATGTGGTCTTTGCATTTGAGACCAATCCCAGGAAATATTATTTCTATAATTTAGCAAAAATCAGATAATGGAAGCCCGGTTTGAAAGTAAAATTTGCCATGAAAAAAAAAACTTCATCGAGGATAGGAGCCCCTGAGAATTCTAAGACTTTGTTCTAGATTAAGCATATTACATACTATACTATAGTACACTCAACAAAGACACTCTCCAGCAGTCATCATCATCAGCATTTTAGTCCTAAGATTGGTTTACTACAGCCCTCCATTCCTCTTTATTCAGTGTTAATTTTCTCCCTTCTGATAGCTTCTCTGTTTTACGTTCCTTTTAATTTGTCCCTTTTTCTTGTCGTTTAGTCTTCCTTGCGGAATCTTCCCTTCAATGTTCCTCTCTGTTTGTGTTTCCAACTAATCTAGTGTGCCCCAAAGCGTGTCCAATCCATCTAGTTCTCCTTTTTCTTAGTTCTTCAAATGGTTATTTCTTCTTCTGCTCTGCTATGTATTCCCACAATACGTGGCAAGTAATTAAAAAGTAGATATTCTTCATAGAATTAATTTTTGATCTTGCGGAACTTAATTTGAAAAAAAATGACGTAAAGAGATATAAACTGCCCATTTACGGATTTTCGTGGTGAGTTTTATCTAAAATTGAAATCTCTTCTCGTCGGTCTGGTTAGTCTGGAGAGTGCGCACTCTCCTGTTGCCCCAAAAGTCTAAGGTTCGACTCCTGTCTTGGGCATGGGCGTTGTTTCAATTCTGGCGATTCGGACCTTGGAAAGCTTAACATGTCACTGGGTTATTGGAATCTATTAGGGGTGCACAAGCAATCAGAGCCGTCCGGAAAGTTAAGAAAAAACCTTGAACCGTCGAGTAGGGCCGGTTGCACTGATTGTTTATTACAACCCCTTGAGTACTTTAACCCCATATCTGGGCTGTTTTGAACTAGGGTAAATAAATATAATATGGATGGTAATTTACAGGAGAGATTACACGCGGTCGCTCGACGCCCATTTGAGGCTATGTTTGACATTTTCGAATCCCCTTCAAATTTGAGAATTCGAGTAAATTGATTTTTTAACGTCATATTACGAAACTTTTGGTCGGTATGGAGAACGAGTTGGCTTAATATGTGCTCTCGAGACGCGAGTTCGTGCGTAATGTGCACCCGTGCCTAATTGACGATAATCATCCACCGTTCTTTAAAAGGTCTAAAATTACCTAAGACCCATGCTATTCCCACGAAGATCGACATAGTTAATTGGTAATTTGTTGGCGTACTCGTGCGCTGTTGGATGGGCAGTCGGTCTTCTTTTCTCCATGGGGAGCACTGCTGACCGCTTTGACCACCTCGGCGGACTCCGTTAGGCCCGAGTCAGTAACTGTTGCCAACGCCGGCAGTACGGCGGCGGATGACGTACTGCGAATTATCGTTATTAAGTTTCTCAAAGTTCCACGCCGTCAGGATTAATTTTTCAAGAAGATCACATGGATTTTGCGCGCAGACCTTTGGTAAACTAAAACTTCGTTTCCATTCTTTTGTTCGGATTTCAACTGAAGTCTATGATGAAGAGAAACAGCCTAATCAATAGGGATTCCGGTTATTCTCTCAGCAACACATGGAAACCCGTGCTATTGGAGGTAAAAAGAGAAAGGCACAGAGCACAACGACCCGGAGACCAATCAGAAGTCACCTGAACCCGAGAGCGCAGGTATATAAGACGGCCAAAAACGGAGTGGCAATCATCAACCCTGAGGACGATGCACGAGTCGGGCATCGAAACGTCGGCCAACATGGAACCCCTGACCCGGTGGAAGACCCGAGAAAACTTCATCCAGCAAATACGCCGGGAAAGCACCAGATCTTACTTCAGCCTAATTTTTGTGACTTCAATATTTGTTAAGCTCGTGATTTTGTTTATTTTTGTACAAGAAAGAACGTGAAAACCCTTATCTGAATTTTTAGTTTTCTCAAATGTTTTCTCTGCGCTTAGGTATTTGATTATTGTCAGCCGGCCAAAAATAAAAGATTTCTTTCAATTGGATCTTGTCTAAGAGAGTAATTTCATCACCTTTTGTCAGTATACTCTATCGACTTGTAGATAATTATAAAATCCGAAAAAAACAGGCGGGCATGATTATTTCAGCATTGTTTTGTAACGAACTCGAAGTAAAATTACCCTTTAGCAAACAATTATGAAAATGCACTTCTGAAACTGCACGGGGGATAAACGAAGTCCATTGCACTTTTCTGGTGATTTTATTTTGAGAATCGCCAGAAGGCTTGGCATATCCACCCATGTCACCGAGTTTACCGAATCCTGACTCAAGGGAATGCATCACCCGAAAAACGTGTAGCGTTTTGTATCATCATTCCACGAAGTTTTGCGAGTTAATAATATTCCATTTTCTTTGAAGAATTCCGCATATTCGGGTTTTCACCGCGTTGTTGTTTGAAGCCGACAAAAGTTTCGCCGAAGTTGCATCAGGCGTCTTCAGGTCGAAGATGAGCGACTCGGATTTTGGCCGTCCTTATATAGGTGGTCCCGTCCAGGTGCTGCTCTCTGATTGGTCCTTTTCCGAAGATCTATTGAGATCGCCAAAAACCCGGCGAATTTCAATAGAGATGAAGGCCACCATCTCCACAACGCGTGGAAGAGAGTTCTTCGGAAAAGGACCAATGTGGGAAATTGTTCTATATTTTGGTACATTCCTTGTATTCATATTTCCTTCGGTCTAGACTAAAAGCTAAATATAAACATGATTGGAGACGATGCGACGATAGATGAGGGATCTTTGAATATAGTCCTCTAAGACGTTTGGCATACCTCTTTTCGGCTACGTACAATTAAGACGTCATCTCATCACCATCGTTTAATAGTTTCGATGCAACAGAAATACCACGAGGTGTAGTGGTATTCAGGATTTTGGCGTGGAAAATGTTGATATCTTAAACTGAAGGTGAATTATTACGAGGGTTATTTTTTTAAGTTTGGTCCGTTTATGGTCAAAAGGTAAAAAAATATATATTCATTAGAAAAATATTTTATTAACAGTTTTAGTGCCCTACAAAATCGCCGGTCACGTTTAATTACTTTTAGTAACGCTGCACCACCTATTTAATCCCTCAGCATAGGAGATCACCACCTGGGAATTGAGCCAGTTGACAACGACGGTCTAGAGTTTCTTGTCGTCTTCAAACCGTTGTCCACCAAGTCACTGTTTAAAGTGCAAGAAGAGGAAAGAGTCGCTGGATTCAAAGTCGATTGCGGTCCAAATATGCTCGTCCACTCAACATTCTTTGTTTTTTTTCTGTTGATCTGCAAGAATTTTCGGTACTCACCTTGCGCACCATTTGTGATATCCAAGCTTTTCCGTAATAACCATGGAAATAGATGTGATTCCAACGAGAGGAAATTTATCAGCAAAGTACTAATTCTCAATCACCAATCAGATTGCAGTTTTTGGCCCACTTGTTGAACGATTTCATCGGCCACCGCTCCGCTATTTATCATGCACATCTGCGCGACCATTTTTGAAGTCTCGACACCCTTGTCTAAACTTTCCTTCACTTACTGAGGCCGTCAGACTAGGCACTAATCCCGATGAGTTTGGTCCGCTGATGATATTTTTGCACACAAAAATCGAATAACAGCACGCATTTCGCAACTGGTGGGAGCAACGATTTTCGCGGAATTTTTTATCTGCATCACCGCCAGGCGAACGACTACCGAATCAAGGCAGTGAAGTTGGATTGATTGCCGAAATAGATCGCGAAAAGCATAGAAGAGCTATATTCGTAAAACGTTGTGATACACTAGAGTATCGTATCATAATTGGAGGAGCTAGGTTTGGAATTACGGGGTGAGGGTTAAATTACAGATTAAATCATGTATCTTGTATAAATTGGATGTCTCTTCAGCGATGATGTTGGCAATGTGCTATTAGCCCCACCGTACTACGGTAGGAGATCATTAAAATTAAATAAGAGAGATTAAGTGTGGAACAGAGATTTAAGATGCCATTTTTCCCGAAGACGGCAAGGGATGAGAATAAAGTTCGACCGCGCTACGGGGAAAGGTATTTTGTGTCAAAAATAGTCTGGTGTGTCGTCACCCCCTGCCACACACCCTAGCGGTGGCTTGTAGCGTGCCATGTTTTTATGTATGCATAACCGCGTTGAAGTTATATATACTTTTGCACTCATCATCCACAATCGTCTATTGGTAGGTGGGAATTTTTTCTCCGTCTGACCTTCGCACATCTATAAAATGTCATGGGGCCAGTTATGCAGTCATCACTTCGCCAGTTCACTCAAGGTGACGGAACTCCTTCGACGCATTCCGTCTCCCTTACGTTGAAAGTGATCTTTTGGGGTCGGTGGGAATTTTCCATTGCAGCTCAAGGATCTGGTGTCTCTGCGCTTCACTGCAAGTGTTTCTAATTAATTATATTGGCTGCTCGAGTGGTCATTCGAACCGTAGCTTTTCCTTCTGTGCACTGCGCCGTCATGGACTTGCAGTAAGTTTTTAATTACTAGTTTGGACAGGGCACTTGTTTAATGTGTACATATTTTCTTGCTGGTCTCATGGTGTGCACTATTCGATACTATGTGATCGCAGCATGGCTGTGCTTATTTACTTGAAATCCTGTTGGTTTCAAGTAAATAATTTTCCCACGTGATATACCATAAAAATGATTACTGTGCGTACGGTCTCTCTTGCGCTTTGAGAACTAGATTTACTCTCTCAGTCACCAAATAGGTCTCCGGAATCGACAACACGATTGCGTTTATTCTTCATTAAGAGGAGAGGCGTCATCTATCTTGCCAAAGTTTTTTCACGCCTAATTATTAGTGCGAAATTAAAAATATTATGCCATTTGATATGCCTGTGGCCTCAACTATTTTGCGAACTGTGAGTCGTCGATCACTTAAAACCATATCGTGGATATTGTCAATCATTTCGGAGGAAGTCACTTCTACTGAACGTCCCGAACGACGTCCATCATTTGTTGATGTACGGCTACGTGTAAACACATCTACCCAATTTTAAGCAATCACAAACACAGGGACAGATGTGCCATAAACTTCATCCCACTCGGCGTTAATCTTCTTTGATGTTATGCCTTTTGAATAGAAGTGTTAATTCACCGCACGTAACTCACTTTTTAAATTTTTCTTAATAAGCAAAATTTTGATGCTTGAATTGATCATGGAAAGGAAACCATGATATGGATGTAGCAGAAACTTAAAAAAGCATCCATCCACCAGGAGTGAGGAATGAGGCTTACTAAAAGCAAACCTTTTCCGGTACTACGAGCGCCACCTCTTGGATTTTCTAACGACTTACGTGTTGAATTACCCCCGTATTTATACTTGTGCCATCGTTTAATAATTTTTTCTCTTTTAAATGGTCCGTACAACTCAGAATTCACTTTGAAATCAGAAGGTGGCTGAATCAACGCATTTAGATTTCATGATACTGCTAGGATGACACAAAACAAAATTTGAATTTTTAGGATATTCCATCTCACCAGTTCTGTGATTCCATCGAACTCTTGTTTCCACCACGCTGATCACAAATGAACAACATCTCAAGGAAATGACCCGTAACTTGATTTACATACCCAAGTCCTACTCCAATTTTGAGGCATAATTACATACTATGGTACGCAGATCCGTATGTACCACAGTAATCTACCCGAAGGTTGGTTGATTGGCGAGGGTAGAGCTAACCCAGTACTCTAGTCCAACATAGTGTGAAGCTCGCATATTAGTGGTAGGTGAGCCAGTTCCTTTTCTCTGTGCCGCCTGTGGTTTCCCAGGAATATCTGGTACCCGAAAAATCACACAGATGGTGTGAATCTAAGGGTTTTCTGCGGCGTCACCTGGAGTCGAACCCAGGCACTCTGGTAGCCAAGCGTTCTACCCATTGGACTTCCACGTCTTCTAATCTATTAACCAGGGATAGAGTTTGGGATGCCTATGTAAATGGTTGTATATCTTCGGGTATTTCTTAAATGCCTTTGCAGAATATTAATAAGTAGTGCCTCACCCAGAGCTCTAACCACTGCTCTACCACGACCCATTCCGTATGAAATAGCTACCATGAACATTTTATTTTTTATCATTAGGCCGTTAGCTGAAATAAAACCTTTAAATTAATCACAACTCTAGCAATTTCGACGAATGACGCGCCATTCCGTTTTGTCCGCATTTGTTAACATGTTTAGCGTCCATATAATTCCTAAAATGTATGCCTAAGGATATAGTTAATAATTCAATTAATAATCCTGGGAAGATTTTGTTCAACACGAAAGATAGAATTGGGCATTTATGTGAAAGATTGTGCTTTAAATCATAATGTGTGTTTTGGGCTAGCTTGGGTAAACGGTAGAAAAATTAGGATAAAAGTAGATGAACGCAAACAATTGGTTAATGCGGCATGACCTATAGTATAGCGAAGTACCTTTTGGAATACGATATATACACACGAGTGATTTTAACCCTGCCGGTTCATACTTGGGATGTAAAGGACAGGAGTTGGACTTATTGGAATAATCGAAATTTTGAATTGTTCAAATGACCCTGTATTGAATTACCGTATCTTCTCAACACATTCCCCGTACTTTTCAATTTCTCTTCCTGCAAAGCGTGAGGTGAGACACTGATCTAAAAGGCATACCCCCTAAAATCTGCCCTCCCTTTGAAAGAATTTTTTTCCGTACTCCACACTCATAAAATCTTGTCTGCCAACTGCCCCCTCCCCCGTCTCTAAGCTGATACATGTGTGCGGGCATCTATGTATTATCTATCCATGCCTGGATAATGATACCCTTCTGTCGAAACGATAGTCATTCTCTCAGAAATTGCAGTGTGGGAAATTACAAAAAAGTTCATTTTAATTGCAAATGTTTTTTATCAATATAGCCTATCATAAAATTCCTCCAAGTGAAGCTTGATGCAATCCGATACTGCTATGGAAGGTATTTTTCTTTCCTCCACGCATTCCATCCACGTCTTACAGACCACAAGCGTCAGGCACTGTCAGAGACAAGTACTCGTGCAACGAAAACGTAATCGATAACATGCTTGCGGGTGCGTCTACACTAGCTTTCATCAATACGTTTTTATTCGTATTAGTCGACATCCTACACTCATAGAACCACTCAGTCAGTTTTAAACTTAATTTGCCATGGTACCTTAGCGTCTGTCATGAAACATCATGCAGAGAAGGTTCCTCTCCTCTTCCGCCATTAAATCCTTTTACTAAAATTGTGACACTTTAACTGCGAGGTAGAACTTGAAGAGGTGCGGAAAAATCTGAACATATCCGACGATCTATTGAGCCGTAAAGGCAGCTTTTCTGACCTCATTATAACCGCGTTCTAAAAAGGAATTTTGGGCGATCACCCCGAATTCATGTATACATACACCGCCACTACTACAATCTTGTATGTCGCCTGTATAATTCCTGGCTATTTCACCATGACTCCGTGATGTTCAACCTTTAGAAAATCTACACCTGTATTCCGGCACTCTTCCAGAATATCGTCTTCGCTTCTTTATATTCGTTCATGGATCCAATTCGTATAATCATTAATTGGCGCTTCATACAAGGTATGTCCCTAAAAGTAGTATGGCTTATTTTTTCCCGGATAGATGGATGGACCAGCGGCGGTTTCTCTGGCCTGGTTCGACGGAGGGGAGTCTCAGTAAAGGCTGGAGGTCTGTGCCAGTTGGCTCCCAGGCTTTGCGGAGTGCGGATCGTTGGTTTGCGAAATCTCTATAATGTTACCTCATTACGCTCTGTCATGAACCGGTTATTGGAACAGCACTGTCATCAAATTTTGCGGGAAGCTGGGCAAAACCGGGAAAGAGACTTATAACATGCTCAATGCAGCTTATGGTGATAACGCCATAGGTATATCGGGAGTTTTTGAGAGGCAAAAGTAGTTCCGGTAGGGTAGAGAAGATGTTGAAGGCGGCGAACGTTCAGGATGACCTTCGACCTCAATGTGTGCCAAAAATTTTGGAAGAGTGAAGGCCTTGTTGGACAGGGATCGCAGATTGTTCTCACATTGTTTCTTATGAACTTGGAATTCCTAAAAGTGATGAGCATTGACTTGTGACCAAAAACATGGGCATGAGAAAAGTGTGTGCGAAGTTGGTGCCGCGAGTGCTTTTGAACGAACAAAATTAAACTCGCACGTGGATCTGCCAAGAGCTTATCGACAATGTGAGTAAGAATCCAAATATTTTAGACAATGCCCCACCAGACTTCTTCCCCTTCCCCCGCCTCAACTCCATGCTGAAAGGACGTCACTACGGCTCGCGGTAGAGCGTTGCGACAGGCTGTGACGAGGGAGCTTATCGGCATTCCGGGCACCGCCTTCCAGAAGGCGTACGAGGCGTGGAAAACCCGTTGGCAGCGGTGTGTGGGCGTGCAAGGGTGCTCTGAGTGAATGTATCAATTTTTGCAGTAAATTTTTTTAATCGACTCAGTCCTACTACTTTAGGGACATACCTTGTAAATCCTCAAAATTGGATCGTTTTATTGCATTGACTTCCTAAATAGCTGAGTCTTCAGCTTCTCATCATCTATTTCAGGTTTTGGACTCGTTCACAGGCTCTAGGCGTTATAACATCCCGGAATGTACTCTGGAAATGTGTAAACTATTTGGCCTGATGCACTCTCTTTCATAGTTTCCACTCCAGACTATTTTTCTCGAGAGGGCTCCAAAATATCTTAGTTACGTGTATGTGAAAAAATTCTTATCCAGTTAATGAGCCTCCGTTCGTTGAGCATGAACATATTGGTTTCCCTTTGCTTTACACAATACAGTACCTCCTGCAGCCATTGGAGTAATTGTTGCCATTCTTTAAGATAAATATTTTTGTACGGAGCTCCATGTATTTTAGCTTCATTCTTGTAAACGTGGACCACTACCCCCTCTCCCGGTTTGTTGACGATCTATTGATTGACTGCGGCCTCTCGCACTGTCTCGGCTGCGTCGTAGGATTTTATATCATTTTGAGGCTATCTTCCCGAAGCTTGACTCCCTCTACACCCTCCAAAGGGCGCTGGTTATTGTCCCCGTTTGGTCATTCATTGTGTACACAGTATTATTTCGTAGCTTTCTTCCCTAAGTAGAGGTCGCCCCGCCACTCTCAACCTGTTGGACGCACTCGGCAGTATGGCTCCGAGAAGTACGAATCTCTTCATCTAATTTCACTTTGAGCACAGTCCAATATGTGCTTAGCGCACTGAATAAAATGATTGTTAAGTCGGAGTCTTTAATGTGTTTCTTAAAATCAGGATAATCCGGTGTAATTCGTTTAATCAATTCGTTGTGTTTGATTATTAACCATTCTTGTATGACGCTTACTAATTTATAAAGATATAGCGTTGAATGTTGAACATGGTATTCAAGACATAAAATGTGTTTTCGCCGGGACTGCGGTCTCCAAAGTAAATACTGTTACCGTCTCTTTTCTGTGATAGCAACAATTATTCGCTGTAGTGTACCATGCTTCAGGGAAATTCACGAACTTTCCTGTTGTAGAATTGGTATTTAGGGGAGGCGATCGATAGTTAAGGTCATTTTCACCAGTAGGGATGGACAGGAATGGATGAAGGGTGGACCCGGCGTCGGTATTAGCCTACTCTTAACGAAACACGCCAAGGGGTCCGCAGCTTAACGTCCCATTCGACGGACGACGCACTCACCGAAAGTGCCCTCCACAAAGCACCCCAAGCAGGGTTTGAGATACCACTGAAAAATATTCGACGCCGATGAACCCCTCTGGAAGGCCTCGAAGCCCTCTGGATGGGAAGCCAGTACGATAGCCGCCCCACCATCTCGATCCCCACTTTCCTGTTGATTTGTATTTGATTTTATGTTTTCATGTATGGAATAAACAATTAGACGCCTAAATGATTGTGCACGATTCCTTACATGATTGCTTAATGACATCTCATCGGAAAACATTAGACTTCATGAAAGGCCGTAAGTGTCGACTTAAAATGAAGCACAGAGGTTTGCATACATTCACGGGGTGCACGAAAGCATACTTCCCAAGTTGGCCTCCACAGTTTTCATTGTAGAAGCGTCAATGAAATTCTACATTCAAAGATGCCGAATTCTACAAGAATAAAGTAATCTTTATCACAATAATTGTAATGATTTTTGCTCCCAGCTGTGATGACTTTGGTCACTTGGGATTTTTGCACTTTTAATATTATTTTGTGTAACTGTTCAATGAAAATGCAACCTGAGTGCCCTTTTGTTTTAATCATGCAAACTTCTAGTTAGGAACTCATTGGTACCTTATTCCAGTAAAGGCAGCATACATGATGTGAATCTTTCAGCCATCACATTTCCAATTGAATTTTAATATTCTGCTATTTGGTTAATTCTTTAACAACTTAGTATTTAAAAGTGAGCAATCTCTGCACCAAATACCTCTTTAGTGTGCAGCTAATTGCATTGACGTTAATAGAGGAAAGTTACAGATGATATACTTTTTGACTAAATCAAAATGTAACAGTATATTATGTCAGCTAAACAGTCCGTTAAACAGGTTCAGTATACAAAATTCCTGGATTTATTTTTTTATGAAAATTTCAACTGGGAGACATATGCTTTTCATTTAGTCAATATAATGAGTGCGTTTTGTTTATGCTCAAATGTTCAAAGCAAACTGTTAATCGAAATTGAAATTGATCATATCTTCTTTTCCATTTTGTTTCATAGCCGTCATGCCTAGTAAGAGAGCATTTCAGTCTCATGCACGTCGTATACTTCGAAGGCTGGTTGATATAACCATGGGCTTCCTATTTGGGCTTGTATACCGAAATCCAGGGGCCAGAGTGAACCCTATTGAGGACCTTCTCCTCTTGGACACAGCCTCAACTCTTGCCCTTAAGATCCGGACAAAAAAGGTAAGGAGACTTGCGTTTCACTCTCATCCTTATTAATGCCATTTTCACTGAGGGATGACAATGGTCAAAGATAATTAATTGATAGTGGAGAGAAATTTCATTTAGTATGAAAAAAAATTACATGTAGAAATAAATGAAGGAAGGATTAGGAAACTCCCACTCCCATAAAAAGTATTTAAGCTGAGCATTATAAGAAGTTGGAGTGAGCCTACTCTTATCACAATGAAAAAAATATAATTTATTTTTCTCCCCTTGCCTGGGAGGAGTAAGAATTATTTTACTCTCTCAATCATTACAGCCTACAGTCCCCATAGGATGAAGTAAAAGGGAATAAATAAATTATTTTTTGTACTCGGATCATGGATTTATTCTCACTGTTGTTGGGGGGAATTGCATTTCAGTGAAAGTGTTTTCGCTCGTTTTTGCGAGGTTATTATAGTGTTATATGAACTTGCAAATTAGGATGGGAAAAAGTAAACATTGTCAACATATGTGTCGGTGTACAAGTGCTGCATTAACTTTTTGATAAATGAACTCCTCATTTTATTGAAAATATTATGCTTTTTTTTGTGAAATTGGCAAAATTGATTACTCCATAAATTGATGTTTCCAAGTCAATTTAAGTGTGATTATGTCCTGCCTTGCTAGACATATTGCTCTGGTGTTTAAGGTGAAGATCCAGTCCAGGGAACTGGTTCAGCTTAGAGTTTATGCACATTGGATAGAGTGGATGCCCCAGATGCCTTTGTTTTTTGTGTCATTATTAGTTGCTTAATTATTTATGGACTATACTTTTCACTTTCCACACTAACATCATATAAAACATGACTCTGGTTCCAGTTATAATGATCAAGGTCCCATTTCTTAAATCTACAAATCTTTTTAAATTCCTTGTAATTTAGCTATGTGAGTCTGATAGTGGTGAAAAATTGTACAAAATTAAAGTTTTATATTATAATTTATACTTTTTTAAGAGAACTTGTAGGTTGACATGGATTATGGATGAGATGACCAAAAAGATATATAAGAGAAGGAAATGGAAGAACGTAAAAACATAGCTAGGTACAGCGAATTATTAAAGAGTTTAATGAATAGATTGAGTCTGTGATTTCTATGATGTAGTAGAGGCCTAAGAGAAACATGGCTTTGCATTTAAGGGCCTGGATATATTCGGAGAAATTAATTTCATTATCTGTAAGCATGTCATGATCCTTTATGACAACATATGTCTGAGTGGAATGGAGTTAATTGTGAAAGAATGTTTAGTGGAAATCAGTTTTATGGGTAAAATGAGTTTCTGGAGACCTCCAATTTGTGAGATGAGTTCCAGTTGCTAAATCACATCACTCAGCCAGCTTCAAAATTAGGGTAATTGCTGTGAATGGTGATGAGAGGCAGCAAAACCTTATGGGAAGTTTTTGTTATGCCCAGCAGTGAGGGAAAACATTTAAAGGAACTTTATGGGTACTCAGAACAGATGAAAGTTTAAGCCAGATTTCTATATTGGGGAAGTTAAAACCAAGTCATCTTAATTTTAAATTAGATTTTTATCCCACTAAACTTATTTATTTTGTCTGCATTTATTTATTAATGTTTGGCCAATTTTGAGAAAATAACAAAACTTTTAACCCTTCATTTGTCTGCAAGAAGAATACTATCTCTTTCTGGTTCTCTGAAGGCCCATGTAAAATTCTTGAACATGTACCTATTCTTATTTTTGTTCAGCTGTTTAATACATTATGCATTCAATATTTCCAGGTCAAGAGCGTTGAAGTTGTGGAAAAATACATAGCTCGCATAAAAGATATAAACACTTTGCTTAATTGTGTTGTTGATGAGAGATTTGAAGAGGCATTGGCAGAGGCAAGGGCAGTTGATAAGCTGATTGAATCAGGGACAAAATCTGAAGAAGAAATGGCCAAAGAGACTCCATACCTTGGTGTTCCTTTTACCACAAAAGATAGTATTCAGGTGAAGGGTAAGTGATACAAAAAAACATAGCTAAGGCTATATTTTGTTAAACTTGTGTCTTCTCCATCTGTATGCCATAATTATGGCATCTTGATTAGATTTCATGCAAAAAATATATATTGCCTTGATATTTTTATATGAAGCATTTTGTGATCCTTTTCAGCATTCCATTAATGAAATACTTCTTTGTGGCAGGTCTAAAATTTACTGCAGGGTTATATGCTAGACGTAACATTAAAGGAACGGAAGATGCAGCCACTGTAACAACCCTCAGAAGAGCTGGTGCCATTCCCTTGGCCTTGACAAATGTGTCGGAGCTTTGCATGTGGTGGGAGAGCCACAACACAGTTCATGGGAGGACAAACAATCCATATGACTCAAATAGGATTGTTGGAGGTTCATCAGGTGGTGAGGTATGGATGCAGAACCCACCCAAAGAGTCCATAGAGTGTAATCCATTTATTGTGTACCCAGTGAGCGGTTGAATTTCATCACATTGTGTGGCTATTTTTCATTCACGATGTCCATCAAATTTTCACCCTGTCAAATTACTGAAAAGGGCCTCTTCCAATATATGACTTTAAATTCTCAGTTTGCTTATTGATTTTGGCTAATAGAAAAATAAGTCCAATTATTAATATTTCCCATTGATTAGGGTGACTATTGGTTGGTATATTTTATGTTCATTATCAATTAGTAGTAAGGCCATGGAGGACATGGTCTTGGGAACTGCACTCTTTTGATTGTTCAGAGATTATGATACCTAAATCACAGATAATTTAATATGCATTACAGGGGTTCTTTTTATTAGTCCTTGTGGTCATTTTTGTTAACATTAATCTACTGGTCAAGTTAGGTTTTGATAGAGTAACTTAGCACTGCTATGTCTCATGCAAAGCTAAGAATATACCATAACACCTCACTTAACATTAAAACTTTTTTATACTTCCCTTCATACCATCTAGCATGCCTCAACGTATGATTTAATATTCTCTATCTAAATATTGAGAAGAAAAAGCTTGCTCTTAGAATTATCCTCTTACACAGTTTAACTTTGAAACTGAAACATAACTTTGGATTGCTAGTTATTCTGATGGAGGTATTTATTTCTAATTTAAAACAATTCCTTTTTATCTCAGGGCTGTTTGCAGGCTGCTGCTGGTTCTCCTATGGGAATTGGATCTGATATTGGGGGATCTATAAGAATGCCATGTTTCTTCAATGGTATATTTGGCCACAAACCTTCGAGAGGTAAGCAATTGACTAAGAGCAGCATTTCTGCAGATCAGCAGGTCTGCAGATTTGGGTCTGGGAACCCTGGAAATTCTTTCGAAGGGTCTCCAAATGTTTTTTTTTGTGTTATAAAATATTTTACAATGTCTAATTGTGTCCAGTGCTTTGGTCAGTCAGTATTCACCAGTAGCACTTCATTGTACAATGAATGCGACATACACCATTGATGAACTTTGAAGCTGTATGCAATCAACATCACCAAATGTTTTTTTGGTGAAAAGATTTTAGAACAAGCATTTAATATAGTTTTATAGGTTGAAATGGAAAACCATCTAGATGACCCCAAACTTTCATCTTTTCAAAAGAGAATTCTAAATTCCCCTGAAAGTAAACAATTGCACTTTTGATATATTTTCCCAATGATTATGGCAAAGTGTTTACAAAATTATACTCTTACATAGTTTATATTATACTTTATTATGTAATAAATAAGTAAATTAATTTAAAATGTCATTTATCTCCCTAAATTTATTACTATAAAACATTAAAATAATAAGTAGTTTTTAATTTATTATTGAAAGTGTAGTATTAAGGAAACAATTTGCATAATATTTCTATTTTCTTGTAAATAAACAAAGAGCATAAAAATATTTGAGGTCCCCAATAATTTTTAAGACTATGAAGTCTTAAAACTTGGATCCATGATCAAAAGTATTTGAGAAAGCCGGAACTAGAGGATTAATGGATATTTGATGGAGATTTTAAATGCTGTTACCTCAGTCATCTTGCACTACCTCATATGATCATAGCAATGTATGCTTTATACTTATGGAGAAGATAAATTGAGTGGCTCTTCATTTACAATTGAGGATTTAATGTGGTCATTTTATGTGGGATTGAAAACTGCTGGGATGATTTCTTATGTTATGAAATGACTAATTCTGCAACAGTGAATTGATATCGGAAGATTACCTACTGCTGAAGGCAAATGTTCTAAAGATGGAAACATGAACTGACATGCAATGAATACAAATTACCCAAAGCCGTACTCTTGGGGGCACTAGTTAGGGGACACGGGGGAGGGTGCAAAGAATAAGGATAACAAAACTGCACACACTCTCTCACTCCGGTATTTGCAGTGCAAATTGACCGTTGCAAGTCACAAACACACACGCACTCAGGGTTTACGGGGGAAAAAACCCCTCGCCAGGGACCACACACTCAGACAAGGCAAACAAAACCACACGCACTCCTTCACTCCGGTATTTATGGATTGCACTGCAAATACCGGAGTGAAGGAGTGCGTGTGGTTTTGTTTGCCTTGTCTGAGTGTGTGGTCCCTGGCGAGGGGTTTTTTCCCCCGTAAACCCTGAGTGCGTGTGTGTTTGTGACTTGCAACGGTCAATTTGCACTGCAAATACCGGAGTGAGAGAGTGTGTGCAGTTTTGTTATCCTTATTCTTTGCACCCTCCCCCGTGTCCCCTAACTAGTGCCCCCAAGAGTACGGCTTTGGGTAATTTGTATTCATTGCATTCATTCGGCCATAGTACGTTCCCTTTTGCTTTATTATGAACTGACATATCCACAGTCACTAATAATATTTTGACAAATGAAGGTGCTGAATGTCCAATCTAAGCTAAGAAAATTGTTTGTAAAATGGTGTTTTGTTTTATGTAAATTATTCATGGGAAACTCAAGGTTTTGAAAGGTGGATTAAATTCTGCTCTTCAAGTTGATTTAGGAACATTTACTTATTTTTGCTTAAGTATAAGATATAAAGTAAATTTCTGTTACCATGTCTAATTTCATTTCATTCCATTAACATTCAAACAGGCCTTGTTTCAAATGCTGGAGAATATCCAATTGCTTCTAAAGACCATGATTTGTTTTTGGGCACTGGGCCTATGTGCCGGTTTGCATCTGATCTAGCCCCTATGCTGAAAGTTCTAAGTGATAAAAATGCCAGCAGGATCCCATTTGATGAAAAGGTATTTCATTTAGTGTAAGGTGATTCAATTGGTGTGATATAAATGACCAATCCTGCTGCAAATCTTTAATAGGTCAACATTAAAGCACTGAAGTTCTACTACATGGAAGATGATGGAGGATCAGCTCTTGTCAGTGCAGTGCATCAGGATGTTAAAACAGCCATGCATAATGTTTTAACTTACCTCAAAAAGGCACATGGAATTCAGCCCCAAAAAGTTAGTACAATTTTTTAAATACCTGTTCAACTAGTGTCATGATGAGACAAACCACCTGGATTTCATTGATTATTGTAGAATTGTGGTTTAGCCAAGTACTCTACCAATTAGACAACCATGCAACTCTCTGTATCTTGTACATAATGCTGTTGCAGGGATCCTAATTTCCCACCATAATTACTTATCATCCTGCAAACAATAATCAGAGTGAGCTAAATTGTTGTGTATTCGTTTATAGATAAACATCACAAATATGAAGAGATCTGCAGCGATTTGGTTTGCCAAGATGAATGTAAAAGGTGAACCTGATTTTTGTCAAGAACTAGCAAACAGAAACGTAAGTCCAGTCAATGTGTTAGTTTAAAATATTTTGAATTTTTCTGGCCACTGAATGAATTTTTTATGTAATAGTTCTCCACATTTGGTTGGTTTAAAATGTTTCTTATTGGTGAATTTTCCAGGAAAAGTCACTAAGTAAGGCAAAGTGCATTTTTAATGGACAATAGTTTGTTATGGTGAAAGGTTGAGGCGTGAGTTTTATGAATTTATCACATATGTGTAATATATAAACTGATGGCATCTTTTCACCCCCACTTTTTAATACATACCTTGATCATCTGCATTACATAACAATCATTGAAATTCCAGCCATAATTACTGCGTATAATCTTTTTATATTACTAATATTATGTCTATCCTTAGTTGCTACTGTGAATTGTCTTGTTTATGTTTAATCACGCCATTTCCTCCAATAAGCATAGCAAAATGCACAAAGACTGTAAGATAGGTGTTCTGATGGTTAAGGATGCAAAAAGTGTCTCCGGTTCCATTCACTTAGATTTATAGGCAACATTTATTTGTGCCAATCTGTTTAGGTATGGGACTTCGGCACTCAGAAGATTCTCCTTGACCTCTAGTATTTGTCTTAATAAAAGCAGAATTAAATGTAAAGGGGATACTAATGCCACTTGAAACCTTCTCTGCCAAACTCTGTATATGTTATGTTATATAAAAATGGATGTGGTTGTATGGGTCAGCATCTACCTTTTCAGTCCAACTATAGTCCTTCTTGAACATATTCCCATTCTATGCTGGAAACCTTATTCCTGAATACAAAAAGATTTTAGTTGGATGAATAACAGCCCTCATCACACTCTTATAAAAATATTTTCAATTTAAAAGGGGAATTCCATTTGGAAGCATATATTTATACCCCTTTCATTTTTATAATATCAGATGTAATTAAATTGTTATATTTGCCAGACATTAAAAAGTGCTAGAAGCATATCAGCAAGGGGGTTGAAAGTGTGTACATCTGCAACAATGAAAGGGCAAACTAAAACTCCAGAATGATACAAAATAATTTTGGTCTTAAGTGTTCAATATTAAGTGCATAATATTAAAAGTTATTATGGAATTGGAAAGAACCTCTGATTTCTAGGTCATTATTTATCCATGGTGTCCCTACTGATTTACTTGTTCTCATACGCACCATCTGCCAAAAAGCAAGTTCAAATCCCGCTGTGGGCATGAATTATTTACCATATTAATATTTGAAATTTTTTTGTGCAAAGTTACACAGGCTGGTATCCTAAAAAGAAATGGCTACTGCCCACATAATAGTGCTGAAGTTGGAATAGCAGTATTTTGTGAATCCCTGTTTAGTTCATGAGTATCCTTTATAACCATTCAGCCAATAACAGCCAAATTTTTGGAGTTATCATTATAAATGTTTTGCTCCACTAAAATATAATATGTATCTCTAGTCTTTTAGTTAATTTACGATCATATTCTTTTAAAGATACTTGTGTGAATTACTTCCATTACCTTTTTCTTTAATCTGGTTCATTGCAAGCTCATGTTGCATGCTTTTACATAATTATCAACTTCTGGACTTCATTTATTGTGATTATAATTAATGCATCAAAAATTTTAGGTAATTAAAGGCATTAAGAGATTCAAACTTGAAGGGACATAAATGAAAAATTCAGTTCAAAATTGGAAAGTTCTAGAGCATTACTAATTGACCCTAGTCTGCAGAGGCATGCTGAAATAATTGACTTGCTAATGATATATCAAAATAACTTTTTCTTGCAGGGTTCTATCAATGTTTACTGGGAATTGATTAAATGGGTGCTGTGCCTTTCTAAGCACACATTCATTGCTCTAGCAACGGGCATATCTGAGAAGATGGGAGTAAAACATGGTAGCGAGGAACATACAAGGTTACTGGAAGCATGTGACCACATGTATACAGAATTTAAGGTAATGTCAAAATATAATTAGAATTTCCAGTAATCCATCTAATATCATGAACTGCTTACTATTATTTATTGTTCCTTTTTAGACCTATTCTTGTAAATATGTTAATTTATTTGATTCGCTACCCCCAGGAGCTTCTTGGAGAAAATGGAATATTTCTCTATCCTACCCACCCAACGGTAGCTCCTTACCACAACGAACCAGTTTTTAAGCCATTAAACTTCTCCTATACCGCTATCATCAATGTTCTTGGCTTTCCTGCCACTCACATTCCATTAGGATTAAATGATAAAGGATTACCTGTTGGAATTCAGGTAACTAATTTTAATAACTTTTAAGTTAAATATGGTTAAGTACTGTACATGGTATTACCATTCATTCAAAGTGAATGCAACCAACCTAAAATGTGTGTTTGCACCTATTATGTTAGTCATTTTGGCAATCTGATTTTATCAATGCAATAAATACTTCAAATTGTCCAAAATATAACCTAGGTTCCTGCCATATTAGATAGCATGATGGTTGAGATGTATTTATATAATTGGAGGGATTAGCTTTTTTTTTATTTCTTTAAGAGTGGAATGTGTTACATATGTGCTTAGAAAAATGTTGGAAATGATTATGAATTATTGATATACTGATTGCTATTAAGTTAATTGTCATTAAGTGATGTATGCCTGTGTCATGCTCTTGCAAGTAAATTTTGATTTAAGAATATAAATATATATATACATTCAAACACGAAATCCCACCATATGGCGAACACATATTCATTCACTTGGAAATAATGCACTTGTGATCTGCTCAATTCCGCCTTCCCCACCTCTCCTATGTTTGTCCTTTATAAGAGTTCTTATCCTCCTTTCCTTCTATTATATTGTTAGCACTTAAAATTGAAATATATATAAATATATATTTATATATATATAGTATATATAAATTTCAATTATTTTTCTAAGCTGTGGTGTTATGTACTGCATAATATGGTGTGACCCCTAACGTACATCATGACATATGAAAAGAAGGCATCAGTGCTAGTTTCCAATTTTCTGAGGTCAAACCATTTCACATATAAACTCTTAAGAATTAAATAAACTTAGTGCATGTATTGTATTAACTTTACAGGCTGTTGGTGCAATGAACTGTGATCACCACTGCATAGCTGTGGCCTGTGAATTGGAGAGAGCATTTGGTGGCTGGGTTCCTCCTGCTATTTCAGTATGATTGTGAATTATTGAAGTCTTTTTGCTAGCCAATGGCTTTTTCTATGATATGCATTCGTATGTGCTAGATGTGAAAATAATATTTTGTGAGTATTAAACAGTGGCATTCATCAAAGAAATGTGCATTTGTAAACTGAAATTGCCCTTGCTGGAAGATTATAAAATGGCAGTGTCATATTTTGCTATTTATGATGTAATTTACACAGTATTACCTGACATGTAATTGATTACCAATATGAAATGCAATTGAAATATTTATGCAGAGACAGTAATATTTGTTAAGATAATTTTATAAAAATTGGCATTTGATATTGTTATTTGTGTAACTTATGTTATCATGGATTTCCCATGATTGTTACTATTACTACAGACACTTTTTGTACTGTTTAAAATAAAAACATGCAATATGAATTTTTTAACATGTTGTATTTTACTCAACGATGGCGGCTAAAGTTAATTTCAATATTTAGCTAACAGAGAAACATATAATGCAGGAGTAAGTCAGAACAACAAGTAGCTTCTGTTCTGTCCCTTAGCACTACTTACAGCTCAGGGTGAGCTTTGGCCTCCATTATCCACCTTCAATGCTCGTATTGTCCATTCTCCCCCTCCAACCTTCTTCTCATGGAGATCTTCATAAAAATTCTCTGTCAAGAAAGGTTCAGCTCTTCCGGATTACATATTATCAACCATTTTCAATTATTTTTGGCACTTCTGTCTCGCTTGTACTTTTAACATCCCCTAATCACAGTCTCTGGGCCTTTAAAAATGTCATTTTCTATGATTCCACGTATCTTTCTTTCTTAAGTTTTCAAGGCAGTATCTTCTGTCAATCATTCTCAAAGTCCATGTTTCAGCATCATTAGTCATATCAATTTTGTCTACATGGGTTTTTATATATCTTGGTATCAACTTATTTTTAAGTAGGTATATGTTATCATTGTTTCCAAAAATCTTTGTGACTGGCTCATTGTAAATGCTCAGAACTGAAGGGGCAGCTGACCTGCTAGGATGTGTGGCTGCACTACAAATGGTGACACTAAAACTGAAATGTTACCGTACATTACTCTTACTCTGTTTTTGGGTGTACACGGTGGCAGAAACTACCAATCGATTATGTACATATTCTGTATGATGGTGCTGAGATATAGTCTTTACAGAACGGATGATTGGCATACATTGGAGGCTTTGGAAATGTATGGAGAAGGTGAAGTGAACAGAAAGGAAAAGAAATGAGGAAGTGCTAGGAATGGTAGGGGTGGAGATGGAATTGTTGGGAGAAATTCAAAGAAGGCAGGATAGATGGATCCAGAGTGTTTTGATGAGCAATGGGGGTCAAAGACCGTGATTGAGGGGGAAATGTAAGCAAAGAAGAAAGGGGCAGAAATAGGATATGCATGTTAGACAGAATGAATGAAGGAAGGAGGTGTATGGTATTTAAGTGGGATCCTTCACTGGATGTCAGGTTTTGTTCTGTGGGAGAGGCAAGATGGCAAGGCAAGTATGGTTGTTCCATTGTGCAGCCTTTGTCCATCGAGAACTTACTTTAAGTGGTAGATTAACTGTAATAATAATTATATTGATACTGGGATAATGAGGCGAAAGACATTGAAATCAAGTTTGGAAACGTAAAGTGGGTGGAATTATAAAACTTTCATTTTCACAATGCAATAATTCCACAGAATTAGGCCTGAAGGCTTAGCCACAATAAAAACCAAATTGGGGAATGAATATGCATAATTAAATAAAACATTTGCTTACATTTGGTAATTTCATTTCACTCAGTTATTCAAGATTACACAGCAGCATGAACAGAGTGATTATTATATTACTGGCATGGCGAAAGGAATATAATACCAAAACTTATTTATACAGTGTTACAATATCATTCATTACACTTGAAGTATAACCTGAAATAGGCATAAACTTAATATAATTTTGCTTTTTTTTAAACCATGGCAATTGCTGAGAAGATTCTCATTCATGGTTATTCTCTGAATGGAAAAACTTAATATTAGAGCCACCTATGTACTTCAACTTGATCAATGAACAGAATTAAAAAATAATTACAATGCATATTCTGTCATAATAAAAGTAAGCATTATGCCAGTGAGAATATTTCCCATCAGTCAGTCGGCAAATCTAAGTAAAAATGAAACTCATGATCATTCAAATAAGTGGATAATACTCTGTACCTATCTAAAATACTTATGTACATGAAAGTATTTTAGATAGCTATGAGTATTGAAATTAAAGGAATGATGCATTACTTGTCTTGAAAAGTACATTTGGAGGTTCAGGAAATGCTTTAATGGTCATGTCAATATGAGTAGATGGCTACCAAGAAACTGGGAATGGTCCTGATTATTGTTTTGATATCAGTATACATATGCTGACTGGTATGATGAATTTCCATATGTCATAGTTTACTGATTAAATGCATCACCCAACATTTTGTTTGAACATGAACATCCATACCAGCACATAATATAATGCCAACAGCTGAGATGCCCAGAACATGTCAAAGTTTCCAGTTCACCATGCACAAAAATACAAATGTATTTATTATTGCATAAAAATCTTTGCCAAATCCAAAGCTAATTTTAAGATCTGAGCTCAGCTCAAGAATTCTCACTTCACCATTTTTTACCAGCCAGTAACAGTGGATACCATTTCATGTGTTCCAAGTCCATCAGACTATACCTGCAAACAGACCTCTTTGATTAAAACTAGGAAGTTAAACATGAAGTACAAATTAAAAAACAACATGGTTAAATATAAGCTCATCATTTGATCATATCACTTATCAAGCATCTAAAATGAAGTGAACCAATGGACTTTTCAAAGAAAATGTAGAGAAATGCTTTATGTTTGGATCTCAATTTCTTATTGTAGGTAGGCTAATTATGAAATCTTAATGCCATTCTGCACTTCTTTAACCAATTAACTACTAACATTAATCAAGGAAGAAGGATTGATATGTGACAAAAAGAAAGTAACAAATGTGACTTTGTGTTTCCACAGAATTGATTTTTTAATGATGACTAGTTGTGCTAAATATTAGTTTATTTGCTAATAACTATATAATATTGTTAACACATGACAAACAATGGCTGTAAAGCTCCCTTATAGCTTCCCCCAGAACATGCCAGCAATTATAAATATTTTATTTGTGGATATATTTTATGGATTATTAACTTTTTAACGTTATGGAAATAAGTGTGAATGAAGTGTGGCAAAGTAAAAATGAAGTATGGCAATTCTGTGCATGCTCAGAAAAAATGTGGCATCTGAAAATTTTACATTGACATCATTAAGAGGAAAATTTTACTGTTAGCAATCATTGATTTTTGAGATTTTTTAAAATCAAACATCTCCTATCAGTAATATACTTTACCTGGAGACTGGGCTTGACGACACTCAGTAAATCTAGTGTAGTATCCAGAACCAGTTAATGGGGTACTACACCTGTTCCCCCCATTAAAATGAATCAAAGCATAGTCTTCACAAGTTGTCACTAGATCACCATTGCAGTCCTGAAAAAGAGAAAAGAATGACTGGGTGTCATTGGGTGGAATAAACTAATAATTTGAAATAACTCAAGTGCTTCTCCACATAGAGGAAGGTCAAGTTCAAAATAGGACTAACTTTGTACACAAATCATGATATATTTTTTGCAATTAAAATTTTAAATATGAGGAAACACTTAATACACTTTCAGTTTCATATCTCCTTTTTGAGAGCTAGTAAGGGGAAAAAAACCTGATGTGTAACTCAATATGCCAAACAACTTGGTATGAAGTGAAATAATCTGCCATTGATTTGTATGGATCAACCATCACCTATCACACCTGTAGATTTATTATCTTGGTTTGTGAGGGATCAGAATAATATGTCTGCCTCTATGATAATGATGATAAGTGATTCTTTGAGTGTGCCACAGGTCATCAAAAGTTGACTCAGAAGACGGCAAGAAAGAAGATTTTAGAGCGGCTCAAAAAATAAGTCTTGAAGGCTAAAGAAAAATTATATCCTTTATGCCAGAAAAAGTAGAAGATTAATAGCTGCCCATTACCAAGTACCAAAAAGGGGTCTAAGTGGTATGCCATTCAGGTAGAAAGTCTTGAATTTCACTTTAAAAGTCATGTTCATTACAAAATATCTTTCTTCTAAATGTGTATGTTTAAAATTTTTCAAAGTACTTTGGAGTCATCAATGAAAATGTTAACATTTTGGCTGGAGCCGAGCTTCAGTTTAGAAGCTCATATTAACAACTGTAAACATGATGTAAACCTTGTATTTGAACAATTTTGTAATACATTCTACTGTCTCATCTAAAATTTCACAAAATATTTATTTGTTTTTTACACAAAATTTTTGTATGCTTACTTTTTATGAATATATCTTACAAGTGACTAATTAATACTTAAAATTGAGATATCCCATAAATATGATTAAATGTTTTTTTCTCCTAATCAGATCTAACCAAAGAAAATTAAACTGGTTAAAAACAGGAATTCTTGGTTCTGGGAAAATATTGAGGAAATACATAAAAATGTGAAACAGGACAAATCAGCTGCCAATTATACTATTATTTCCCATTGATGGAGTCTAGTCGAAATAGTGATAGTGATTTTAGTCCTTGAGGAAGCATTTACTATATTGCAAGGATGACTAAATTAACAACTGAACCATCCAAACAGTAGTTTTTTGCTCGAAAAATGCTGCTTTAATACTTAACTGCATCAAGCATTATCTAAAAATTTTGCTCTTGTTTAAATATGAGATTACGTATTCTGCTGCAATGAATATATGCTGCTAACTAACCTTTTGGCTCAATGTAATCTATATTGCTCATATGTAATTCATATCACCAAAATGTGGCGAAATATTTTTGAAAAATGTGCTCACTTACCCTTCCATATTTAGCCATATATCTCTCCACGATGAGCTTGGCGCAATTATATTCAAATGTGCAGTCCTGGTAAGCTGAAAACATACATATAAACATACCTTAGCTCGCGAGCAATCAAAGCATGTGCAATCATCAGATGGGATAGGAAAATTATAGGGGTTAATTTTATTTTACTTGAGTTTTTTTTGCTCATAATTTAATAAGTTCACTCTCGTTATTTCATTTTAAAAGGAATGTAATTGGGTTTTTTGGTCTGTACCTCCTTCCCGCTCTGGATCATCTTGTGAAAGAACAGGCTTATCTGCATCTATCCAGTATAATCGGGAAATGTAAAATGGTCCGCAATAACCTTTAGAACAGCCGTATGTCATGTTGCAACCTGTAGTCCCTTGGCATATACACCGGATGCAAGCATCATTGAGATTCGATACAAAAAGCCCTGAAAAAATTATTTGAAGAACAAATTAAGAGACAAAAGAGAAACCAAAAATAATATTCATAAACCTAATTAATATATAATATATCTGCTCCCCGAGTTTACCGAGCAGACAAAATACTGGCATTCGCAGTGAGCAGTGTGTTATATTGATACATCGAAGTTCATTACTAAATTAAATGCGCAACAAAATGAGATGGTAACGAGTCAATTATTGAGCCTTCAATAAAGAAACAAAATCGGTTGTGGAAACAATTTTTCCACGCATGTACATGCATATATGTATCTAATCAAAATCATTTTAAATTATTATATTTCCAATTTCTGTTAATAAGCGCATGAGGATCCAGAAGAATATTTGAAGGAAATATTTCAACATACCAGTCACGCCAGCCGAGATTATGATCGCAGAGAAAACCAGGCACAATCTTAATTTCATCTTACTGAAAATTGCGGGAAAAAAAGATAGCAACAACTTAAGAAACGAACACCAAGTTGTTCTAACAAAGTACTTTCTGCCGTTTAAAGCAGCTATCGTCCGTGGCAAGGTAGTGATTAGCCGAACCAAAGACTGTCACCAAACGACTGTTATCCTTACCTTTATTCTACGGTACCACCTCCGGATGAGGAAAATTTTTTCGATGACCGAGACCGCTTGGTTCTCCAAGGTGACCACGCTTTCTGTGCGCGGTTGCCAAAGTTACATGGGGCCTGTTGTTATTACTTTCAGCAAGGTCGCGTCGTGGTCACCTAATACCTACGGGTCACAGAGGAAAGGGATGAGGAAAAGTAAAAGAGTTGCCCAAATTTATCATTTTCACACCAAGAAGTTTGAAGAAATTACTAAAAATAAAAATGCATTATCCTGAGTATTACGTGCTTCTTCGCTTAATAGTAGCGCTCTCTGCTCTTAGGGTTGGAAGACCTCTGAGGCCGAAGCAGTAATTTTAGTGTGTGCGAATCTCAAAGCAGCGTCTGTTTACATTGCAAAACAGGTCGTTCGCTGTCTGAACAGTCGAGAGGCAAATCCATTCCACATGACAAGGATGAATTCACACAGGAAATGAAGTTAAAACAGAGGGATAGAAAGAATTTTATGACAACAACGGAATGGTCTCTTTAAGGAGAACACATATACCTTCCGAAAAATAAAAGTGCCATCAAACGTAGAAAACATGGCATAAGTATTTTTAGATGCAATTTTGTTGAAAGAAGTGGATACCCATTGAAGTTAAGATCTTCCACTCTCCTCAAGTGTTTATTAACACACTGCGTCCGATTTCAATTTCACAGGGAATCATCTTACAGTTTTTGATTCACGCTACTCCGTACCAGCTTTCCTCTCATTTGCTAATCGGGGCGGTCTCATCCGAGAGGTCCAAAGCAGGGGATCCACCCTCTTTCCAGGATTTTCGCCTCTCTCCCATTAACCATCTCAACGAACTCTCATAATTTCGGTTCGACGAAAGGACTTTTTCAGCCCGTCAATATTCACCTGCCTCCCTCGTGACGCAAGGGTTTTTGCTTTCCCTTCACCTTAGTTTCACTCTTCTCTCTCTACAAGTCCCTCTCTCCTTTTGGTCTTATTGAGCTTTAATGAACATGATACCTCTATATGTACCACAGGAATCTCATTTATCTTCCCCCTATAAATTATGTGAGCAATTTGATGCACAAGTAAGGATAATAGTAACCACTAAGAAAGATTAATCTAAATAATCATCAACAATGAACACATCTGTATCATCACGGTATCATATCCTCCAGCCAAACTGAGAGTGATAACATAATATGTTGGGGCGGAGTAGAACAGTATGCTATCCAAAGCACATTACTTATACAACCTGTAAATAAAACCAAACTTTTTTGACTAGTGCTCATAGAGTGCTCTGAGGATGTCCCCTGGACATATAATTGGTAATAAATCTATATTTTCAAAGGACCTTTGGACTCCAAATCATAAGAACACACGATGATGCTTATGCGTTTGTGTGAATGTCTGCGGTGGAATCATGTGAAACAAGTCAAGATTCTCCTTTGCTACCTATATTCTGGTCTTCGTTTTCTCGATATCGGTGACAAACTATCCGCTGGAGAACGATTAATTAATACTTTATTAAGTGAACATAAGAAATATCTCTAACTTAGCACTCCATTTACGAGCTCTCAGTAATGTATGCGTCCACAACACATACGCATAAAGGCATGAACTCTAAAGATTTTATTTATATTTATACGGAATTATGTTTTTCGTCATATCTACAGAATCAAAACATGAAATCATGGTCAAAGATCAACGCAATAGATCCCTCCAATTCGCGAATACTCGCTAGAAAGAGCGCTTGTGATGCCAAGGAAATATCAAAATTGAAAAGATCTCTCTTTCAGGAAGTTAAAAATCTTTTTCGTCCGAAAATCACTTGAAAACTTGAACTACGAGCTTAAAATTATATAACGAACCACTCTCTATTCGTCGATCCATAGTGGCCTACGGCTGAGTTGACATTCCACTGTAGGCGAATCAATCTTTCAATGTTTTTTCGTCTGCAACCGATTATACCCGACCTTGCGCCCACCGCCACCAGTCTGGACGATATATTTCACTTAAGGTCGTTTGGTTGATCTTCTCATCACATATGGCTCACCGTTTCCATAATTTAATCAGGCTAACTCTTTGTAATTCGTTCTTTATTAAAATTTTCTAACGAAAAATGCATCATTACATAGTATTTGAGACAATCCGGTATGCATTGTACCTCCGTAGAAATATCGGCCAAAAACGAATAAATTATTAAGAGCAAGTTACATGACATTAGTAGTAAAAATAAGTTAAAATTTTTCGTGTTTTTGTTTTAACTTAAAAATACAGTGTATGGTTAAAACAGTCCTACATTTATTTTCTGCTTAGTGGGTGGCTTATTTCTCTGCCTTTTTTGATTTCCCCTTTTTCCTTCAATTTCCACCAAGTCGTCGCACCTGATGCAGTGTTTTTATTTTGGAGTAATAAAAGCTAAATGAAAATCCATATAATAATTAAGTAAAGAAAGTATTAATTCGTCATTCCTGTGTGTAGACGTCTTTAATTATATCTCGACGGACGAAGTGACGGACGGACGAAATATTCGTACTAAGCTCCTCCCGTGTCAGTCCATGTCATAAGTTCATTCGTTCTAAATTTTTTGCTTTTTCCGTAAGGTGTTCCCTATTGAGTCCCACGAGAGAATTAGGAAAACATTCTAATTCCTATTTTTCCAGTGAAATGCAAAACCTGTCACTTTCACGCCCGTTCGAGGGGATGACCCTACCAGGAGGTTCAGCTATAGGTCCTTACTTAGCCTTTCGTTTCGTGAAAAGGGGGTGCAATTTATTAACGAGAGTACATGATTTAAATTATTTCCATTAACGGTTTAGTTTCATTTGTAGGGGGTCACGATTTTAGTTGGAATGAACGAAGTTTAGTTATACAGTTGCCTTCTTACTTTTGGCATTTGAGCCTCCTCGCAAATATGTCAAGGTTCGGAGCTAACTTATTTTTTTCGTTGCCTGCTACCCGTGTCTCATTGGTCACTTCTATTTCGCTAGGCATAATTTATAGTGTTATTACTAGCTGGCATTTGAGTTAACGCAGAATATTTAAATGGTAGCATTTAAATGACTGAGTTTTGGGCCACAATTATAAATGGATACACCCTGAAAATAATTAGATCATACAATCCTCTAAGGAACTAGGTAATTGGTAATCACTTTGTAAGATAAATCTTTAGATCCAAATACTTTCTACCTCCATTCCTGCTATCAAACATGCCCATTTTCCCCTATCTCTTGTCCAACCATCTCCCAACTACCAGTGATCTTTTGCACATCAACGTCTCATTGAATGTTGATATCTCAATTTTTCTGCCTCCAAATTTTCCCAATCAGCAGATCTATAACTGATGGCTGATATCCCATGCGGAAATGGAGACCCCTCCTTGGGTCGGCGTGGCATCTGTGTATACGCCGATTCTTCGGTATAACAAGGTCTGCCTCTCGACCTCCGGGCTTCTGGTTCCGGCGGGCACCTGGGTGGACCGTCGATGACCTTCCAGCGCCAGGCGTCGGACTCCTGGTTGTCCTGGTCGCTTTTCTCGTCCGGGTTGTCCTGGTCACTTTGATAACCCTCCGACGGGCCATCTTGGGTGGAAGATTCGCTGCTGTCCGTCTCCCAGGCCGTTGGATGTTCAGGCTCACCGGAGACAGCCCACAGTAGGAGGAGGTCCTGGCCTGTGGAGACTGTGTCTCTATCACTAAGATGATACGCCATTTCCTACTCGATTGCCCCTTCCTCGGCTCCGAGGAGGGGTTTGTCGAAAGGGCCGGTACACCGGTGCGTTGATTGCTGGGGAGGGGGGGGGGCTGGGAGGCGACAAAACCAGCAGGTAGATGTAGGAGGTTAACCGGGACATCTGACGCTATTCGAAGAGCGTCTGTCCACCCCATGGTGGTAACAGCTCGTAGCACGCGCCCGCGATTGTATAGCGCTTTCCTTTGCGCCTCGTTTAGGAGTTCCCAACCTGAGTCAACACTAAGTCTAATTCATGCAGGACCCTTACTTTCAGGCGATGTATATTTCGATTTCGCTGAGGGGCAAGGAATATTTGCAGTATCTCCTTGTCCTGAGGTGGGTCCATTCCTGCAGGCGCGCCCGGAGGTAGCAAGGCCGCAAATGATGGTAATATTGGTGCCTTTACGCCGCGTTCGTTTAAGGCTTGTACGAGTAATAGAATCTGATTCATAATTTGCGTTAGCTGTGCTTGAAGCTCCGCTTGTTTGTTCATGGTGGATGTGGGAGAGCCGAACTCTTCAACAATATGCTGTTCCTGCACTATTTCTTCTTCTTCTTGCGTGGCAAATAGGTCCTGTGATGGAGGGTCGCCTTGTGACCGAGTATGCATTGATACTGACTGCTGGTGGTCCCGACCTCTCCGACCGACTGGCGAATCTGACTCTGACATTTATATCATTTCGATGTCATAAAATGGAGGCACTCATCAAATTATTTTTTCACAAAAGTTTACAAAAAATGGCAATAAAATCAGATTTTGGTGGTCAGGTAATATCTTGTTCAATTGCACAGCGTTTACTCTATCCTCGGGCGTATTTCCGCGGATGATTAATTTCCCCACAATTTTTGAGATATTATTTCCTAACATATGTGAAATTCCTAACCATTAATGGGAATATTACACAAAATTAATTTTACCCCTGCGATTTGAAACATGATCAGGAATTCTGCTTGATTCCGGATATATTTTTAGGGTTATAGTGGGTGAATTACAATAAAATATTCTGTATATTGCTTGAGTACACTGTATAATACATTTTTGTCACACATGGCAAATTACGTATAGGAATACGTTTTAGCGCATATTTGCGTTATATTTTTACGTTATTTAGAAACATTTTCAAAATATTGGCTGATAATGTTCATGTGTGCGGATAGTTTTCCTATTTAGGGTAATATGCGACAGAAATAATGCCTCTTTGAGGATCTGAAGAATTTTTAACGTTTTTTGAGGCATAATTGAAGTACTGAAAGAGCTTATCGTAGTCACTGAAATATTAACTTAGAGTAACTTAAAGTCCGCCGTGTAATTATTAACCTAATTGAATACTTCTAAATAAAAAAGAATGAAAGTGAAAGACTGGTTGAAGAATAGAAGAGGAAAATACAATGCTGAAGTGCATAACCTAATGGATTCGGTACAGCGGATTAGTTAGGAGAAAAACAGAAGGGAAGATCCCTCGATTAAGACCAAGGGGTTGAACACAGAGGCAATATACCGAAGGCGCACAAAGGAAGAAAGAGCATAACAGACAGCATCGTTTTTTGAAGAATGGAGGGCTGCAGGGAACCTAAACGGTAAAGTGAAGGGCTAGATGATGCGTGATGCGTTTAAGCTGCAGTTGTAAGAACAATATTAGAGTCATAATTTTGTGCGTTAATCTAATGCACATTTTCAAAACGCTAAGTTGTGGGGAAACATCGATAATTAATCGGAGAAGCAATTGCTACCACATGAGAATCATGAGAGGAGACTTAATCAGGTGACTCATCCGGTGACACAATTGAGCAAGCGACCTTTACGAAGGAATGCACCAGCCTCGAGGCCATTGCTGGATGAAACTTTCCGCAGACGAGGAAATAAAACACCTCCGACTAAACTTCATTTTCACCTGCTACGAAAAGAGTGCTTCGCGATGTCATCACATACGCGGGACACTGCACAGGGAAGAAAGATGAACGCATTGTTCCACGTGAAACCTTTGGCATGTTTCACACTGAATTGCAACATCGTAGGACTATAGTATCATTTTCACCGCATTTTAACTTCCTCTGCCGATAAAATCCCTTTGATACCGCATCAAAAACCACGAATTCGCTTCCCAGCTCTCACAGAGTGCATAATTCCAGAATTCATTTACATTTGAAAGTGCCTACCTACACGACAAAGTCCATTCATCGCTTATGGCATCTACAATTTCCTTCTAATTTGTGAAGCAACATATTTTTCCTTGATTAAACTTTGGCAAGGTAATTATACAAAAGCCAATGGATAAATACATTTTTTCGCAATTCAAAAATACCTCGAAGTGCGAATGAAGATGTCATTGAATAATACCTTTCAAAAATGAAAAGCGCTTTTGTCCAGCTCATTTATGTTAAGAAGGAAAAAAATATTTTCTTTCGGTAAGCAGTCAAGGTTCCAGCCGTTCATAAGGTATGATTTTATGGTCCTTCACGAGGGTCACCAAAGCATCAATAGATTTTTATTAACATCTCTTTTCAAGAATATCATCACGTTGCTGGATCACCTGCTCAACCAGTAGGAGCTCTCAACTTCTATGTTTTTCCACTCTTGGATTTTCCTCCAAATAAAAATTCTACGCCTTCCTTTTATCTTCCTTTATATTTTTCCTTCCATGGCACTCCTAACTGTGCCTAATAGTTTGTCTATGTCCTCGACTCCATATTATGCTAAACTATGCTTTTTCTCTTATGAAAACATGCACATGACTTGCCCCTCCTTATCTTTTGACATAACTTTTGTCTCCCAAGCACCGTATATTGTACTTTCCTCTATTTCTTTAGTCCTGACAAATTTATAATAAACTTTGAATTCACATATTGAAATTAGAAACAAAAAAACGCCAAATCTTTTCCTTTATCTACAGGAACTTATTAAAATAATGCTGGATTTTAGTTTTTCATTTTAAATTACATTGTGGGAATTTCTTGGGTTCAGTTATATCGGACATATAGTCGCGTAGAAACGATTTCATGCGCACATCATGTTGAGCCGATTTCAATGGATTCTCCTCATTAACATTTGAGCATAAATATTAGATTTTAATGAGCAAAAAAAATAAAATAATCTGAATGTACATAAATTTATTGCCTTAAGTCTTATGAAACATATCCAGTTTCCCCCTTTACGTCCCGATTCCTGGAAGCCCGTTTTTTTCAGAATTTGAATGCCCGGTGTCTCGGAAATGTATATGACGACTTTAAAAAACATAACCTGCCTACAATATAACCGAAATTTAAATCCTCAAATCTGCATAATGATTTGACCGCAGGCAAATTAGTTTTACCGATTAACCGCTGGCATCTTCACTCGAAAGCTGTCCTCACCTCTTGACAACTTAAGTCCGACTAACCATTTGCACACACCACATGCCTCTAAGAGGAAATACTGGCAATCAGAGGATTGTTTGCTAAAATCATCACATTACATAGTAACCTGCAAGCCACCGCCATAATGTGTGGCAGGGAGTGATTACACACCAGACTACTTTTGACCCAAAATACTTTTTCCCCCTAGCGCGGCCGGAACCTGTATTCTGATCCCTAATCGTTCGTGGGAAAAATTCCATCTTAAATCTGTGCTACAAATGAACGTGAATTTCGATTTCAGCTGCCTCCAAAACCTTCCTTTTTACAGTACGCGGCGAAAATAATATAATTCTTATCCTTGCAATGGTTTAAGTCCCATTCTGATAACCCAATTATTTAATATTTTAACGTTGAAAATAAAATGCTTCGCGAAAATTCGTAGGTTTAAAAAAAATAGCTCAAATACTAGCTCCCGCTCTATGTACCTTTTTGGGTTGACGCTACCGGAAAAAAAATTTTCTCAGCTCGCCTACTCTAATTGGTTTTTGTGGCGGCGCATTATAAAACGCCGAAACTGCCACTTTCAGTGAGTGGATTTCAGCGGAAATCTACTATTAACTCAAATGTTTATTTTGCTGCTAATGAAGTATATGCAATTTTGTTGGCACGATAAATCGGGTTCAGAGGACTCTCAAGCAATTATTTCCATTGAAATCCCGAAGTCGATTTTTTCATGAAAACATCACGTCCTAACTTAAAGTAAGGGGAAAGCTAAAACAGATGGTACAAAGATAAATGCTAAATTTTTTGTCGCAATATACACGACTGCAAATCGCTTCCAGGTACCCTAGAGATTTGTTCCTTTCTTACCCCTGGATTTTGATGTTCCACTCTTCTGGATAACATCTTCTGTTTCATTCCCCTTCAAAATACGTAGGTCATGCAATAATTGGTTATAAAATCCAAGGAATTGCCCTCGTAGTGTCGGAAAAGGTTACCTCTAGTAAGCCTCATCTCTCACTCGCCTGCTATTAAAATCAAATGAGTTACGTGCGGAGAATTAATACTTCTTTTCAATAGGCCCAACACCGAAGATAATTTACGCCGAGTTCATGGCACATCTGCCCCAGTGTTGGTTTACAAATGAGTAGATGAGTTTAAACGTGGCCGTATATCCCAAACTGATGGACATCATTCGGGACGCTCAGTGGAAGTTATTTCCTCAGAAATGATTGACAAAATCCACGATTTGATTCAAGTGATCGACGAATAAAAGTTCGCGAAATAGCTGAGGCCACAGGAATATCCAAAACCACAGTGATTTCATTTATTCACGACAAATTGGGTGCGAAAAAAATCTCGGCAAGATTGGTGTCGCGTTTGCTCACAATGCAGAATAAACACAACAGCGTGGTCGATTCGGAGGCTTGGCACTTGTCCGTCGCAAACCTGACGAGTTTCAGTCCCGATACATACTTCCGGGTGACACTTTAATACACTACTACACTCCAGAGCAGTGGGTTCCTAAAAACGATCCGACTCTGAAGAAGGTGAAGACGGTGAAATTCGTCGACGGAGTGTTGACCATTGTTTTTGGGGTGTACACGGAATCGTCGACATAGATTACTCGGAAAAGGAAAAACGATACATTTACAGTATTTAGAGTCGTATTGGAATCGATAGGACTAAGAAATCATGAAAAAAATCCTAATTCTCTCTCTCACTCAGAGAAAAACATTTCTTTCTCAAGATAATTACCACCTCTGCCTTTATACCTATTTCCACGGGAGAAGGAAGCAGCCAGGGATTCTTATGGCCTGACCCAAAGGCCTCTCTCTTTTCCCCACACCCTGCACTGGGAGTGGTTATGAGGTCCTAAGCAGAGAGGGAAGTCAGTAGAAAGGAGAGAGTATGTGCTCCCACTCCTCCAGACGGTTAGGTGGAAGTCAAGAGAACTCTGCCAAGGACTTTGCATAAGTTCAAAGGTATGGACGGCTTGGTGTGTCACCAGCCATCCTAAGAAGTATAAGCTACACCAACTTCCCCCTTCCCTTATCTCATGACATAGGAGCACACCCAGCAGGAGTGCATAATGGCAAAGGACCCATATTCTATGTTATCTGCAGGAGCTAACAGAAACTCATACCTAGATGTCACCTCTAAAGACAAACCCTAAACTATGAAACTTTAACTACCTACTACCTTACTTGAAAATGACCAATGGGTTATGAGGATGAATTGATGAAAAAATTATTTTTTAAATATAAAAAATAAAATTAACAAATTATGAAAGGTTCTACCCAATTAAACATACTAATACATACTTTTGGGGACTGCACCCCATTTGTCACTCTCTCTTTTGAATCCATGAGCAGATTTGAATGCCATAACAACTTATCCCACCTTACCACTCGTCAGTCATGGGAAGTATTCAAAACAGCCCAAAAATTTTTTCAATCAAAAGATGCCCTATTCATTTGAATTCACATGCTCAGTTCAACACATATCATTAACCAAAACCCCTAAAATCAACATTTTCAAAATCATGATTATCAATGTGATTTTAGGATACAAATAATATTCATTCCTTTGCAGATGCATACAATGAAAATATGAGGTCACAATCAATTAGAGCTAACTTTTGATTCGATGATAATGAGCATAATATATGTATACTTATATATTAATTAAGACACAAGGGATTTTTATAATTCTAACATTGTCATATGCAACCTAGTACTTCATGTAGAAGACCTTTAAATATACATTGTATCGAGGCACAGTATAGGGAAAATAGTTTTCTCTACCTTCCTTTTTCAAAAGTTTTTGTGCCAAGCACAGTAAGAGTAATAGTAGGATTGCCACAAGAAAGTACATACTGCATGCATTAACAGCTAAACTGAATTCCCTGAAACTAAGCATCACAATATTTGAGGACCCTGTAGACATGAATCATATGGCCTACAGGTCAATCAAATATTTATATGCATCAAAGTTGTTAAGCTGGCAAACAATGCCCCATAGTAGGGTCTTTCCCAACTGCTTTGGTGGAAATAACACAAAAATGTTAACGACTATTTGCCCTGTAATTCTCTTCATATTAGTCTCACTATTTTTTACATTTCCCATCCAACCGAAATCTACTTTAGTTTGGCTTATTATGATAAAGGCAATGCACAAACTACTGTCTGATTTCAGTCAAATAGCACTTAAACAGTGTCCGTCCCAAAAATAAGTATTCTTTTTCTTGTGGGATACACAGTGAACATTAAGCTTAACATGGTAGTCCTCAAAATTCTGCGGAAGAGGGTGGAACATGTCAGGATGGAGATCTTTGCCTACTGGGGGCTACACTAGCATGACACACTGTTCCACGCCACCTTCCTCATGACCTGGCCAACCATAAGGTGGCAACACTACAATTTAATTTTACACATATACCTTGAGTGTTATACCATGATAAATAATGAAACATGTGAGATTGATTTATAAATTAAATGTAAGAGGCTTTTCCTTAATACAAAAACTATTAATTTTAGAAGCCATCCATACCTAGTGCTTTGACTTTTTAATTTTTGCATCATGTATGTAAACTATCAAGCAAATACTTATTTTTTAACCCTTCAAGCTGGTTCATGGATTAAGAGATCCTACTTTGGTATTGAAATTACATGTATACAATGGGTGTAATTTAAATTGATGCTCTGAACATTAGGTACAGAGTTAACTGCAAATTGGCCTACTAATTATGCGACATGCATGGTGAAATTAGTACGAGAATTAAGATTTATTCTTGATATCCTATACAATGAGCCTGCCTCATTATTTAACTGAAGTTCAATGGTTAAAACATGAGTGGGGAAAAATTCTTCAAAAAGCCAGACATGAAAAGAAATAAACTACAGCTATCTGCATGAAAATTTCCTCTTTAATTCTCCAACCACCTACTAATATGTCAAACAAATGAAGAATTCTACATCCATAAATATGGCACAAAAATACCATCATTCAAGACATCATCTTGTAAATTAAGGAGTTCTTTGCTACATATTGCCATACATGCCTACTAATATGCAATAGTTCAGAAAGTGTACAAATGATAATCCATGATCAAAGAAAATAAATGCAAGAGAGTTCATATAAGTTGTATTTACAACAAATCAAAACTACAAATATGGGTCAGTAAGTACAAAAACGCCAAACATAGAAATGAACCTAAAAGTTGGTTTGATAGGCAAGGGTGGAGTGCACCTAAAATTAAGCACAAGAGCATGTGAAATTCACAGATGAGGCCAGGGGGACTAGTTCCTTTCCCTTTGATGGCTATGGTTTCCCAGGAAGATCTCCATCCCTGACCAATCACACAGTTTGGGAAAAGTTGAGGTTGCCTCAACATGACCCTGAATCAAATCTAGGCACTATGGTATTTCAACTGTGAATGAATAAAATTAACTTTTTTGGATAAATGTATGCCTAAACCTCTCAAGGCAGGCAGAAGTTATTATCACAGTCATTAATGAATATTGATTATTCTCCGGACAAGCTTCTACCTTGGTGACTGCTGCTTCCTTGTACAACCAACTGAAAAGAAAACAAAAATTATGAAATGTTGAAAGTAGTACAATCAACCACATACATTCTAAAAAATCATTTTGAATGCGGAAGAAACACCCAATCAACCACAGTATAATACTAATACTGATTTAGTTATTTAAGTATCAGAATGAATTGTTTCTCAAGGAATTATTATTAAGGCCAAAAGAGGAAAACTCTTTGTACCTCAGAGGGAAAATAACTATACTGAAATCACCAAATAAAACATAAATCGATTTCATTTTGCATAAACCACCACCAGCATGTGTAAAATACTCAGAGCCACCTGAGTTTTTGAAATCATGTAATGTAGTAATACATTTTTTCTATCTTCTCTTAAAACATCTAACTAATGTCAAAAATATCATTTCATATTAAAAAATTAGAGAAATTTACCATAAGAGAGTGGTTCCATAATTGCACAACCTGACCTAGAGATGGCAGTAGTTGTTTGGAAAACATCACTGTGTTAGAAATCATGCAATCTATAAAGCATATATTTCAACTTTGAAGACACCATATTGTTCAACATTTCTTTGGCAGCCATCAATAATGAACGTTTTCGGTGACTGTCAAAATGGAGAAGGTTGGTCATCGTTATGTCATAGAATACTTTTATTTGAAAGACCTCAGCCCAACCAATATAAAAGCTGAACTGGATTCTACTCTGGGTGAGTCTGTTCCTATGTTTACAACAGTAAAATAATGGGTAGCAGAGTTTAAACGAGGGCGTAAGAGCTGTCAAGACGAGCATCGCATTGGTCGACCAAATGAGGTGACGACTACAGAAATGGTGAAGAAAATCCACAAAGTGATATTGGATGATCGTCAACCGAAAGTGCATAAGCTAGTAGGCATAGTGGGCATTTCAAAAAGTGCGGTACATTGCATATTAACTGTAAATTTGGACATGAGAAAGCTGTGTGCAAGATGGGTGTCGCGTTTGCTCACACTCAACCAAAACCAGTGTCATGAGGATGTTTCAATTGCGTGTTTAGCAAAGTTTCACAGCAACAAAGTCAAATTTTTGTGCCGTTTCATAACCATGGATGAAATGGGTCCATTGCGTCACACCCAAGACAAAGAACAATGGATTCAAAAGACCATTTTATCTGCAGGTGAGGTCATGGTGCCAGTTTTTTGGGATGCGCATGGGATAATTTTCATTGACTACTTTGAAAAAAGAAAAGCTACGGCAAGTATTATGTGAACTTATTACAATGTTTGGGTGAAAAAATCAAGCAAAAGTGGCTGCATTCAGCTAAGAAGAAAGTGTTGTTTCATCAAGACAATGCACCAGCTCACAAATCCATTATTGCAATGGCCAAAATTCATGAATTAAAGTTTAAATTGCTTCCTCATGCACCCTATTTGCCCGAGTTAGCCCCCTTGGATTATTTCCTGTTCGCAAACTTGAAAAAATGGCTTGGCGGTCAAAGATTTTCCAACCGTGAAGAAGTGATGTCGGCAGTTAATATCTATTTTGAGGGGCAAGACAGTTCTTACAATAAAAAGAGTATCAAACTTATTGAACATCACTGGGAAACGTCTATAGAGCTGAGAGGAGATTATTATGAAATATTAATACATTTTTTCCAAAATTTTTGTGTTTTCTTTGTTGGGTCGAGTACTTCTGGGACCAGCCTCGTATAGCTCAAAACTGCAAAAAAACTAACAATAATTATTAATTGCAATAAAGCAATGGAGTAAACTCTGTAATGTACACCAGTATTCATCTGGATTTAATAGAGTAGTTAAGCATTTAAGATATTTTTGAGAGACAAGATTGTCACTTCTTCATCTGTGTTTACTAAAATTTCTAATTACATTTCATGCAAAATAATAGAGTTAGACACTCTCCTACACTCAATTTCAATGCAATATATGCCAACTGAAGACCACCAATGTAAACTGTAACTGCTACCATACTGCGAACACAACCAGCTGGAGTTTCAAAGACAAGAGTAGCTGGCCAATATGACTTAGCATGGTATAATTGCCTGACCGCATTCATAATTACTTCCGGTGAGGACTCATTTCCAGTGGTATGACTCTGTATTTCAACTGCATTCTATTCATGATAATAGATTAAGGTTCCCGATTCCAGTACTGAGAGGTGTGGTGCAAAAAACATCCAAAGCCCTTTTAAAAAAACTTCTTGCTCCATTCTCTTAATAAGTACCACTCTCTTTCATGTGGTCTCAAATTTCCTTTCTATGAATAGGGAAAACTCTTTAAAAGACAAGATATTATTTTTTCAGACAATTCAATGAATCATTTATGAACTTTTACATAGTTTTTCATAATTCCTGTATTTTCAAAAGGGTACGACTGGGATTATCACATTAATACCTATTTCCTTCCTTCCAACTCCATATCAAGTATATCGCTTATAAGACATCCTATAACAAACCATTACTGCATATATTGCATCTTTTTCTCAACCCCTAATTTTCACAAACCAACCATTCAAATTTTTACCTTTGTAGACATTTTTCTTGTCTTTCCCGCATTGACAAATATGACAAACTAATTTGAAGATTGCTAAAATTTTTATCAGAATCCCAATTATTAACAACAGCAGCTGCTTAAAACATTTGCATAAGGATGAATCAATGTATATGTCACACTTGAATGGCAACCATTTGCCCTTTTACTCATTCAGTAAATACTTTGTGAAAGAATTAAACACAGCATACTTAATAAATAACTGGTCTAGCAGCAAAGGGCATACATTACATAACTTATAGGAAAGAGGTTGCTCAACTGACGGAACAAAGGAGATAAAAGAATTCAGCAAATTTAATATTTTGCAAATGTAAATGTTGCATCTAATTATTTAAACCATAAACACAGCATTCAGCCCAAAGGTCGATTTGGTAGGTGATAGTAGAGTTCACCCAGTACTAAGCCCGACGGCATGTGAAATTCACACATCAGGATAAGGGGGCCAGTTCCTTTACCTGTGCCGTCATGGTTTCCCAGGAAGATCTGATACCTGAAAAATCACATAGCTTGGGTGGAGCTGCAGGTGCCCAGAGTGTCTTGTCCAGGAATCAAACCCAGGACCCTCCGGTCAGTAGTCTAACGCTCTACCCCCTGGACCACCACGACCCACATAATTCATTATAGCAGAAGTATTTAGGGGAGGCGACCAACAGCTAGGGTCATTTGGACAGGAAAGGATGAAGGGTGGAGAGAAACCTGGTGTCGGCATTAGCCTACTCTTAACGAAAGGCACCAAGGGGTCATAACGTCCGTAGCTTAACATCCCATTTGACAGATGGCGTACTCACTCAAAGTTCCCTCTACAAAGCACCTCAAGTAGGGTTGGGATACCACTGAAAAATATCTGCCGCCGCCAGGATTTGAACCCAGACCCACTGGGTGGAAAGCCAGTATGTTGGCCACCACACCATCTAAATCTCCTCAACTCATTATAATTACAACTCAAAATCATAATATTAATTAATGTATTGATATATCTTATTTTGCTGGAGAGACAAATTAAAAACAGCCTACTTCTTCCAACTGTGTAATGATGCACCATAAGTGATGTCATAATTTTTAAATTGTTACAACAAAACTGATTAACAACAATAAAAACTATATGGATCAACCTGGTGACATGGCAGCGTCGTGAGTAATACGTTCAAGCATTGGGCGTAGAGTTCCATCCCAGGTCCAGATTCATATTTGGATGGCAACTTGAGACACTCACAGTTGACCTCAAGCAGTCATATTTTTTTCAAGTCAGAACAGAATGGAATAGGTGATAATGGCAGAAAGAGAAAAAATCTGACTACCTAATCCTCGATGCATGAATTTTACAACATACCCATAGCATACAACATAAAAATATAGCCATTTGACATGTTATGAAGTGTGTATTTTGAAGTACCCAATTGAAGGTAACATGTTTGTTGCTAGAAGGATTGCTCACCATCACAACTAGCAACCAAAGATTTGTTTAATACAGAGAGTAGGGCTTTAAGCTCTCAGATCAGACCAACCTTCAGGTTGATTCTGAATGACTATGTTCCCTTAATAGAGGGACTCAAAAGGCACACATTCTTCACAGCATGTGAAATGGCCGAGTGCGTCTTGAATGAGGTCCAAACACTTTTAATACTCCTCAAATAAGACACATATTATTAACCACTAGTACTACCCCTCCCTGGGACACTCTTATCAATTCATTATATGAGGTCCAGGGCTGAGTTACATATTCAATTTTTTTTCCCCTGTTGATACTACTATGTGGTGAATGTCTATGAACCCCGACAGCATATGTTGGCTTGCCACCAAGATTTCCTTGGAGCCAAACCATCAAAGCCTACAAACATCCACACCCAAGAGAGGAGAGGGCTCAAGCCCATGATTTTTGGTGGTGGATGCAATGCCAACCAGAATAACCTGGTAAGCTGACTGAACTAAATGTTCACAAAGATAAATCCAAAGTTTTGTTTTAACTCCCATTTCTTAATGAGCAGAGGGAAGCTGATCTTTTGTGACTCTAAAAGAAAACTATAATCCAAACGAAATGGATCATTAAGTGCGCAGTAACATAACTTCCTTTTTTCAAACACAAAATGCTTTCAAAAAAGGAAGTTATGTTGCTGCAACCCAATAGGTTGAAGTGAGTCCCTTTTGACCTAGGTTGATTGGTTGAAGTGAGCTCGCTGAGACTGAATGGCACCTTCCATATGATATTTCATCATTTGAACAGCCACTCAAAGGGTTAATTATTGTTTACAGGTTTCGGAGCAAAATATCACCGTTCTTAAATAAAAATTACGGTGCATATTTATTTTAGTATGTAAAGGGTACATATTAAATCACAAAAATGCATCAATGATATACTTGACACATTCTCTTGTTGTGAAAGTGAGGAAATATAATTTTGAATATCATAATTTCCACATTGTTTCACACATACATATAAAAGCCATAAACACAGTAATCAACCCGGAGGAAGGAAGGTTTAGTAGGTGATGGTAGAGCTCACCCATGCACCAAGCCCGACGGTGTGCGAATATTCACACATCAGGGTAGGGGGGCCAGTTCCTTTCCCTGTGCTGGTTATGGTTTCCCAGGAAGATCTGGTACCCGAAAAATCAACTAGCTTGGGTGGAACTACAGGTGCCCAGAGTGCCTTGCCCGGGAATCGAACCCGGGACCCTCCGGTCAGTAGTCCAACGCTCTACCCATTGGACTACCGCGACCCACACACATACATATATTACTCATAAAATGCCTTTCCCAATTTAGATAATTAAGGCATTTTATATAATTCCATTCTGCTTGACCTTTCCCTTTCAAACCTGAGAAGTCCTTCCAGTGGTAAAATAAAATATTTTAAATAATCAGTGCTCACCTAGCTGTGTTTTTGCCCTTTTATACTATTTCCAGCTGGATTATAGTTGTTCTTTATTAGTGGAGTGAAATGCTAATTTCCTTTTAGGCAGGTGACTCTAACATGCATTATATCTAAAAGTACCAAATAAGGAATAGTGTATGAACATTAACCAGGCTTGCTGCTGGGAAAACCTTGGAAAGAAAAAAAGGTAATTTTTTCTTGACAAACAAGTGTGATTAACATAAAACTTTCTAAATATGTGCCCTATACAACTTAAGCTAACCACTTGATGGCTAGTTTCATGATTGTGATTCTCATCTCACTGGTAAACTGTACCCCATGTGACAATTATATGCTGCATACAGAAAGCCTAGTTCCTTCTCCTGTACTGCCTAAGGTTTCACGCTTTAAAATTATGTAACAATTATCGAAAATAAATGTTTCTTTCTATTTATAAAAAATTAGATCTTACTTTTGGGATTACCATTGTAGATCATTAATGACCAGTTAAAATACTGTCAATAAAATTAATACAATAAATACATATTAGAGCGTATGCAATTACAAATATTACTGCCTTCACTGGGGAATGCTGATAATTAACAAAGCTACTCTAAAGAAATTTTTGATAAATTATTGATTAATGATTAGCATTTTTAATACAATAAAATCTTGATTATCCATGCTACTGGTTGCATACTGAAGCTCAGATAATCAAAATACATGGATAACCAAAATATGCAGAAAATATGTTGGTGATATAAATGAAGAAGGAAGATAGTTCTAGCCAACGAAAACACAGAGAAATACATACAAATGATACTCACATGTATTCCAAATTTCTAGTGGCCAAACCACGTTTCTATGGGGAAAGAAGAAAATTTGGAATACGAGGGAGTGCCATTTTTATGTGTTTCTTCGTGCTTTTGTTAGCTAGTGCTATCTAGGGCCTTCGTTTAAATTATTATCCACATCTGTGAAACTTTCTTACAAGATACATGCAAATATTTATAATATAAATGGATACACATGGAAATATAAACGGTGAATCTCCTTTTCATTCTGTGTTATTAACTCACTTTCTTAGCAATGGAAAGTACACTTCTTTCCAATTTTCATCCATTTTTTAAGGGTGAAATTGTAGTTCTACATGACCACAGAACTACCATGAAGTGAATAGCGGAATATTTCTCCTCAGAAAGCTAAACTAATCAAAACCAAGAAATATTGACTATTGAAGGACAAATATTAATATATTATCGCAGATAGAGAGACATATCATGTGATATCAATTAAAATAATGAAGTCTAGATATTTAATGACATATTTGTTGCAAAGCAAAGATATGTATTGAGGAGAATATGGACATTTCAGGGCTTATGAATGCAAGGGAAACCATGGATAAGTATGGGTAGTACAAAAATGTTTAAATTAAAACATTAAATACCACTGACAACTTTTGATTTTGTGAAATTAAAAACTTTTAAGATGACTCAGATTTTTCAGACTTGTATTTTTTTTAATATGCTCAAGTTTCAAAGAATTTAATTATCTTAACAATTGTAATTTTGTTAGAATTTTGAGTCACCATGAAGAGAATAGCACAGATAATTGAGTTAACTGTCTTGCATCCTGCAAGGAACACAATGTACCTCTTGGCATCAAGGGTGAATTATTTAATTATTTACGCCATGACCCTTAACCATATGATCGCTCTGCAATGAAACCACAAAGATCAGTCATGAATAAACCAATTCAGATTTCATTAAAGTAATGGTGCACAATTTTTCAACTTTGTTAGTGATGTAGGCACTATTTAACTATTCCATAAACAACAACTAAATTTTTGATTTTAGTTTACAGAAAAGAATACACAGGTGGCTCTGAGTTATGTTTAAAGAATTAGAAATACTTGGTAGTCATTCCATTATAGCGGCATGTTTCACAGCCACATAGTTTCAAATATAACTCTCAAAGGATAAAACCATTTAGCATTGAAAAACCAGCAAAAGATTGTTATGATTTCAAGTAATGAGTTAATACAGGGGTTTGAGAGCTGAACCATTTTATATGGATTTAAAAATGTAATTGTGATGTTTTTCTCAGGCAGAGCAAGTAAAAATACCATGTTTTTGTATTGACATTCCAAATATGTTTCTTAATTTAGATATATTATTCCATAAAAGGCCATTCATACTGTTCATTTATTTGTCTATGGGTTCCAGACAAGGTTCAGTATAAAAAGACATTGAACAAATAACACAGAAAATACAGTTGCTTTTGAACCTTCAATGCATTTCAAAATATTATGGCTCCAAACAAAACAATACAATGATAATTTCATTACATTTACGGGAGGATATAATTAAAAATAACCTTATATACCACAGGGTAAAGTAAATTAATAATATAGCTCTCCACACTCATAAATTAGAAGACTTCAGAATTTTAGTAGTTTCAAACTATCATTTTGGTATTACATCCTCTTGAAGACAAAGTACACATATAATTCTACTTAACCCTTACCTGGCCTCACTTCCACCCATTGGAACTCTGAATACGATTTTCTTGCGGCTAGTGATTTTTAAAAGTGACTTCTCAATCCTTTCTTTCAAGATGTCAATGCCTGCAAAGCATAAAATACTACCATGCATGACCAGGTTTTTATATTTTGTGACCATAATTTTCAGTGTAATAATGCTTTCTTCCTCATGTTTTTTCTTAAATTAGGGTGCATAACATAGAGAACAAACATGCATTATATGAACATTTGTCTGCATGTTAAAGTTAAGTATTTTTGTTTACATTTTATCCAGATAATACCATACATATGAGTCCATTTAATTTAAAAAATTGAAAAAAAAGCAATGAAATTTAGCCAATGAAACTTTGCTATATTGACACTATTAAGTTACAGGCCCAAATTCAGAGGAAGTAACTTTTTTTCGACAAATCGGTATTAGAAAGTCTATATTGCCAAAGGATTTGCAGTAGTTTTGCGGCAGGTGACCGACAGCTAATGTCATTTCTGCCATAAAAGTGCAGTGATCTACCCACTGGGCTACCTTCCTGGCAGAGGATGAACATAAAATAACTACACAACCATAGTTACCAGCATGTGTCACAGAAGACACTGACAGGGCATGGCTACCGAGTATCTGATGCTTATCATTGGATTCAGCAAGGTCCACTTTATTCCCAATCATCAATATGTTGCTTTTAAGCTTCTCAGATATATTCAAAGACTGAAGTGTCTTTGTCACTTGCATTGATTGTGCCAAGGCATCAGGATGGCTAATGTCACATACATGAAGTACAAGATCCTATGAAAAAAAGATGGAGAATTAACTTTAATTGATAAGAGAGGGATTTTGACTGATAGCGTAGGCATAATGGTTGATAATCAGTTAATACGATACTTTAAATTAGACACATTTCACAGGAAGTTATTAGGGTTTACGTGTTTAAGTACTCCACTGTAGTTAACATAGTTAGTTTTATTCAGTGGAGCTGAAAGACTGAAAAACATGTTGCAATGCCAAATACATAAACATATAGTACTATATGATAGTTTTGATGGAGAAAAAATTGATTTCTATCCATAATGTATTTTGGATAAATATTGTGATATTAGAGATCATTAGAGTGACTCATATAAGTTGGTCCATCATGAGATTAATTTCAATACTAACCTATTAATGTTTGAGACTTATCAGTGTCATACTTTTATAGGCTCCATAAAAACTCTAACAAAACACGCAATTTCAGAAAAGAGTGAAATCACTACAGTGGTTCCTGGCCAGGAATTGATTTTTCAGCAAATAAGCACAAGAATATATAATGTATATTGCCTGTCTGTGAATGCATTCCCGTGTGAGGTGCTCCCTAGTGAGTGAATAAATTCCCCAGAAATCACTACACAAGTACTCAATTCCTTTTCAAAAACGTTTGGTGTGCCACAATTTACAACCTAAAAGAGTTGTTCTGTGCTGTTTTGCTTCCTGTGTGGCATTTGAGAGCTTTTTTGGGAAACTTAATAAAATGGTGTTGCCTATTTTGTTGAAATATTGAAAATTGCAATTATGGCAGAATTCTGATTATCCAGGATCTGGTCAATAACAGCTAAAACTATCAGTTTTGGGGGGACGCGGCCATTGAAATCATACTGACTTTTAATAATCAAACCACTTTTCTTTTCCACATAAACTAGTTTATGTGGAAAAGTAAAGTGGATTGATTATTAAAAGTCAGTATGAAGATTTTCCACCAAGTTACGCCAGAAACTGTCTTATTTATCATTGAAATCATTCCAAATAAAATATCTCTTCGGCCAGAATCAGTGATCCTTTTCCACAAATAGGCAGATTATCGGCTCTTCCTCGAGAGGAATTTCCTCCTCTCCATTCAACTTCCATTCCTACCTCATCTACTCCTTGGGTGTAAACAAAAGTACAAAATGTGGGTGTCTAGCAAGAAATCCACTGGTGAGGAGAAATGCCTGATTATTTGTGCTAATTGATTTGACTACCAACAAGAGCGTTCAAATATATGAGTGGCTCTAATGGACTTAAACATCTGCTTTTATGTTATTCTCAGAGCCTTCACATCATGGGAATAGTATCAAAGGAATTTTATGATGTGCATCACTAATGAAAATATCCAATAAGGTCATAAAGACTTGGCTAAGAACATGTAACAGCTTCTGAAAATATTACAACCATGAATAGTATACCATTGGATGACTAAGAAATGAAAGCTCCATATTAGCAGTGGCATTGAAAAACTGACACAGTATGCCTTTCTTGAAAATAAACTACAACTGCATCCATGACTAAAGAATGGCTGTTTTATTCCTGGTGATAATTAAATCCAAAAGAAATCTTAACTTTGGAAAATGGAACAAATCACTTTGAAAAAAGAAAAAAGGCAGGTGCATATGGGTCCTTGTATACCAAATCACAAACAATGCAACTAAAAAATCAAAAATTAAATAAATTTACCTTATACACAGGCCTCAAAGCAATGTTGTAAAAACTTTTTACCCTAAGTATTATTATTGTACTCTTAGTTATAAGAGTACTTTCATGCTTCTTACAAATTCAAGTTGCAGACTTAAGAATACTATTTATAAATTTAGAAATATTAATATCTCACAATTATGTTCCCATTTGATTAAAGATTTCTTTTATTTTTGTAGCAGAAGAGAAAAATTAAGTTGGACACAGTCCCAATGTTTATTAAATAAGGCATGCTTATGACAGGCAGGCATGCAAGCTTATAATTCAAAATCCATGAACACTTCAGTCAGATGTACTTGAATGATTTGCCAAAAAGCAACAGGTGCATTTGTACTTGGGAGATGAAGTTCTTTCTTTTCAAACTGACCCACTAAAATACTGGAGAAATAACACGGAAGATCTCTACGTTTTCCACTTTGTATGAATTTTTCTCTATCAATAAACTTTAATATCACTATTTCAAACCCTGAGATTGCTAAGTAGTGAATTTCTTCATATTGTAGCTGTTACTCTGTCACCAGAAAGACCATTTAGTGCTACTCATTTGGAATGTGACTGAAAATATAGCTCATTAGACCAACGTAAGAAAGTTAATTTTACTGCGAAAAATGTGGACATCATACAATAAAAGAAATATAACAAGCATATTATTTCATAGCCCAGATTTTCTTTTGGCAAATTAAGTTTCCAAGTGTTTAACAATTGAGGATTTTAAAGCAGTTAAATGGGCTGCTTGAAGATTCCAGAAAATGTGCATTAATTCTGTGTGCAAGTTTGTCAATAACCCTAATTACCATTTTTTCTGCTTGACTGCAATATTTATATCCAAACTGTTCTATAACAGATGCCAATAACCATGCTGCAGCACCATCTTCCCACAATTCCCCTCCCATCTTACCACTTTGTAACCACTTCTGATGAAGAGCAAAATGTTCATGACTTTCACATGCATATAGCTCATATGATTCCAGCTATCTCAATATCTCTCGGAGCAAAAAATTAACCACCACAAAGCTTCCCATTTTCCCAGACACATGATGAATATTCTGACCATATTTGGAGAGCAAAAAACTTATTACACGAAGATACCATAATAACTTACAGCAAGAAGGGCATCCTCCAGTGTGGCATTAAAGGATTCTATCAAATTTGTAGGAATGTCACTAATAAACCCAACTGTGTCCACATAGAGCACTTTCAATTTAGAAGGAAGGATGCCAGCATGAACCGTGACATCCAGAGTGGCAAACAAAACATCTTTGGGTTGGAGGGCTTCCTCACCAGTCAGAGCTTTGATGAGTGATGTCTTCCCTTACACAGAAAATGTGAAAATTGTCATTAAATGAAAAATGTAACATCCAAGATCTGGATTAAAATTGAAAAAAATCAGAAATCGTATTAAACAACTTAAGCCTGGTTGTATGGGTGTTGAGGGTAGAGCTCACCCAAAAGTAAGCCATGGGCATGGAATTCATATACAAGGGTAGGGAGGCCAGATCATTTACCTAGGCCACCTGTGGTTCACCAGAAAGATCTGGTATCCAAAGAATCACACAACTTGGGGTGAATTTCACTAATCACACAGTTGGGTGAAGCAGTGTATTGTCAAAAGCATCACCTGGCATTGAATTCCAGCCCCCAGGTCAGTAGTCCAGCACTCTACCTACTGGACTACCAAACCTTCAAACAAACAAATACTTCTGAATAATTAGGTACCTGCATTGGTATATCCCACCACTGCCACAGTTGGATACTCATGCTTATGTCTCTTGTTTCTCAGTAATTCTCTTTGGCTGCGCAATTTTTCTAATGATGTTTTTAACTTATGCTCCCTGTTGGCAAGAATTCGCCTCCTCATTTCCGAGTAAGACTCCCCAGGGCCTCCATAGCCTTGTCGAGTTGGCTCCCCTTCACACATAAAACGAATTTTTGACCTGATAATAAAGCAATTTTATTTCTATTAAATTTTCTTTTGGCTGAAACATAAAACCAACTTCAATGGTAGCAAGTTGGAAACAGAAAGGAATAAAAACCCTGGTGACGCAAAGAATTAAAAGTGAAATTACCTTTCCAGCATCAAGGTGATTTTACTCAGACTCTTTCCATTCACCTCAATCTACACCCACTTAGTGGGTGTAGATTGAGTGGCCCATTAACGTTGCTGCTGATCTCAAGCCTAGATAAAGGAGGGTTTTGCAATTGGGATAGTAACCCACCCAAATAAAATGATTATTTCTATATTGCACGATGCTAGGATAGTATATGGAATATACATATCACCAATTCAGTAGGGAATATTCAGGAAAAGGTTATTTAGTCAGTGTACATAAGATTTGGGGTTGACTTTTGGGGAATTGTTTTGGAAAAAGTGCATTTTACCAGGAGTCCAAGTATGAAATGCAGATTTTAGATGACAGATGGTACACCAATGCAGTTTTTGGTATAAAGATTTGACACTTATGCCATTTTGTTGTGCCATCAACAAGTATCAGACCTGCATTAAAGATAAATTGAAGAAGTGTTTGCGTAGTCTTGTGTTGCTGTGTTCAATATGTCAAAATTTATACCAAACAAAGAGCATTCGCAGAAACCATTCATTTTTGTTTTCAGGTGAAGAAAACTGCTGCTGAATCATACTGATTACTTCAAGAAGTTTATGGTGAACATGCTCCATCTCAAGATACCTGTGAATGATGGCTTTGGCATTTCAAAAGAGGTGACTTAGATGTTGCTGATAAGGACGGCAGAAAACCACCAAAAAGGTACACAGATGTGGAATTGCAAGCATTGTTGAACGAACATGATTCACAAACAATTCATTCACATATTTGCAGAGCAATTCACAAACAATTCACAGAGCGATTGAGCGTTAGCCAACAAGCAATTTCCAATCACCCATGAGAGATTGGAGAAATTCGGAAGACCAGCATTTGGGTACCATATGAGTTGAACGAGAGGTAGATGGAGAGGTGCACTCAGCTGGTAGGTTCTACCCCATGCAGCTTATTCACCAGATTTGGCTCCTTCCAATTATCATTTGTTTTCATCAATAGGTCATGCACTTACTAAGCAGCACTTAGGTTCATACAAAGATGTGAAAAAATGGCTCAATGAATAGTTTGCAGCAAAAGGGAAAGAATTTTACTGGTGTGATATCCACAAATTCCCGAAAGATGGGAAAAATGTCTAACTAGCAATGGAGCATACTTTGAATAAAGCTCTTTTTATCATTCTTCTGATTTTTTATGGAAAAAATCTGCATTTCATAATTGTACAACTAATATATGCTAACAAAAATAAAAATCAACAAACCCAACTGGTTTTCAAAAACATTGAAAAAGCCATTGATTATGCAAATAGAGATAACTTGTGGCCAATGATGAAAAACAAAAAGGTATTACTGGGCACTGATAAAGCTAACACAGAGCTGCAATTAAGATAAATGCTTTAAGATAGCTGATAGAAACATTTGAAATTTCTAGCGAGTAACACAAGGGTCCTCCTTATCATTCACAGTTTTTAATAAAATCAATTAATACTTATAGAACGGAGGCACATAGGATAAAAAACCTCTCTCTAAAAGGATGAAAACAAGAGAAAAGTTATACTCAAACATTTTACTTTTAGCAGATGCCCAACTTTGCTCACATGGAACAAAGGCAATTTATGAAAACAACTATAAGGCTTAGACAAAATAATAACAAGAATGACAATTTACAATATGACTTTACATGAATTGTTGGAGCATTCATTCAGGAAAATATCTCCCAAACAAAACAAAAATATTGAATCCCAGGTGTTATGACAATATGACTGCCATTTAAAAATATTTTTCCTGCACTTGTGCTATGGGCTAGTTTGTATGGGCTGGATTGTAACCACTGAGGAGCATACAGGTAACTATGGTTGTGTATGGGCAAATGCACCTAAAAACAAACTAATCAGAAGGCATTTCACTTCCTGAATGTATCTACGGAATTTTAGTAATTTCATTTGGCCAACTACATATCTGTATCCAATAACTTAATAAAATAAAGTTATTAAAATAATTACACTACATTCATGTGGAAGATGGCAAATTTCTCTTGCCTCAGAAAAGCTTCACCTTTTCCCACCTCATTTCAATACAGTCCTTCGTTTTTTCAATGAGTAAAAATACGTGTACCCTCTTAAAGAAATGACCACTGTTATTTGACTACATATATAATACATTCCCACCATGGCAATTATTCTTCTGCTATTTGTCTCACTTCTAGCACTTGAAATTATGGGGTTACCATACAGTGTTTTTAGGATACATTTAACCTAAATCAAGGGGCTGGAATAGGTGCCTAAATTTGTACACTCTTTTTGCCCAATGAATTTGGACACCATTCACACCCTTCCTAAAACTGAGTGATTTAGGCACCTAACTGATGAGCTTGGACGCAGCTTACATTGACCAATGAGCCATTGGGTGAAAAAAATTAAGAGAAAATGAAATGTGCCAATGGACAATCACATATGGCTGCCTACTGGTGTGAAAATGTGAAGTCCACCATTGATGAATCAAGAAACAAGTGAATTCTGCCATTGAACCCCCAATCGGATGTCCTTTATGCATGAAGGGTTTAATAAAAACTGCAAATTGGTAACAGGTGCTCTTCAAAATGGACAAGGTGGTATTATTAGAAAGCATAAAGCAAAATAGTATATCTCACCACAGGTATGGAATTTCGGCCATTGCAACTTGAATTTTAGCTTCTTTGGTGATAGCACGTTCTCGAAATATTTGCATTACGACACTGTATCGATCAAATATAGGAAGTCCAAAAATTTCTTCTAAGAAACTAGAAATGAAAGTTTGAAAATAGTTAGCTCAAAGATAATGTGATTACAAAGGCCATTAAAATTTAAAACACTAAATAACCTTCAACAAAATCTACATCTCCGACCTTATATTGAGATTTATGGAGTGTTGTATCACCACAGGGATCCCAACATGAGAAATACATAAACACAAAACAGACATACAACAATTTCTAACTCTTTATCAATACCTATCCATTGATTCTATCTACAGAATCCTTCCTTGTAAAAGCTTCTTTGCCTTCTACAATTCTTCTCCTTACATCCATAATACTTTGACTTCGTTGATCAAAAACACTTTACGTTAAGTGTTTTTGATCAACGCAGTCACTTTCAATCACTTTAAGTTGTGTAAACTGTTCTACCAGTTCTAGTTTTTGCCCTTATATAATAAAATTTACCTTAGGCTTCCTCTTTCTGGAAAATCACATTACACTTATTTTATTTACAGTTATTCTCATCCCATATCTATTGGACTGAATTTCTTTTTCATTTAGGAATGCTTAGCTGAATGAAAAAATAAAGCTTGGTCATCAGGAAACTTAATTGGTTTTCTGAATTCCCAGCTGACTTTCATTCCTTTCCAGTTTTTCCTATACTTGTTTAATTATTTAATCTCCATATAAGTTCAACAGTACAGTGATAATGAACACCTGCCATACTCCTCTTCCTAACACTGCCCATCCGGAATATCCATCTGCCCTTCAGTTGCCCAGTTGCCTGAGACAAGCACAGGTAGTGCAATAGTCTCCTATCCCTCCTCTCTACTCATATTTTATGCAATATTTTCATTAATTTTACCCAATTTACTCTAAACAAACACCTTTTCACAATCTACAAAACAGACACATACATCCTTAATCTATTCTGTACATTTACATTCTTCCATTTCCTTATCTAATGTATGTTTTTAATCATCTCATCCATGATTTCCTTGCCCTTTTCCAATTAACAGCTCCAACAGTTTCTTTTGCGACTTTTGATATCCTTTATTTAAAAATTCCCATTTTTCCTCAATAGTACCTTTCCCTCACTAATGATATTCTCTACAGCCTTCTAATACTCATTCCCTATCAATTGATTCAATGCTTCTATATTACACTTCTTAACCAACCTCCCCTGCTTTATCTTTTTGGATCGGATGCTGCACTTCATAACAACGTAATTGTGATCAGAGTACGCATCAACTCCTAGGAAACCCTGCGAATTGATCATGCTGCCTGTTCCTAAATCTGTGCTTTACCATAATATAATCAAACTGATACCTTTCTGAGTCACCTGACACTTTCCATGTATACGTATGTTTTTGTGGCTTCTAAACCATGTGTTGGTGATGACTAACACCCGTCTCCTGCAGAACTCAATTGCTTCCTCCCCATGGTCATTCCTAAACCGTAGTCCCCCACCTGATGACCATCTCGTCCTTTGCCTTCAGTTGCATTCCAATCCTCCGTCATTATCAAATGTTTCCCTGCAGGAACACACATGATTATGTTCTCTAACTGATATCTACTTGATTACTATTAGTTAAATCACAGGTAAGCAAAATAAATTTATATTATGCTTTCATATGGATTGATAGGGAAACCATGTTTGTCACATAAAGAACAGATGCAGTGGCCCTCTTTTCAACTGATGTATACCGGACTGACTTTGACAGAATTAAATAGAGATTAACAACAAACGGGAACCAGAACTGAGCAATAACGAACGAGGGTTTTTTTTCACGGTGCCTATTACATGCGTCAAAACAAAAATGAGCGAACTGGATATTATTATTTATGGAAATCATTTGTGCATATATGCTTCACTGAACTTTTATGAACACATGTATAAGAAAATATAACCACACCATTACCTCTGTTGATAACCTTTCAGCAAATCGACACTGATGAAAACTGCAGTTGCTAATTCATTACTCTTTACTTTTTCCTGTATAACCTCTAAGGAACCATGCCCAAAGAGCGTTTTCTTGTCCATGCTATGAAGAGGAACTTTCAGCTGAAATCAAACAATTTTATCAGTGCCCACAAGCAGTAGGGTACACCCCATGACTACATATGTCAAAATACAACACCATAAGTGTTTCAATGGTCATGGTTACATCCAATATTAAATTCAATCGACTACCATTTTATGCAAATTAAAATGTCACGTTACCGAATATACTACTTTCCAGTTCTCCAGTGAATGCACTAATGCAACTGCTTCAGCCAACTGTAAATCTGGTGTGGTTTTGGCTTTCTTTTTAGGGCCCCATTTCACATAGGGCTGTAGAACAATTACTTGGTGACCAGCCCCTGGGGTAGTGAAATACTGCTTTGCAATTAGCTCATATTCCTGAAGTTCCTGCCCAACTCCCAAATTTGCGGGCATGCCCACGTCCATCGTACTACTACTTTGACTCTGTTCATCAGAAAACAACTTGATGGGTGTGTAAGAAGAGGTTTCGGGCGACAAGTTACTGTTCATTTGATAACGGTTTTTGAAACCCATCGAGATAAATGTTCTCCGTTCAACGTAGGTCCTAGATTGCACATCAAGAGTTCGCGCCCTCGCAATATTTGGCACACTACGATGGAAAAGGGAATAAATTCTACAACAAGTCGACAGTTTCAAAAAATTAACCATTTTAAAAGTACAAGACATTATATTTTAGAATGTGGACTTTCTGAAAAATATGTATGCTTCTCCTCAGCTGCCAACCAACCAGCTTGACACGCCTTAGTTCTAACTGATGTTACTCTATATGAAACAGCTGTAGCAACCAAACTCGATATAATCACAAAGGATTTTTCCTTGTAGGGTAGATTTTTCTTTAAAAGGTTCTGCCCGATATATGTTCCTGCGAATGCTAAATGGTAAAGAGATTTTACAAATACATTTTCCATAAAAATAATAATTGATACTATCAGTTCATCATCAGTATGCTAAGCACGATAAAAAAGCAGTTATTGTCATAAAACTTTACCTAAAGTGAATGAAGCCAGTCCTGTTAATAAAGTTCTAGACATGCACTCCATATATGAACCAAACCCTGGGTGAACGTCTTTGTATTGCTCCTTCAATGCATTAATATTATCCATTTTAATTAGCCATGCACCTCACGGGCTTTTTGGAGCTGTCGAAGTTGATGAAATAGAATGAGAGTACACGCACCCTTCGCATTTATCTTTCATTACGCATTTGGAAAAGTCGATGAGAAAATGAATGGGACGATATTTACAGTGGTTATGCAGGAAAATTGATGTTTAACGTTAAAGTACAACTCTTAATCGAGTATTTGTTGACTGCGAATACAGATGCCAACCGTTCAAATACTTGCTTAACCAACAACAATCAAGAAACATAGCAATATAAAATAACAATGTTAACGAACACAGGGCTATTTATAATGACGGTCTAAAAAATCCTCAATTTCACAAGAGATTAAAATACTGAAATAGTTGAGAGGTTTTCAATCATAAGAGTTGAGAAATTATAGACACACAGGACGTTACTCGAAATTAGGGTTTTTTTCCACTCGCATTATAGATTCGCCCTTTCCTCGCCAGAGGCGCTGTGTAAAAAACAGACGAGGAAGGAATATTTAGAAACCACCGAGAGGTTGCACCGACAATCTGTGTTCTCTATTGATCCGTGATCTATAGTTGTGTTGCAAATTGTGCCGAGACTTAGTTTTAATCCGTCAAAATGAAAGTGCAAGTAAGTCTTGATGAATTTACAATTCCGGAAGATGATCCAATTGCGTTCGAAGAGGCGGAAAATGAAGAAGTGTCTGACGAAGATGAGGAGGCAGAGATTGAGAGTAAGTTTTCATTTGACATTAAATCAGCTGGTGAAAATTTATTTCATTCGCCATCGTTTTTTGGCTTTCTCTCTCCCTCTCTCCTCTTTAAATCATTGCCCTTGAGTCTTGATTCGTTTATAATCATAACTATCTATTCTATGTATTGACCATGACAACATTAAATTAATTCCCTTAACGCCTTGCGTTAACTATTTATATGTAGCTATACAAATATGCATATGTCTCTCGTGTAATTTTATGTCCACACTTAATGAAAATCTGACGTCAGATTAATTATGAAGCTGTTTTAATTTGTCTCTTTTTGTTGAATTTTATTTTGTTCAGTCGATTCTGTATTATTTTGAGTAATTGATTCCCCGAAGTTAACGACATGTTAGTTTCCTTGGATGAGTATAGCACAAGTCTTTTCGGTGTAACTCTAAACTGGGAAGTAATCTTCATGATTTGTTTTGAGTAAATAAGAAGGGTGAAGATTTGACGTATTATTGGTCGACATATGTTTGTAAATTATGTTATCATTGGTACCATGTACTGTTACAACATTTTCTTGAAATTGATAACTGAAATACCATATATGATCCAATGGAAATATTTATAAACGAATTAGAGGATGTGATTGGTTTTCATTATTCCTCAATGAATTGAAATAAACATAATAGTTACAGCGACTTTGCATATGTAATGTGTATTATATCCTGTATTCCATTGTAAACAAATTGAGTCATTAGGCAATTTATGGCATTTCATCATAGTAATAAATCAATATCCCACTTTATAAGTTAACTTGGGAATTATTCATTGTTATGTGAAAATTATAAAAATTCTTAATCGGTATATTTACCGATATTTAATTGGTAAACAAGGAAACCGTTTGAGCATGAAAAAAAGATATGAGGGACCTTGAAAGTGTTTTTCTCTTACATATACCTCATCCGTATGATTTGATTGTATTTCATAGAGCTGAAGTTGGCAAAATTGTAGAATGAGACAATATTTCAACTTTGCCTATTATAATTATTCCTATTATTCTTTTCCCTGATTACATGGCAAACTAAATCTGAGAAAATAAAGATAGTTCAACTCGGACTGTAGGTATATGTTTAAACTTAAAAGTTATGCCACATTGTAGTCACTTCCCATCTTATCTTGCCTTGCCAGCAGAAACATGTGCTTGAGTTAGGAGTACTTTTTTGATGTATCTTATGCATTGCACCTTAGAAAGGTGTAAATAATATTCATAAATTAACATTTACTCATTCACTCCATCATGCCTCAGGGATCTGTCCTCGGGCCACTGCTTTACAACATCTACTCCCACGACATTCCAAGTCGTCGTGGGAACCTCGGATCCTGTCTCTCTATGCGGATGATACGGCCCTCCTGTGTTGTTCCTGGCAGCAGATGACTGCGGTGTGAAGACTGCAGAGCGCTGTGGAGAATCTCTTAGAATGGTACCATCGATGGCGCTATGCTGTTAATGCGCAGGAGGCAAAGGCGATCATCTTCCATCGGGGAAATGGTCGCCGCCAGGAGTGAGCCTAACTGTGAATGGAATCGCCCTACCGAGGGAATCCGAAGTTATCTACCTTGCAGTGCTCATGGAATGGAAACTCCTTTGGAACACCCATGCCCTTCGTGTACCCACAAAGGCGCTTAGTCGGTTCCGGCTGATTATCCGCCCGCCGTTTCTGATTATGGACACGAAGCGTAAGCTGTACCAAGCGTAAGTGCTGCCTGGCGTGGGACGCTGAGAATCACGGTTCTCCGGTATGTTCAGAAGTGTCGAAAACGAGCCTCACTCAAATTCAAGTGGTGCAGAATTATGCCCTTCATAGCATCTTGGTACGCAGCAGTTATGCCTGCGTTTCTGAGATGCACGGGGATGGGAAGCTGGAACCCTTGGAAGTCCTTCTGCCTAGGATCTATAGAAAATTCTCCAGAAAAGCGGAGAAGCAGAAGTAAACCTCATCCGCCGGGTTGGGGACATACGGGTCTGGCCATGGGACCACTACAAGCGCCCTATAGCATCTGGATACCTACAAGACACCCTTCCAGCAAAGAAGCCAAGGCTGCTCTGAGCAGGAAGAAATCGAATGCCTGACAACGCAGGAGACCTCTTCCCACCTTTGTAGCCTCGGAGGTTGGAAGGCCCAGTGTAAGGGCTACCCAAGAGCCCTTGCAGGGAGCAGTCAATTCCAATTTCAATTATGAATAGTTTTTCAAGGACTGACTTCCTGCCAATTTTGAATATATTTGATACCCACTTAAGCTGTGTCCAAACATATCAGTAAAGCGCCTTAAAAATTTCTCTTTTATATGGAGAGAGAAGATAGGCCCCTCATGCTTACTTGCTCAAATTTAAGGAGGAGTCAGTCTCCAAGGATGTCCAAACCCATTAGACAGCAAGAGAGCGCACATTTAAGCACGTATTTCGGCACCCTGATTTAGGATACATTTATCTAAAATGTACTTAAATACATATATTGAAACCCCTTATTTCAAAGTCCTAGAAGCGAGATATCCAGCTGAAGAATAATCAGCATGGCGGGAGCGTATACGAGGTGCGTTAAAAAGTTAACGGGAATTTGTTCATTTCGTGGGCTTGGAGAGTCCGATTGTCAAACTTATTTTTATATTGTTGGTATACATGCCCCTGAAGTATGATACAACTTTAAGCTGTTTTCATGGTGGACTTTGTCTGTGACAGCCAACCAAGTCAGGTGAAGATGACATTAAGTGTTAAGTGAAGACCTGAAGATGACATTATGTGTTTGAAACCCGGGTCGTGAATAAATCTCTATTCAAGTGGAATTTGCATAGTTTGTCTCCTTTCCATCAAGGTTAGACATGTTTAATGAGCTTGGCGATTTTCGTTTGTTAAGAGAAATGGATCAAAGAATTTGTATCAAATTTTGCGTAAAAAATTAAATAAAATGTGTGAAATGTTAACAAAGGGCTATGGTGAGTCTGCCATGAATAAATCAAGAGTTTACGAGTGGTGTAGGCATTTCCAAGAAGGCCGTGAAGACCTTGGAGATGATGACCGCCCTGGACACCCCAGCACATCAACAATCGATGAAAATGTGGAAAAAGTGAAAGAAATGGTTATGAATGATCGCCGAATCACAATTGGAGAGGTCGCTGATGATGTTGGCATATCGATCGGATCATGTCATGACATTTTTTCCAATTTTTTTGGTATGAAACGCGTGGCAGCTAAATTCGTTCCAAAATGGCTTTTGCACCACGAGAACACACCATCTCACACTTCATTGCTTGTTTGTGAATTTTTGGCCAAAAACAATACTGTAATGATGCCACAGTCTCCATATTCGCCAGATATGGCTCCGTGTGACTTTTTCCTAGTTACAAAAACTAAGAGAACCTTGAAGGGCCGTCGTTTTGATCCCCTAGATAACATTAAGCACTGATGATAGAACTAGGCTATCTCAATGATCGAGTTTGAGAAGTGTTTTGGGGATTGGAAGAATGGCTGGCACGAGTGCATATTCTCCAATGGGGACCACTTTGAAGGTGACAACATCAATGTATAGAGAATAAATAAATATTATTGTTGGAAAATTTAAAACCGTGTTAATTTTTTAACACACCTCCTATGTGGGGTCACAATAATGTTGGTTATATCTTTAAGGGAGTACACTTATTTTTATTTATTGCAACAATGAGAGGCTTAAAAATATGAAACGTTCTCCAATAAAAGTACGCTTAAGTATCAATGAACTACTTTTTGAAGGAAGCATATCTTAAAACATTTACCAGCAAGGAGTCATGGCTGAGAATGTCCAAAATTCATTAAATTTAGAACAAAATGAATACGGGATGTATACATTGTGTTCTTAATTTAATAAACATGAACTTCCTCAAAGTTGAGCTTAAAACAATAGAAAGCAAGTCCAAAATTATTTATGTGAAATGCTATCTTACCAAAAAAATTTAAAGCAAAATCTACAAACACGGGAGACCTGTAAAGAGTAAATAATGTCATAATAAATTTATCTAAGATTATGAGAAAGTAACAGAAATAAAATGCCATCTTTACATGCCCTTTATGGGTTGCAAATTAAAACTTTCTTTAATGTATAATATACAATAATTCTCAACTACGATTTTAGTTGAGAATTATTTCGATTATTGTCTCGTGACGTTGTTGAGTTTGACATAATAATGCATTATTTTTGAGTAGTGTTGGTGGAAGCACACAGATAAATCTGACATTACAATAATCTTGAATGTCGTCATGATTGTTGATTTAATAATGCCTCTATGATTTGCAGACTATATGTTTTGTCTTTCTCTTCGTAAAAAGTTATTCTCGTTCATAATAATAAATGAATAAACTCCGAGTATGCAAATACCATTTTTAGTGAAACTCATTTAATTAATAATGAAACGACCGGAAAAGCTTATTTCCTCTCGGAATACCGAAGTTATACCCCGCGCCATGATTTTACACCAAGTGTACCCATCGTACTCATGATTTTAGGGATGTTCCAGTCAGCCTGCCCTGTTAATAAAATTCTATAGATGCACTCCATATATGAACCAAACCCTGGGTGAACGTCCTTGTATTGCTCTTTCAATGCATTAATATTATCCATTTTAATTAGCCATGCACCTCACGGGCTTTTTGGAGCTGTCGAAGTTGATGAAATAGAATGAGAGTACACGCACCCTGCGCATTTATCTTTCATTACGCATTTGGAAAAGTCGATGAGAACATGAATGGGACGATATTTACAGTGGTTACGCATGAAAATTGGTGCTTAATGTTAAAGTACAACTCTTAATCGAGTATTTGTTGACTGAGAATACAGATGCCAACCGTTCAAATACTTGCTTAATCCACAACAATCAAGAAACATAGCAATTTACAATAACAATGCTAACGAACACAGGGCTATTTATAATGATGGTCTAAAAAATCCTCAATTTCACAAGAGATTAAAATACTGAAATAGTTGAGAGGGTTTCAACCATAAGAGTTGAGAAATTATAGACACACAGAACGTTACTCCAAATAAGGGTTTTTTCGACTCGCATTATAGATTCGCCCTTTCCTCGCCAGAGGCGCTGTGTAAATAACAGACGAGAAAGGAATATTTAGAAACCACCGAGAGGTTGCACCGAGAATCTGTGTTCTCTATTGATCCGTGGTCTATAGTTGTGTTGCAAATTGTGCCGAGACTTAGTTTTAATCCGTCAAAATGAAAGTGCAAGTAAGTCTTGATGAATTTACAATTTCGGAAGAAGATCCAATTGCCTTCGAAGAGGCGGAAAATGAAGAACTTTCTGACGAAGATGAGGAGGCAGAGATTGAGAGTAAGTTTTCATTTGACATTAATTCAGCTGGTGAAAATTTATTTCATTCGCCATCGTTTTTTGGCTTTCTCTCTCCCTCTCTCGTCTTTAAATCATTGCCCTTGAGTCTTGATTCGTTTATAATCATAACTATCTATTCTATGTATTGACCATGACAACATTAAATTAATTCCCTTAACGCCTTGCATTAACTATTTATATGTAGCTATACAAATATGCATATGTCTCTCGTGTAATTTTATGTCCACACTTAATGAAAATCTGACGTCAGAATAATTGTGAAGCTGTTTTAATTTGTCTCTTTTTGTTGAATTTTATTTTGTTCAGTCGATTCTGTATTATTTTGAGTAATTGATTCCCCGAAGTTAACGACATGTTAGTTTCCTTGGATGAGTATAGCACAAGTCTATTCGGCGTAACTCTAAACTGGGAAGTAATCTTCATGATTTGTTTTGAGTTAATAAGAAGTGTGAAGATTTGACGTATTATTGGTCGATATGTGCTTTGTAAATTATGTTATCATTGGTACCATGTACTGTTACAACATTTTCTTGAAATTGATAACTGAAATACCATATATGATCCAATGGAAAAATTTATAAACGAATTAGAGGATGTGATTGGTTTTCATTAGTCCTCAATGAATTGAAATAAACATAATAGTTACAGCGACTTTGCATATGTAATGTTTATTATATCCTGTATTCCATTGTAAACAAATTGAGTCATTAGGCAATTTATGGCATTTCATCATAGTAATAAATCAATATCCCACTTTATAAGTTAACTTGGGAATTATTCATTGTTATGTGAAAATTATAAAAATTCTTAATCGGTATGTTTACCGATATTTAATTGGTAAACAAGGAAACCTTTTGAGCATGAAAAACAGATATGTGGGACCTTGAAAGTGTTTTCCTTTTACATATACCTTATCCGTATGAATTGATTATATTTCACAGGGCTGAAGTTGGCAAAATTGTAGAATGAGACAATATTTCAACTTTGCCTATTATAATTATTCCTATTATTCTTTTCCCTGGTTACATGGCTAATTGAGTTAGGGCCACTTTTTTGATGTTTGAGCTAAAACATTGTTTCTATGAATATTTATAACATAAGTGTCTTTTTATTCTTTCAGTGGATGAGGATGAAAATGCACCAGTTGTTGCCGTAAGTATTATTGTTATTATTTATACTTTTCCTTTTGTATGAAGTAGTTAAAGGTTATGAATGTTGTGTAAATTTCTTGGAAACAATGGTTGATAATAGTTGTCAAGATAAGTGTACTAGTTTGTTCTATTTTCATCAACCTGGAAGGATGGAAAGACCTTTGTAGTAGGTACTTTAGGTCTTTGATGACTCCTTGAAATTAATTTGTTAGAGTTGGGAGGATGTCAGTGCTTAAATTACACTTTATGAAGTTTAATGCATTTTAGCATAACTTATTTTATGTTCAGCCTAAATTGGCACTGCTGCTGAATTTGAACCAATTTTTTAAACCAAAGATTATCCCCTCAAAAATTAAAAAGAACAAAAATTTCCATTTCAATGGTTTTTAAAGTATTTTAGTGTGCATTTTTAATCTTGCTTTTTTATGGAAAAGAAAAATTCGTTTGCCTAGGAAATGTGTATTGAAATGATTTATTCATTACAGTTCATGAAATAATGTTGCTAGGACATAGAACTAAGATTGTAAACCTAAAAAAAACCAAACCTGGCCTAATTACTGGAATTGTTGTCATCGATGTTTGTTACTTTCACTGGTACTGTCATGTCAAAGGCCTTGAAACAATCTTCTAAAATGTGTAGCCAAAGGTTATGATACCATTCCTCTTTTTGAAATTTTTCAGGTGTGAGGTTTTTTTCCACTTTGTTTTCACCTTAAAATGCTTTTTTGCAATGCTCTTTTGAAAAAATATTGTTTCCTGAAAAATTTCTGGAAAAGTACTGTTTCAACCATGGTTTCTTATATAAATCCCAAATTATTTATGAACTAGAAGGAAGATCTCCAAGTGTGTTGCTAAAACACTTTGACTTCTTTCTTTCTTTCCTACATATACTTGGTATGTCTGATTCCTTAGGTATGTTTTAGTTGTATTACATCAGTCCCATTATTTGAATGTGGGTGTAAGTCAGGATTTTCCGTATTATTAATATATTTTATGATTGAACAAGTCCACTTTCCTCCGTTTGTCACAGTCCTGTAGATTATGCTTATCATTTTTCTCTTGCCACTGTCCAGCAATTCTGTTGATTTTTTGTTTTGTTTCATTTTGAATGGGTTAGGATAAAAACATTAATGCATGGTTGAAAGATACAAACAATGTTAACGGAAATGAAATAAGAATGTTTTGAGGATAGATGAAAATTCCAGGGAACTAACCAAAGTTAGTAGAAGATATTGCTTACTAAGTATTTATGATCTGAATCATAACATTTGTGAGGGAGTAATTTGGCCTGAAGACTCCATTAGGTTGGTATGGATACCCATTCCAAAAAGGGAAAAGTGGCAGTATGTGAGGACTGTAGTTCCATCAGTTTGATTTAACAAGCAACAAAGGTAGTGTTGTGATCACCGATAAACTGATTTAGAAGAAGGAAAATGGTTACTGTGGATGATTATTTTGGGTTAGGATGTGGATGGTTACATGTGATGTTAATGCAGTAGAGAAATCAGGTAGAAGAAAAAAGATTACAGCCATGATATATTTGTTTACTTGGTGGATTTTGAGAAGATAAAAAAAACCATAAACACAGTAATGAACCCGAAGGCGGTTTAGTAGGTGATGGTAGAGCTCACCCATGTACCAAGCCCGACGGCGTGTGAATATTCACACATCAGGGTAGGGGGGCCAGTTCCTTTCCCTGTGCCGGTTATGGTTTCCCAGGAAGATCTGGTACCCGAAAAATCAACTAGCTTGGGTGGAGCTGCAGGTGCCCAAAGTGCCTTGCCTGGGAATCGAACCCGGGACCCTCTGGTCAGCAGTCCAACGCTCTACCCGCTAGACCACCGCGACCCACTTTGAGAAGATATTGGATGGAATTAGGTAGAATAATGTATATTACAGAAGAAAATTTATTATTTTTTATAAAATTGGTAGACTGAAGAGATTACCTACTTATTGATTTGCAATTATGCACACACAAGTGCATAAACATGTCAGGAAAAAATTGTTATCTATACTTTTTATACAAACCTTGAATGCGTTGTATGTATTGGAGGGGGAAATGCTAAGTAGGAAGCTAAGACCCAGCATGGGTACTTGGGTAAATGACTATTGAAAATAATATACTCTAATACATTATTTTCAAAGCTCATTTACCCAAATGAAGTTGTTAAAAATGCTTAAGAACAGCTGGATAAATAATGAAATTAGATTGGGAATCTGATTTGTAGATAGGGAAGCTGTAGTTATTAAGTTAGGCAAAGGACTGTAATTATTGCTTAGCACCTAGCTGAATCAGTGTAGGAAATTTGATGAAACTGTATAAATTAACCATAGGTGATGAGGTTCTCATGAAATACGAAAACTAAGTTGAACATTGAACTCAGAGGGCATGAACTAGAGGAAGTGGATCCATTAACCTATGTAGGATATGTTTTTGATAAAGATCAACGAAGAAATACGATTATTAGGGAAGGATGGCACTTACCGAAGGAGATTTTACAAGGAGGGAGCTGCAAACATGAGTCTTGAGTATGTTGAGAAAAGATAAAAACTTTGAAATGGAATGTTTTTCTGTACAGTGAAATTAGTTGTTGGTAAAAGAGGATAAGGGTAGAATTTAGGGTTTTGCAGATTCTTGTAGAAGAATTGTAAAAATAAAATGGACAGAGAGGGAAATGAAGTAGGAAGTATTAGACATGTTTGGAAAAAAGGGAGGGTTTCAGGGAGGAATCCAAAAGCAGCAATATTAGTGGATGCAGAAAATTTTTAATGAAGCTTTGAAGACTGTAATGGAAGGGAGAAAGTTATGCAGAAGGAGTAAAGGGAGGATGAGATTCCACACCTCGAATAGTATGGAGGCAGAAGGATATAGGATATTTGGATAGGATAATTGGCCACAGTAGGCCTTTTTTAGGATAGAGAATAGGTCAATGTGTAGGTCATGTAGTGGGTCCCTAATATTTAGGGCTAGCGCAAATAAAATCACTAATAACCATGTAAAAGAAACAACATTGGCATGAATACCGAAAGGCATTTGGCATGCACTTCTCCAGAAGCATGTATTAAATTACAGCCCGACATTTATATGGGTGTCATTCAAAATAAAAACAATCTATCTATTCATGTAATAATTTGCAGAAGCCTCAAAAATAAAAGAACGGACCTCGAGTACAAAATTAGAAGTTCTTGCGCTAATATAGTATTAGCCATAGAGAGTTGGCTTTTGCCATTAACTATTTATATGTAGCTATACAAATATGCATATGTCTCACGTGTAATTTTATGTCCACACTTAATGAAAATCTGACGTCAGAATAATTGTGAAGCTGTTTTAATTTGTCTCTTTTTGTTGAATTTTATTTTGATCAGTCGATTCTGTATTATTTTGAGTAATTGATTCCCCGAAGTTAACGACATGTTAGTTTCCTTGGATGAGTATAGCACAAGTCTTTTCGGCGTAACTCTAAACTGGGAAGTAATCTTCATGATTTGTTTTGAGTAAATAAGAAGGGTGAAGATTTGACGTATTATTGAAATTAGTCGATATATGCTTTGTAAATTATGTTATCATTGGTACCATGTACTGTTACAACATTTTCTTGAAATTGATAACTGAAATACCATATATGATCCAATGGAAAAATTTATAAACGAATTAGAGGATGTGATTGGTTTTCATTATTCCTCAATGAATTGAAATAAACATAATAGTTACAGCAACTTTGCATATGTAAATTTTATTATATCCTGTATTCCATTGTAAACAAATTGAGTCATTAGGCAATTTATGGCATTTCATCATAGTAATAAATCAATATCCCACTTTATAAGTTAACTTGGGAATTATTCATTGTTATGTGAAAATTATAAAAATTCTTAATCGGTATGTTTACCGATATTTAATTGGTAAACAAGGAAACCTTTTGAGCATGAAAAACAGATATGTGGGACCTTGAAAGTGTTTTCCTCTTACATATACCTCATCCATATGATTTGATTGTATTTCATAGAGCTGAAGTTGGCAAAATTGTAGAATGAGACATTATTTCAACTTTGCCTATTATAATTATTCCTATTATTCTTTTCCCTGATTACATGGCAAACTAAATCTGAGAAAATAAAGATAGTTCAACTCGGACTGTAGGTATATGTTTAAACTTAAAAGTTATGCCACGTTGTAGTCACTTCCCATCTAATCTTGCCTTGTCAGCAGAAATATGTGCTAGAGTTAGGAGTACTTTTTTGATGTATCTTATGCATTGCACCTTAGAAAGGTGTAAATAATATTCATAAATTAACATTTACTCATTCACTCCATCATGCCTCAGGGATCTGTCCTCGGGCCACTGCTTTACAACATCTACTCCCACGACATTCCAAGTCATCGTGGGAACCTCGGATCCTGTCTCTCTATGCGGGTGATACGGCCCTCCTGTGCTGTTCCTGGCAGCAGGTGACTGCGGTGTGAAGACTGCAGAGCGCTGTGGAGAATCTCTTAGAATGCTACCATCGATGGCGCTATGCTGTTAATGCGCAGGAGGCAAAGGCGATCATCTTCCATCCGGGAAATGGTCGCCGCCAGGAGTTAGCCTAACTGTGAATGGAATCGCCCTACCGAGGGAATCCGAAGTTATCTACCTCGCAGTGCTCATGGACTGAAACTCCTTTGGAACACCCATGAGCTTCGTGTACGCACAAAGGCGCTTAGTCGGTTCCGGCTGATTATCCGCCCGCCGTTCCTGAGTATGGACATGAAGCGTAAACAGTACAAAGTGTGAGTGCTGCCTGGTGTGAGATGCTGAGAATCACGGTTCTCCGGTATGGTCAGGAGTGTCGCAAACGAGCCTCGCTCAAATTCAAGTGGTGCAGAATTCTGCTCTTCATAGCATTTTGGTACGCAGCATTTATTCCAGCGTTTCTGAGATGCACGGGGATGGGAAGCTGGAACCCCTGGATGTCCTTCTGCTTAGGATCTTTAGAAAATTCCTCAGAAAAACAGAGAAGCAGAAGTAAACCTCATCTGCCGGGTTGGGGACATAAGGGTCTGGCCATGGGACCACTACAAGTGCCCTATAGCCCTACCGTGGGAATCCGAAGTTATCTACCTTGGAGTGCTCATGGACTGGAAACTCCTTGGGTACACCCATGCGCTTCGTGTACGCACAAAGGCGCTTAGTCGGCTCCGGCTGATTATCCGCCCGCCGGTCCTGAGTATGGACACGAAGCGTAAGCTGTACCAAGCGTAAGTGCTGCCTGGCGTGAGATGCTGAGAATCACGGTTCTCTGGTATGGTCAGGAGTGTCGAAAACGAGCCTCGCTCAAATTCAAGTGGTGCAGAATTATGCCATTCATAGCATCTTGGTACACAGAAGTTATGCCTGCGTTTCTGAGATGCACGGGGATGGGAAGTTGGAACCCTTGGAAGTCCTTCTGCCTAGGATCTATAGAAAATTCTCCAGAAAAGCGGAGAAGCAGAAGTAAACCTCATCCGCCGGGTTGGGGACATACGGGTCTGGCCATGGGACTACTACAAGTGCCCTATAGCATCTGGATACCTACAAGACACCCTTCCAGCAAAGAAGCCAAGGCTGCTCTGAGCAGGAAGAAATCGAATGCCTGACAACGCAGGAGAACTCTTCCCACCTTTGTAGCCTCGGAGGTTGGAAGGCCCAGTGTAAGGGCTACCCAAGAGCCCTTGCAGGGAGCAGTCAATTCCAATTTCAATTATGAATAGTTTTTCAAGGACTGACTTCCTGCCAATTTTGAATATATTTGATACCCACTTAAGCTGTGTCCAAACATATCAGTAAAGCGCCTTAAAAATTTCTCTTTTATATGGAGAGAGAAGATAGGCCCCTCATGCTTACTTGCTCAAATTTAAGGAGGAGTCAGTCTCCAAGGATGTCCAAACCCATTAGACAGCAAGAGAGCGCACATTTAAGCACGTATTTCGGCACCCTGATTTAGGATACATTTATCTAAAATGTACTTAAATACATATATTGAAACCCCATATTTCAAAGTCCTAGAAGCGAGATATCCAGCTGAAGAATAATCAGCATGGCGGGAGCGTATACGAGGTGCGTTAAAAAGTTAACGGGAATTTGTTCATTTCGTGGGCTTGGAGAGTCCGATTGTCAAACTTATTTTTATATTGTTGGTATACATGCCCCTGAAGTATTATACAACTTTAAGCTGTTTTCATTGTGGACTTTATCTGTGACAGCCAACAAGGTTAGACATGTTTAATGAGCTTGGCGATTTTCGTTTGTTAAAAGAAATGGATCAAAGAATTTGTATCAAATTTTGCGTAAAAAATTAAATAAAATGTGTGAAATGTTAACAAAGGGCTATGGTGAGTCTGCCATGAATAAATCAAGAGTTTACGAGTGGTGTAAGCATTTCCAAGAAGGCCGTGAAGACCTTGGAGATGATGACCGCCCTGGACTCCCCAGCACATCAACAATCGATGAAAACGTGGAAAAAGTGAAAGAAATGGTTATGAATGATCGCCGAATCACAATTGGAGAGGTCGCTGATGATGTTGGCATATCGATCGGATCATGTCATGACATTTTTTCCAATTTTTTTGGTATGAAACGCGTGGCAGCTAAATTCGTTCCAAAATGGTTTTTGCACCACGAGAACACACCATCTCACACTTCATTGCTTGTTTGTGAATTTTTGGCCAAAAACAATACTGTAATGATGCCACAGTCTCCATATTCGCCAGATATGGCTCCGTGTGACTTTTTCCTATTTACAAAAACTAAGAGAACCTTGAAGGGCCGTCGTTTTGATCCCCTAGATAACATTAAGCACTGATGATAGAACTAGGCTATCTCAATGATCGAGTTTGAGAAGTGTTTTGGGGATTGGAAGAATGGCTGGCACGAGTGCATATTCTCCAATGGGGACCACTTTGAAGGTGACAACATCAATGTATAAGAATAAATAAATATTATTGTTGGAAAATTTAAAACAGTGTTAATTTTTTAACACACCTCGTATGTGGGGTCACAATAATGTTGGTTATATCTTTAAGGGAGTACACTTATTTTTATTTATTGCAACAATGAGAGGCTTAAAAATATGAAACGTTCTCCAATAAAAGTACGCTTAAGTATCAATGAACTACTTTTTGAAGGAAGCATATCTTAAAACATTTACCAGCAAGGAGTCATGGCTGAGAATGTCCAAAATTCATTAAATTTAGAACAAAATGAATACGGGATGTATACATTGTGTTCTTAATTTAATAAACATGAACTTCCACAAAGTTGAGCTTAAAACAATAGAAAGCAAGTCCAAAATTATTTATGTGAAATGCTATCTTACCAAAAAAAATTAAAGCAAAATCTACAAACACGGGAGACCTGTAAAGAGTAAATAATGTCATAATAAATTTATCTAAGATTATGAGAAAGTAACAGAAATAAAATGCCATCTTTACATGCCCTTTATGGGTTGCAAATTAAAACTTTCTTTAATGTATAATATACAATAATTCTCAACTACGATTTTAGTTGAGAATTATTTCGATTATTGTCTCGTGACGTTGTTGAGTTTGACATAATAATGCATTATTTTTGAGTAGTGTTGGTGGAAGCACACAGATAAATCTGACATTACAATAATCTTGAATGTCATCATGATTGTTGATTTAATAATTCCTCTATACTTTGCAGACTATATGTTTTGTCTTTCTCTTTGTAAAAAGTTATTCCCGTTCATAATAATAAATGAATAAACTCCGAGCATGCAAATACCATTTTTAGTGAAACTCATTGAATTAATAATGAAACGACCGGAAAAGCTTATTTCCTCTCGGAATACCGAAGTTATACCCCGCGCCATGATTTTACACCAAGTGTACCCATCGTACTCATGATTTTAGGGATGTTCCAGTCAGCCTGCCCTGTTAATAAAGTTCTATAGATGCACTCCATATATGAACCAAACCCTGGGTGAACGTCCTTGTATTGCTCTTTCAATGCATTAATATTATCCATTTTAATTAGCCATGCACCTCACGGGCTTTTTGGAGCTGTCGAAGTTGATGAAATAGAATGAGAGTACACGCACCCTGCGCATTTATCTTTCATTACGCATTTGGAAAAGTCGATGAGAACATGAATGGGACGATATTTACAGTGGTTACGCAGGAAAATTGGTGCTTAATGTGAAAGTACAACTCTTAATCGAGTATTTGTTGACTGCGAATACAGATGCCAACCGTTCAAATACTTGCTTAATCAACAACAATCAAGAAACATAGCAATATACAATAACAATGTTAACGAACACAGGGCTATTTATAATGATGGTCTAAAAAATCCTCAATTTCACAAGAGATTAAAATACTGAAATAGTTGAGAGGGTTTCAACCGTAAGAGTTGAGAAATTATAGACACACAGGACGTTACTCGAAATAAGGGTTTTTTCGACTCGCATTATAGATTCGCCCTTTCCTCGCCAGAGGCGCTGTGTAAATAACAGACGAGAAAGGAATATTTAGAAACCACCGAGAGGTTGCACCGAGAATCTGTGTTCTCTATTGATCCGTGGTCTATAGTTGTGTTGCAAATTGTGCCGAGACTTAGTTTTAATCCGTCAAAATGAAAGTGCAAGTAAGTCTTGATGAATTTACAATTCCGGAAGAAGATCCAATTGCCTTCGAAGAGGCGGAAAATGAAGAAGTTTCTGACGAAAATGAGGAGGCAGAGATTGAGAGTAAGTTTTCATTTGACATTAATTCAGCTGGTGAAAATTTATTTCATTCGCCATCGTTTTTTGGCTTTCTCTCTCCCTCTCTCGTCTTTAAATCATTGCCCTTGAGTCTTGATTCGTTTATAATCATAACTATCTATTCTATGTATTGACCATGACAACATTAAATTAATTCCCTTAACGCCTTGCATTAACTATTTATATGTAGCTATACAAATATGCATATGTCTCTCGTGTAATTTTATGTCCACACTTAATGAAAATCTGACGTCAGAATAATTGTGAAGCTGTTTTAATTTGTCTCTTTTTGTTGAATTTTATTTTGTTCAGTCGATTCTGTGTTATTTTGAGTAATTGATTCCCCGAAGTTAACGACATGTTAGTTTCCTTGGATGAGTATAGCACAAGTCTTTTCGGCGTAACTCTAAACTGGAAAGTAATCTTCATGATTTGTTTTGAGTAAATAAGAAGGGTGAAGATTTGACGTATTATTGGTCGATATATGCTTTGTAAATTATGTTATCATTGGTACCATGTACTGTTACAACATTTTCTTGAAATTGATAACTGAAATACCATATATGATCCAATGGAAAAATTTATAAACGAATTAGAGGATGTGATTGGTTTTCATTATTCCTCAATGAATTGAAATAAACATGATAGTTACAGCGACTTTGCATATGTAATGTTTATTATATCCTGTATTCCATTGTAAACAAATTGAGTCATTAGGCAATTTATGGCATTTCATCATAGTAATAAATCAATATCCCACTTTATAAGTTAACTTGGGAATTATTCATTGTTATGTGAAAATTATAAAAATTCTTAATCGGTATGTTTACCGATATTTAATTGGTAAACAAGGAAACCTTTTGAGCATGAAAAACAGATATGTGGGACCTTGAAAGTGTTTTCCTTTTACATATACCTTATCCGTATGAATTGATTATATTTCACAGGGCTGAAGTTGGCAAAATTGTAGAATGAGACATTATTTCAACTTTGCCTATTATAATTATTCCTATTATTCTTTTCCCTGGTGACATGGCTAATTGAGTTAGGGCCACTTTTTTGATGTTTGAGCTAAAACATTGTTTCTATGAATATTTATAACATAAGTGTCTTTTTATTCTTTCAGTGGATGAGGATGAAAATGCACCAGTTGTTGCCGTGAGTATTATTGTTATTATTTATACTTTTCCTTTTGTATGAAGTAGTTAAAGGTTATGAATGTTGTGTAAATTTCTTGGAAACAATGGTTGATAATAGTTGTCAAGATATATGTACTAGTTTGTTCTATTTTCATCAACCTGGAAGGATGTAAAGACCTTTGTAGTAGGTACTTTAGGTCTTTGATGACTCCTTGAAATTAATTTGTTAGAGTTGGGAGGATGTCAGTGCTTAAATTACACTTTATGAAGTTTAATGCATTTTAGCATAACTTATTTTATGTTCAGCCTAAATTGGCACTGCTGCTGAATTTGAACCAATTTTTTAAACCAAAGATTATCCCCTCAAAAATTGAAAAGAACAAAAATTTCCATTTCAATGGTTTTTAAAGTATTTTAGTGTGCATTTTTAATCTTGCTTTTTTATGGAAAAGAAAAATTCGTTTGCCTAGGAAATGTGTATTGAAATGATTTATTCATTACAGTTCATGAAATAATGTTGCTAGGACATAAAACTAAGATTGTAACCCTAAAAAAAACCAAACCTGGCCTAATTACTGGAATTGTTGTCATCGATGATTGTTACTTTCACTGGTACTGTCATGTCAAAGGCCTTGAAACAATCTTCTAAAATGTGTAGCCAAAGGTTATGATACCATTCCTCTTTTTGAAATTTTTCAGGTGTGAGGTTTTTTTCCACTTTGTTTTCACCTTAAAATGCTTTTTTGCAATGTTCTTTTGAAAAAATATTGTTTCCTGAAAAATTTCTGGAAAAGTACTGTTTCAACCGTGGTTTCTTATATAAATCCCAAATTATTTATGAACTAGAAGGAAGATCTCCAAGTGTGTTGCTAAAACACTTTGACTTCTTTCTTTCTTTCCTACATATACTTGGCATGTCTGATTCCTTAGGTATGTTTTAGTTGTATTACATCAGTTCCATTATTTGAATGTGGGTGTATGTCAGGATTTTCCGTATTATTAATATATTTTATGATTGAACAAGTCCACTTTCCTCCGTTTGTCACAGTCCTGTAGATTATACTTATCATTTTTCTCTTGCCACTGTCCAGCAATTCTGTTGATTTTTTGTTTTGTTTCATTTTGAATGGGTTAGGATACAAACATTAATGCATGGTTGAAAGATACAAACAATGTTAACGGAAATGAAATAAGAATGTTTTGAGGATAGATGAAAATTCCAGGGAACTAACCAAAGTTAGTAGAAGATATTGCTTACTAAGTATTTATGATCTGAATCATAACATTTGTGAGGGAGTAATTTGGCCTGAAGACTCCATTAGGTTGGTATGGATACCCATTCCAAAAAGGGAAAAGTGGCAGTATGTGAGGACTGTAGGTCCATCAGTTTGATTTAACAAGCAACAAAGGTAGTGTTGTGATCACCGATAAACTGATTTAGAAGAAGGAAAATGGTTACTGTGGATGATTATTTTGGGTTAGGATGTGGATGGTTACATGTGATGTTAATGCAGTAGAGAAATCAGGTAGAAGGAAAAAGATTACAGCCATGATATATTTGTTTACTTGGTGGATTTTGAGAAGATAAAAAAAAACCATAAACACAGTAATGAACCCGAAGGCGGTTTAGTAGGTGATGGTAGAGCTCACCCATGTACCAAGCCCGACGGCGTGTGAATATTCACACATCAGGGTAGGGGGGCCAGTTCCTTTCCCTGTGCCGGTTATGGTTTCCCAGGAAGATCTGGTACCCGAAAAATCAACTAGCTTGGGTGGAGCTGCAGGTGCCCAAAGTGCCTTGCCTGGGAATCGAACCAGGGACCCTCTGGTCAGCAGTCCAACGCTCTACCCGCTAGACCACCGCGACCCACTTTGAGAAGATATTGGATGGAATTAGGTAGAATAATGTATATTACAGAAGAAAATTTATTATTTTTTATAAAATTGGTAGACTGAAGAGATTACCTACTTATTGATTTGCAATTATGCACACACAAGTGCATAAACATGTCAGGAAAAAATTGTTATCTATACTTTTTATACAAACCTTGAATGCGTTGTATGTATTGGAGGGGGAAATGCTAAGTAGGAAGCTAAGACCCAGCATGGGTACTTGGGTAAATGACTATTGAAAATAATATACTCTAATACATTATTTTCAAAGCTCATTTACCCAAATGAAGTTGTTAAAAATGCTTAAGAACAGCTGGATAAATAATGAAATTAGATTGGGAATCTGATTTGTAGATAGGGAAGCTGTAGTTATTAAGTTAGGCAAAGGACTGCAATTATTGCTTAGCACCTAGCTGAATCAGTGTAGGAAATTTGATGAAACTGTATAAATTAACCATAGGTGATGAGGTTCTCATGAAATACGAAAACTAAGTTGAACATTGAACTCAGAGGGCATGAACTAGAGGAAGTGGATCCATTAACCTATGTAGGATATGTTTTTGATAAAGATCAACGAAGAAATACGATTATTAGGGAAGGATGGCACTTACCGAAGGAGATTTTACAAGGAGGGAGCTGCAAACATGAGTCTTGAGTATGTTGAGAAAAGATAAAAACTTTGAAATGGAATGTTTTTCTGTACAGTGAAATTAGTTGTTGGTAAAAGAGGATAAGGGTAGAATTTAGGGTTTTGCAGATTCTTGTAGAAGAATTGTAAAAATAAAATGGACAGAGAGGGAAATGAAGTAGGAAGTATTAGGCATGTTTGGAAAAAAGGGAGGGTTTCAGGGAGGAATCCAAGAGCAGCAATATTAGTGGATGCAGAAAATTTTTAATGAAGCTTTGAAGACTGTAATGGAAGGGAGAAAGTTATGCAGAAGGAGTAAAGGGAGGATGAGATTCCACACCTCGAATAGTATGGAGGCAGAAGGATATAGGATATTTGGATAGGATAATTGGCCACAGTAGGCCTTTTTTAGGATAGAGAATAGGTCAATGTGTAGGTCATGTAGTGGGTCCCTAATATTTAGGGCTAGCGCAAATAAAATCACTAATAACCATGTAAAAGAAACAACATTGGCATGAATACCGAAAGGCATTTGGCATGCACTTCTCCAGAAGCATGTATTAAATTACAGCCCGACATTTATATGGGTGTCATTCAAAATAAAAACAATCTATCTATTCATGTAATAATTTGCAGAAGCCTCAAAAATAAAAGAACGGACCTCGAGTACAAAATTAGAAGTTCTTGCGCTAATATAGTATTAGCCATAGAGAATTGGCTTTTGCCATTAACTATTTATATGTAGCTATACAAATATGCATATGTCTCTCGTGTAATTTTATGTCCACACTTAATGAAAATCTGACGTCAGAATAATTGTGAAGCTGTTTTAATTTGTCTCTTTTTGTTGAATTTTATTTTGTTCAGTCGATTCTGTATTATTTTGAGTAATTGATTCCCCGAAGTTAACGACATGTTAGTTTCCTTGGATGAGTATAGCACAAGTCTTTTCGGCGTAACTCTAAACTGGGAAGTAATCTTCATGATTTGTTTTGAGTAAATGAGAAGGGTGAAGATTTGACGTATTATTGGTCGATATATGCTTTGTAAATTATGTTATCATTGGTACTATGTACTGTTACAACATTTTCTTGAAATTGATAACTGAAATACCATATATGATCCAATGGAAAAATTTATAAACGAATTAGAGGATGTGATTGGTTTTCATTATTCCTCAATGAATTGAAATAAACATAATAGTTACAGCAACTTTGCATATGTAAATTTTATTATATCCTGTATTCCATTGTAAACAAATTGAGTCATTAGGCAATTTATGGCATTTCATCATAGTAATAAATCAATATCCCACTTTATAAGTTAACTTGGGAACTATTCATTGTTATGTGAAAATTATAAAAATTCTTAATCGGTATGTTTACCGATATTTAATTGGTAAACAAGGAAACCTTTTGAGCATGAAAAACAGATATGTGGGACCTTGAAAGTGTTTTCCTCTTACATATACCTTATCCGTATGATTTGATTGTATTTCAGTAGAGCTGAAGTTGGCAAAATTGTAGAATGAGACAATATTTCAACTTTGCCTATTATAATTATTCCTATTATTCTTTTCCCTGATGCATGGCAACCTAAATCTGAGAAAATAAAGATAGTTCAACTCGGACTGTAGGTATATGTTTAAACTTAAAAGTTATGCCACGTTGTAGTCACTTCCCATCTAATCTTGCCTTGTCAGCAGAAATATGTGCTAGAGTTAGGAGTACTTTTTTGATGTATCTTATGCATTGCACCTTAGAAAGGTGTAAATAATATTCATAAATTAACATTTACTCATTCACTCCATCATGCCTCAGGGATCTGTCCTCGGGCCACTGCTTTACAACATCTACTCCCAGGACATTCCAAGTCGTCGTGGGAACCTCGGATCCTGTCTCTCTATGCGGATGATACGGCCCTCCTGTGCTGTTCCTGGCAGCAGGTGACTGCAGTGTGAAGACTGAAGAGCGCTGTGGAGAATCTCTTAGAATGGTACCATCGATGGCGCTATGCTGTTAATGCGCAGGAGGCAAAGGCGATCATCTTCCATCGGGGAAATGGTCGCCGCCAGGAGTGAGCCTAACTGTGAATGGAATCGCTCTACCGTGGGAATCCGAAGTTATCTACCTCACAGTGCTCATGGACTGAAACTCCTTTGGAACACCCATGAGCTTCGTGTACGCACAAAGGCGCTTAGTCAGTTCCGGCTGATTATCCGCATGCCGTTCCTGAGTATGGACACGAAGCGTAAACAGTACAAAGTGTGAGTGCTGCCTGGTGTGAGATGCTGAGAATCACGGTTCTCCGGTATGGTCAGGAGTGTCGCAAACGAGCCTCGCTCAAATTCAAGTGGTGCAGAATTCTGCTCTTCGTAGCATTTTGGTACGCAGCATTTATTCCAGCGTTTCTGAGATGCACGGGGATGGGAAGCTGGACCCCTGGATGTCCTTCTGCTTAGGATCTTTAGAAAATTCCTCAGAAAAGCAGAGAAGCAGAAGTAAACCTCATCTGCCGGGTTGGGGACATAAGGGTCTGGCCATGGGACCACTACAAGTGCCCTATAGCCCTACCGTGGGAATCCGAAGTTATCTACCTTGGAGTGCTCATGGACTGGAAACTCCTTGGGTACACCCATGCGCTTCGTGTACGCACAAAGGCGCTTAGTCGGCTCCGGCTGATTATCCGCCCGCCGGTCCTGAGTATGGACACGAAGCGTAAGCTGTACCAAGCGTAAGTGCTGCCTGGCGTGAGATGCTGAGAATCACGGTTCTCTGGTATGGTCAGGAGTGTCGAAAACGAGCCTCGCTCAAATTCAAGTGGTGCAGAATTATGCCATTCATAGCATCTTGGTACACAGAAGTTATGCCTGCGTTTCTGAGATGCACGGGGATGGGAAGTTGGAACCCTTGGAAGTCCTTCTGCCTAGGATCTATAGAAAATTCTCCAGAAAAGCGGAGAAGCAGAAGTAAACCTCATCCGCCGGGTTGGGGACATACGGGTCTGGCCATGGGACCACTACAAGTGCCCTATAGCATCTGGATACCTACAAGACACCCTTCCAGCAAAGAAGCCAAGGCTGCTCTGAGCAGGAAGAAATCGAATGCCTGACAACGCAGGAGAACTCTTCCCACCTTTGTAGCCTCGGAGGTTGGAAGGCCCAGTGTAAGGGCTACCCAAGAGCCCTTGCAGGGAGCAGTCAATTCCAATTTCAATTATGAATAGTTTTTCAAGGACTGACTTCCTGCCAATTTTGAATATATTTGATACCCACTTAAGCTGTGTCCAAACATATCAGTAAAGCGCCTTAAAAATTTCTCTTTTATATGGAGAGAGAAGATAGGCCCCTCATGCTTACTTGCTCAAATTTAAGGAGGAGTCAGTCTCCAAGGATGTCCAAACCCATTAGACAGCAAGAGAGCGCACATTTAAGCACGTATTTCGGCACCCTGATTTAGGATACATTTATCTAAAATGTACTTAAATACATATATTGAAACCCCTTATTTCAAAGTCCTAGAAGCGAGATATCCAGCTGAAGAATAATCAGCATGGCGGGAGCGTATACGAGGTGCGTTAAAAAGTTAACGGGAATTTGTTCATTTCGTGGGCTTGGAGAGTCCGATTGTCAAACTTATTTTTATATTGTTGGTATACATGCCCCTGAAGTATTATACAACTTTAAGCTGTTTTCATTGTGGACTTTATCTGTGACAGCCAACAAGGTTAGACATGTTTAATGAGCTTGGCGATTTTCGTTTGTTAAAAGAAATGGATCAAAGAATTTGTATCAAATTTTGCGTAAAAAATTAAATAAAATGTGTGAAATGTTAACAAAGGGCTATGGTGAGTCTGCCATGAATAAATCAAGAGTTTACGAGTGGTGTAAGCATTTCCAAGAAGGCCGTGAAGACCTTGGAGATGATGACCGCCCTGGACTCCCCAGCACATCAACAATCGATGAAAACGTGGAAAAAGTGAAAGAAATGGTTATGAATGATCGCCGAATCACAATTGGAGAGGTCGCTGATGATGTTGGCATATCGATCGGATCATGTCATGACATTTTTTCCAATTTTTTTGGTATGAAACGCGTGGCAGCTAAATTCGTTCCAAAATGGTTTTTGCACCACGAGAACACACCATCTCACACTTCATTGCTTGTTTGTGAATTTTTGGCCAAAAACAATACTGTAATGATGCCACAGTCTCCATATTCGCCAGATATGGCTCCGTGTGACTTTTTCCTATTTACAAAAACTAAGAGAACCTTGAAGGGCCGTCGTTTTGATCCCCTAGATAACATTAAGCACTGATGATAGAACTAGGCTATCTCAATGATCGAGTTTGAGAAGTGTTTTGGGGATTGGAAGAATGGCTGGCACGAGTGCATATTCTCCAATGGGGACCACTTTGAAGGTGACAACATCAATGTATAAGAATAAATAAATATTATTGTTGGAAAATTTAAAACAGTGTTAATTTTTTAACACACCTCGTATGTGGGGTCACAATAATGTTGGTTATATCTTTAAGGGAGTACACTTATTTTTATTTATTGCAACAATGAGAGGCTTAAAAATATGAAACGTTCTCCAATAAAAGTACGCTTAAGTATCAATGAACTACTTTTTGAAGGAAGCATATCTTAAAACATTTACCAGCAAGGAGTCATGGCTGAGAATGTCCAAAATTCATTAAATTTAGAACAAAATGAATACGGGATGTATACATTGTGTTCTTAATTTAATAAACATGAACTTCCACAAAGTTGAGCTTAAAACAATAGAAAGCAAGTCCAAAATTATTTATGTGAAATGCTATCTTACCAAAAAAAATTAAAGCAAAATCTACAAACACGGGAGACCTGTAAAGAGTAAATAATGTCATAATAAATTTATCTAAGATTATGAGAAAGTAACAGAAATAAAATGCCATCTTTACATGCCCTTTATGGGTTGCAAATTAAAACTTTCTTTAATGTATAATATACAATAATTCTCAACTACGATTTTAGTTGAGAATTATTTCGATTATTGTCTCGTGACGTTGTTGAGTTTGACATAATAATGCATTATTTTTGAGTAGTGTTGGTGGAAGCACACAGATAAATCTGACATTACAATAATCTTGAATGTCATCATGATTGTTGATTTAATAATTCCTCTATACTTTGCAGACTATATGTTTTGTCTTTCTCTTTGTAAAAAGTTATTCCCGTTCATAATAATAAATGAATAAACTCCGAGCATGCAAATACCATTTTTAGTGAAACTCATTGAATTAATAATGAAACGACCGGAAAAGCTTATTTCCTCTCGGAATACCGAAGTTATACCCCGCGCCATGATTTTACACCAAGTGTACCCATCGTACTCATGATTTTAGGGATGTTCCAGTCAGCCTGCCCTGTTAATAAAGTTCTATAGATGCACTCCATATATGAACCAAACCCTGGGTGAACGTCCTTGTATTGCTCTTTCAATGCATTAATATTATCCATTTTAATTAGCCATGCACCTCACGGGCTTTTTGGAGCTGTCGAAGTTGATGAAATAGAATGAGAGTACACGCACCCTGCGCATTTATCTTTCATTACGCATTTGGAAAAGTCGATGAGAACATGAATGGGACGATATTTACAGTGGTTACGCAGGAAAATTGGTGCTTAATGTGAAAGTACAACTCTTAATCGAGTATTTGTTGACTGCGAATACAGATGCCAACCGTTCAAATACTTGCTTAATCAACAACAATCAAGAAACATAGCAATATACAATAACAATGTTAACGAACACAGGGCTATTTATAATGATGGTCTAAAAAATCCTCAATTTCACAAGAGATTAAAATACTGAAATAGTTGAGAGGGTTTCAACCGTAAGAGTTGAGAAATTATAGACACACAGGACGTTACTCGAAATAAGGGTTTTTTCGACTCGCATTATAGATTCGCCCTTTCCTCGCCAGAGGCGCTGTGTAAATAACAGACGAGAAAGGAATATTTAGAAACCACCGAGAGGTTGCACCGAGAATCTGTGTTCTCTATTGATCCGTGGTCTATAGTTGTGTTGCAAATTGTGCCGAGACTTAGTTTTAATCCGTCAAAATGAAAGTGCAAGTAAGTCTTGATGAATTTACAATTCCGGAAGAAGATCCAATTGCCTTCGAAGAGGCGGAAAATGAAGAAGTTTCTGACGAAAATGAGGAGGCAGAGATTGAGAGTAAGTTTTCATTTGACATTAATTCAGCTGGTGAAAATTTATTTCATTCGCCATCGTTTTTTGGCTTTCTCTCTCCCTCTCTCGTCTTTAAATCATTGCCCTTGAGTCTTGATTCGTTTATAATCATAACTATCTATTCTATGTATTGACCATGACAACATTAAATTAATTCCCTTAACGCCTTGCATTAACTATTTATATGTAGCTATACAAATATGCATATGTCTCTCGTGTAATTTTATGTCCACACTTAATGAAAATCTGACGTCAGAATAATTGTGAAGCTGTTTTAATTTGTCTCTTTTTGTTGAATTTTATTTTGTTCAGTCGATTCTGTGTTATTTTGAGTAATTGATTCCCCGAAGTTAACGACAAGTTAGTTTCCTTGGATGAGTATAGCACAAGTCTTTTCGGCGTAACTCTAAACTGGAAAGTAATCTTCATGATTTGTTTTGAGTAAATAAGAAGGGTGAAGATTTGACGTATTATTGGTCGATATATGCTTTGTAAATTATGTTATCATTGGTACCATGTACTGTTACAACATTTTCTTGAAATTGATAACTGAAATACCATATATGATCCAATGGAAAAATTTATAAACGAATTAGAGGATGTGATTGGTTTTCATTATTCCTCAATGAATTGAAATAAACATAATAGTTACAGCGACTTTGCATATGTAATGTTTATTATATCCTGTATTCCATTGTAAACAAATTGAGTCATTAGGCAATTTATGGCATTTCATCATAGTAATAAATCAATATCCCACTTTATAAGTTAACTTGGGAATTATTCATTGTTATGTGAAAATTATAAAAATTCTTAATCGGTATGTTTACCGATATTTAATTGGTAAACAAGGAAACCTTTTGAGCATGAAAAACAGATATGTGGGACCTTGAAAGTGTTTTCCTTTTACATATACCTTATCCGTATGAATTGATTATATTTCACAGGGCTGAAGTTGGCAAAATTGTAGAATGAGACATTATTTCAACTTTGCCTATTATAATTATTCCTATTATTCTTTTCCCTGGTGACATGGCTAATTGAGTTAGGGCCACTTTTTTGATGTTTGAGCTAAAACATTGTTTCTATGAATATTTATAACATAAGTGTCTTTTTATTCTTTCAGTGGATGAGGATGAAAATGCACCAGTTGTTGCCGTGAGTATTATTGTTATTATTTATACTTTTCCTTTTGTATGAAGTAGTTAAAGGTTATGAATGTTGTGTAAATTTCTTGGAAACAATGGTTGATAATAGTTGTCAAGATATATGTACTAGTTTGTTCTATTTTCATCAACCTGGAAGGATGTAAAGACCTTTGTAGTAGGTACTTTAGGTCTTTGATGACTCCTTGAAATTAATTTGTTAGAGTTGGGAGGATGTCAGTGCTTAAATTACACTTTATGAAGTTTAATGCATTTTAGCATAACTTATTTTATGTTCAGCCTAAATTGGCACTGCTGCTGAATTTGAACCAATTTTTTAAACCAAAGATTATCCCCTCAAAAATTGAAAAGAACAAAAATTTCCATTTCAATGGTTTTTAAAGTATTTTAGTGTGCATTTTTAATCTTGCTTTTTTATGGAAAAGAAAAATTCGTTTGCCTAGGAAATGTGTATTGAAATGATTTATTCATTACAGTTCATGAAATAATGTTGCTAGGACATAAAACTAAGATTGTAACCCTAAAAAAAACCAAACATGGCCTAATTACTGGAATTGTTTTCATCGATGTTTGTTACTTTCACTGGTACTGTCATGTCAAAGGCCTTGAAACAATCTTCTAAAATGTGTAGCCAAAGGTTATGATACCATTCCTCTTTTTGAAATTTTTCAGGTGTGAGGTTTTTTTCCACTTTGTTTTCACCTTAAAATGCTTTTTTGCAATGCTCTTTTGAAAAAATATTGTTTCCTGAAAAATTTCTGGAAAAGTACTGTTTCAACCATGGTTTCTTATATAAATCCCAAATTATTTATGAACTAGAAGGAAGATCTCCATGTGTGTTGCTTAAACACTTTGACTTCTTTCTTTCTTTCCTACATATACTTGGTATGTCTGATTCCTTAGGTATGTTTTAGTTGTATTACATCAGTCCCATTATTTGAATGTGGGAGTAAGTCAGGATTTTCCGTATTATTAATATATTTTATGATTGAACAAGTCCACTTTCCTCCGTTTGTCACAGTCCTGTAGATTATGCTTATCATTTTTCTCTTGCCACTGTCCAGCAATTCTGTTGATTTTTTGTTTTGTTTCATTTTGAATGGGTTAGGATACAAACATTAATGCATGGTTGAAAGATACAAACAATGTTAACGGAAATGAAATAAGAATGTTTTGAGGATAGATGAAAATTCCAGGGAACTAACCAAAGTTAGTAGAAGATATTGCTTACTAAGTATTTATGATCTGAATCATAACATTTGTGAGGGAGTAATTTGGCCTGAAGACTCCATTAGGTTGGTATGGATACCCATTCCAAAAAGGGAAAAGTGGCAGTATGTGAGGACTGTAGGTCCATCAGTTTGATTTAACAAGCAACAAAGGTAGTGTTGTGGTCACCAATAAACTGATTTAGAAGAAGGAAAATGGTTACTGTGGATGATTATTTTGGGTTAGGAAGTGGATGGTTACATGTGATGTTAATGCAGTAGAGAAATCAGGTAGAAGGAAAAAGGTTACAGCCATGATATATTTGTTTACTTGGCTGATTTTGGGAAGATAAAAAAAAACCATAAACACAGTAATCAACCCGAAGGTCGGTGCAGTAGGTGATGGTAGAGCTCACCCATGTACCAAGCCCGACGGCGTGTGAATATTCACACATCAGGGTAGGGGGGCCAGTTCCTTTCCCTGTGCCGGTTATGGTTTCCCAGGAAGATCTGGTATCCGAAAAATCAACTAGCTTGGGTGGAGCTGCAGGTGCCCAAAGTGCCTTGCCCGGGAATCGAACCCGGGACCCTCTGGTCAGCAGTCCAACGCTCTACCCGCTAGACCACCGCGACCCACTTTGAGAAGATATTGAATGGAATTGGGTAGAATAATGTATATTATAGAGGAAAATTTATTATTTTTTATAAAATTGGTAGACTGAAGAGATTACCAATTTATTGATTTGCAATTATGCACACACAAGTGCATAAACATGTCAGGAAAAAATTGTTATCTATACTTCTTATACAAACCTTGAATGCATTGTATGTATTGGAGGGGGAAATGCTAAATAGGAAGCTAAGACCCAGCTTGGGTACTTGGGTAAATGAGTATTGAAAATAATATACTCTAATACATTATTTTCAAAGCTCATTTACCCAAATGAAGTTGTTAAAAATGCTTAAGAACAGCTGGATAAATAATAAAATTAGATTGGGAATCTGATTTGTAGATAGGGAAGCTGTAGTTATTAAGTTAGGCAAAGGACTGCAATTATTGCTTAGCACCTAGCTAAATCAGTGTAGGAAGTTTGATGAAACTGTATAAATTAACCATAGGTAATGAGGTTCTCATGAAATACGAAAACTAAGTTGAACATTGAACTCGGAGGGCATGAACTAGAGGAAGTGGATCCATTAACCTATGTAGGATGTGTTTTTGATAAAGATCATCAAAGAAATACGATTATTAGGGAAGGATGGCACTTGCCGAAGGAGATTTGACAGGGAGGGAGCTGCAAACATGAGTCTTGAGTATGTTGAGAAAAGATAAAAACTTTGAAATGGAATGTTTTTCTGTACAGTGAAATTAGTTGTTGGTAAAAGAGGATAAGGGTAGAATTTAGGGTTTTGCAGATTCTTGTAGAAGAATTGTAAAAATAAAATGGACAGAGAGGGAAATGAACTAGGAAGTATTAGGCATGTTTGGAAAGAAGGGAGGGTTTCAGGGAGGAATCCAAAAGCAGCAATATTAGTGGATGCAGAAAATTTTTAATGAAGTTTTGAAGACTTTAATGGCAGGGAGAAAGTTATGCAGAAGGAGTAAAGGGAGGATGAGATTCCACACCTCGAATAGTATGGAGGCAGAAGGATATAGGATATTTGGATAGGATACTTGGCCACAGTAGGCCTTTTTTAGGATAGAGAATAGGTCAATGTGTAGGTCATGTAGTGGGTCCCTAATATTTAGGGCTAGCGCAAATAAAATCACTAATAATCATGTAAAAGAAACAACATTGGCATGAATACCGAAAGGCATTTGGCATGCACTTCTCCAGAAGCATGTATTAAATTACAGCCCGACATTTATATGGGTGTCATTCAAAATAAAAACAATCTATCTATTCATGTAATAATTTGCAGAAGCCTCAAAAATAAAAGAACGGACCTCGAGTACAAAATTAGAAGTTCTTGCGCTAATATAGTATTAGCCATAGTGAGTTGGCTGTATGATGTTATAAATGACCAAGAATTTTTCCCAAAAGTTTACCAACATGATAGAGGTACCAGACCAGACACAATGTATATTTAATAATAATAATATAGAAAGTCTTTTCAAGAAACTGCGGGAGATGCCGTAACAGTAACTTTTAACGGAGTCATCTGCTATGTGTGCATTATAAGGCAACAGTTTCAGAGAGTAAAAATCATTCGCCTTGACCGAGATTCGAACCCGGATCCCTCGATATCCGGCCGAGTGCTTTAATGAATTAAGCTGCCGAGACGTCCTCTTACACTCTGAAATTTTGGGGGCTTTAAAGGAACAAGATGTTGTGATGAAATACCGTGCATCAACCCAACATTAACTTATAACAGTTCTTTCTATAGACCTCCAGACTCAGATGTCAAAATACTTCATACACTCGATGAACAAATATACTAATCTACACATAAAAGTAATAACAGCTTCAACATTATTGGTAGTGACGTCAACCTCCCCAGCATAGATTTGGACAGCAAGAGCATTTAAACATGGACCTGTGATCATGATTCTTATCATTCATTATTACAATTAGTGTCAAAGAACTCCCTTCATCATCCAGTACATATACCCACTCATGGAAAGAACATATTGGACCTATTTCTTACGAACATACCAGAGCCTATTTTGAGTGAAGCAAAAGACAAAGGCTTGAGTGACCATAAATCCATTGATGTTAACTTCGACATAGAAATGAAAAAGATTGTTAAACCAAAAAGAAAAATTTATAATTACCATAAAGCAGAAAAATTTTGCCAATCAATTAAACTCTTCACTACCGAGTTCAAAATGTGCTTTAGTCATACCAATGTGGAAGAAACTTGGACACAATTTGACAATATTATGCAAAGAGACATCACAGATTTCATCCCTATAAAATATGTTAAAACAAATCATGACTCCAGGTGGTACAATAATGGCGTTAGAAAAGCTGTTCAAAAGCAGAGAATGTTTCACTAGAATAAAGAAAGCAGGCTGAACATATCTTCCTCGGTATAAACATTTATTTATTGGAAAAGTATAGATCCTCTAAAATTGAAACCAAAACACAATTACATAGCTTCTTACAAGACTTTAAACGTAAAGTACTATGCCAGTATTACAACAGTGACCTTTAATCATTCTGGTCATATTTTAGGGAGGTAAAAGGGGATGAGCAAACCATGTCTTGCTTGGCAGATTGTAACAGTATCATTCGCACTGACAGTAAGGCAAAAGCTAACATTCTAAATAAATTCGTCCAAAGCATTTTCATGAATGATGTTGCCATAACATATCTCCCAGAAATAATACATACTGAACTCATGGCAAATATTACAGTGGAAGAACAAGGAATTGTCAAATTGCTCAAAGAGTTAAAACCCAAGAAATCCCCGATTTCTGAAAATATACCAGCTTGGGTATTGAAACATTTAGCTCCTGACATCACCACATATCTTGAAGTTATATTTAAAAATGCATCACAGAGTACAAAGTCCCTAAGAATTGGAAAACTGTGCATATAATGCCTATCTTTAAAAGTGGTGACAGGGAGGTCCCCGGTAATTACAGGCCTATTTCTCTCACTTCTATATGTTGCAAATAATTGGAGCACCTTATTGTCAGTGTGATAATGAGATACCTTGATAGCGTTAACTTTTTAAGTAAAAATCAACATAGTTTCAGGAAAACTTACTCATGAGAGACTCAGGATTATTTACGCATGACTTTTATTGTGTGAAAGTGGTAGGCAAGTGGATGCGATCTTTTTGAATTTTTAAAAGGCATTTGATCAGGTTCCACATGGTAAACTAATTCTTAAATAGAAGTTTGCAAGTATAGATAAGGGTGCAATAAATTGGGTTGAAGACTTTCTGTCAGAGCAGGAACAGAGGGTAGTCCTTGACGGAGCTAGTTCCAACAGGGTAAGAGTGACCTCAAGGAAGTGTAATCATTACTCCCCTTGATTTTTGTTAATGATTTGAACTGCAAAGTGAAAATTAAGATTTAGGATGTTTGCAGATGACATGGTGGTTTATCGGGAGACATCCGGAGATAAGGATAATGTAATACTAGCAAGGGTTCTAGATTGCATTAGTAAATTTTTTTAAAAGGTCAATGGGGTTTGTTTACAAAGTGGCTGAAATGTATCTAGAACTAGTTGATATGGTGAAATACCAAGGTGCTACTATAACTAATGACTTAACTTGGGGCACCAATGCCCATAAAATCTGCAGGCAAGGAAATAAAAAATTGGGATTAATTGAACGCATTGCTGGCAGGAGTGACTGCAAGGTAAAGGAACGTTGTTACCATGTTCTTGTAAGGCCTCAATGAGAATATGTTGTAGTGTATGGGATCCGAGTGAAAAAGGTCTCATTCGGTATATTGAGAAGGTTGAACACCGGGCAGCCCATTTCATTAAAAACTCTTACGATAAAATGAAAAGCATCACAGCAATGCTTATGGAATTGGGGTGGGAATCATTAGAAGAAAAACGATTCAATGCTAGGTAGAACTTACTAAATAAATTCAGATCCACATGTTTCAGCACCAAGGTCTCGCAAATTATTCGCGCTCTAACATACATTGGTTGCTTGGATCATGTATATAACATTTGTGAAGTTGCATAGATGCCAGAACTATGATAGTAGACTCGAGGACTCCTTTCCATGGACAATATGGGTTAGCAACTGTAGATTTATAGATAGCAAAAATTCCACTTGCCACCCTCAGTGCCTAGGGAAAAATTAGTTCTACTTAATTGCATGCACTTTCACTGACCTCGTATGTTTTGTTGTCAAAACCGTTCCCGCATGACCGCATCAGAATGCCATTAAATAATGTGCTGCTCTTTACAGTATTGCTTGCCTTATCTTGTTTATTTTCAAGCTTCTCCTTCCATCCTGCATTTCTATTGGGGTGTAGCTTCCGCTGCCTTTACTGGTGTGTCTCATTCACTACCTGTGTCTTTGGGGGGGAGACCATGAGTTGCATGCACATGTGGTATTGGAATTTCCTCCCCCCCCCCTGTTCTCACAAACCCTTGCAGCAGCTTGTGGGGTATTATGCAGATGTAGTATTGAGGATGGCAGATACTTTCAGTGGTATCCTGATCCCTACTTGAGGTGCTTTGTGGAGAGCACTTTGAGTGAGTACACTGTCCGTTGGATGAGAAATTAAACTGGGGACACCTTGGTACCTTTTTATTGGCCGAATGACAGCTAAGGTCATCTGTGCCATTAGGGATGGATGGGAAAGGAGGAAGGTTGGGGAGAAACCTGGCATTGGCATTAGCCTACTCTTAATGAAAGGCGCCAAGGGGTCCGTAGCTTAACATCCTGTCTGACGAATGGCGTTCTCACTCAATGTGCTCTCCATAAGGCATCTCAAGTAGGGATCAGGAAACCACTGAAAAATATGTGCCACCTCCAGGATATGAACCCTCTCCTGAAGGTCCTCTCAGTGGGAAGTCAGTACATTAGCTACCACACCATCCCGATCCCAAATTAACACTGTCCTGAGCCTGAAACCCCTTTATGCTTCATGGCATAGCCTATTCAAAAATGCTTGTTCAGCTTTGTTCAGCTCAGAATTAATTGATGTATACAGAGTTATAAAGTATGCAGATTTAGCAGGAAATAAACATGAGTTTTTTCAGTAGCAAGAAAGGTTTTTTGCAATGACACTAGGTCCTAATTCACTCAGTTTTGCATATTCATCTGTTGGTTTAATTTTATTGAATTTATTGGTTTTTTCATTATTTTCAGGTCCTCAACTTAGAACATTGCCGATTTCAAAGCTTGAATGAGGTTGAAGGACCTAATTTTGTACAGGAATTATTGGGTGGATGGAATCTGGTAAAAAAAATTGAGAACTTAAACATTTATCCTGCACTAATACAGTTAGAGTTGGCGGACAATCAAATAACGATTATTGAAAACTTGGACACTTTGGTGCACCTAGAGTGAGTACAATTATGGGATGGGCTATTTCATTGCTTTAATTGAATTAACTTGTTCGTATTGCATATTATAGAAGTGCTATGTAGTTTAGGAGACTTTATTATGCCTGCAAAAATCACCATTATGCATTGTGTGTATTATGTTTTGGTATTTATGCATCAAAATCAATAAATATAAAAAGAGTCTTGATTGTTGCAAACAATGTAGTTATTCTGGATGCATTTGAAGAAAAGTATTGGTTATGTGAGGGGTCCCATTAGCCTTTCTGAGCTTGTGAGGGATGTTTGATCTTCCAAATTTACAAGAAGAAATGAAGTTTCCCTTGACAGCTTGGAGGAAGTGAGAACATCCAATCAAATTGACAGACAGGTGCTCGGCTTTTGTGTATCTCTGAGTTAATAAATGCTAATACACATCGTAATATGCACATGCATGCTTCCATTGTCATAGTTAAGAAATGATGATGAGGAATATCCATTGATAAGGAGATGAGGGAACCAAGGATGTTTTGCTAAGTAATGCTCATAATCCTTCTTATGCATAAACATATGTAATTTTGTTTAAGTGGAAAGCCTGACTTCTTAAATAATTACATAGGTCTACTGTTTGTCAAAAAAATAATAAAAAATGTTCATGTTGGTAATGTGTTAGCCCTGTGTATTTGACTAGTGTAAAGGAGTTGCCTAATTAGCTTAATATTGTTTGCACTTATTTTTATAGAATCAATGGCTTACGAAACAATGTTTTCAATTCAGTGCATTTTATTCTCTAATGCTGCATAGTAGTCATATATTCTGTTTGAATGAAGTATTATAAAAATACAGTGGAACGTCGCTTAACAAGCACCTCAGGTAGCGAGTACCTTGCATAACGAGCAAAAGTATTGCATCTAAGAATAACTGGCTTAGCAAGCGACATTTTGCATAAGAAGTGACAAGGAGAGAGGTATTCCTGGAGTGATTGCCCTGGCTGTTTATGTTTGTTTATCACAAGTTCCACTAGCATTGTAATGTCACTAGTGATCACACATTTTCCCAAACTTATGTTCAGGCATGTTAATTGTGACTTTTGGTGCACAGATTAACAATATTTTATGAATAGTTTTAAAAAGTCCCCAAAGAAAAAGCCAGACTAAGAGGGTCAAAAGATAATAAAAATATCCAGAAATGAAAAGTGAAATCTTTCAAAATAGAGAACGAGGTGTCAGCATAGCTAATCTATTACATGCATACAATTGGTCGACATCAATAATTTGCACTGTCCTCAAGAAAGAGGAAAAGCTGACTCTTGAAGAGCTTACGGTGTTGCATTGCAATTTTCTTTGAATAAACCTTGCACAAGATTTATTTTTTCAGCATAATGCATTACTTTATATGGAAAAAAATGATTCACTAAATGAGTGATTCTTTTTACGAGAAAGGTCATGGAACAGATCATGCTCGTATTAAGAGGTTTCACTGTAAATCATTTGGGTCAGTGATTGATGGGTGCAATTACTGCTTGTCTCAGTCTTAAGGAACTTAGTTTGAAATTTGTTTTGTGATTTACTTCCTTTCAGAATCCTGGATCTGTCTTTCAACAGAATTGAGAAAATTGATGGTTTGAGTAATTTAACAAAGCTAACAAAGCTATACTTAACTGGGAACAAGATAACCAAGATAGAAAATCTTGATTCTCTAACAGGTCTAGAGACTTTGGAACTGGGTGACAACAGGCTAAGGGTTTGTGTCACTTTATGTATTAACCCTTTCAAATAAATGCTTTTTTTATGCATGTACATAGAAAGTTCGTATAACATATTGGGTGAAGCAAGTATAATTTTTGTAATGATTACAAGATTCTCTTGCAGTGCATTGAAAATTTAGACAATTTACCGGTGCTTAAAGAATTGTTTTTAGGGAAAAACAAAATCCAAAAGATTGAGCGACTGGACAATTTGTCAAGCCTTCAACTCCTTAGCTTGCAGGTAAGGGTATAAATAGGATAAAAAAATGTATTTTTGGTTTTATTCACTACTATCCCTAACCACTTTCCATTTTTTGTGTGGTGAAGAGTGCTAATATGGGATTAATTACTAACTACTTGAGTAGTTAATAAATGTTCTTTTATGACTATGCTTCCAAATTGACTTAACAGGTTTACTGACAAGGTAAATTCGGTGTTCTCAAATACATGTTTTCTCCCACCAGTTTGGGCATGGGTACAGGGTACATATTATTGTAAACACCTTTTGGTGCTGCAGCTGCTTAAGAAAAGTTTTTGCTTATCCATTTTGGTGAATGGTTTAACACACTAATCAAGCCATATTTTGTGGGAATATACAGGTTTTGCATATTTAATTGTCAAGGAGGTGGTCTGATGAAATATTTTCAACAGATTTATGGAAAACCAAGATAAGAGATAAAAAGAGAGTATCAAAGTGAGCCAGAAATCAAAAATATAAAATTTAGGAGAATGTGCAAAAACAAAGTCAGTGTTTTTAATGAGGAGTTCTTACTTGAAAAATAATGATGGTGCCTACAGAAAAAGTGGTCATGATTTTGAGATGAATGAGGGATGACTTCGGGAAAGTTTATGCCTGAAATGTTTTATATTAAATATTATACTTGTAAAAATCAGTTAGAATATGAAAATTGTATTATTTATGCATACAGGGTAAAAGTGGTAGGACTGATTTTTTTACAAGAATTTTATTGACGATATATTTATATCGACTTAATAATCTTCAAAGTATGCTCCCTGAGCTGCTACACACTTAGTATAACGTTGCTCCCATTCCCCATACGCCCGCTGGAAATTTTCTTTGGGATGCCATTGATAACCCTCGTCGAAGCCTCTTGAACGGCCTTTATCGAGTCAAAATGTTGTCCCTTGAGCTGTCTTTTTATCAGGGGGGAAAAAGAAGAAGTCCGGTGGTGCCAGATCGGAAGAATAGGGTGGGTGTGGCAACGCCGTATTTGGCCAGGAGCTGTCTGATGACGAGCGCGCCAATTCAGAATTTTCGGCACCATCTTGGCACACACCTTGCGCATGGCCAAATTCTGTGAAATAATGCGTTGGGCGTTGGATGCAGACAGACCCAACTGGTCTGCAATTTCTTCACTGGTTAAGCGTCGGTCTGTGTTCAGCATTGTCCTCACTCTGTCCACATTCGTGTCGGTTCTTGCCGTCGACGGCCGTCCAGAGCGATGGTCATCTTCAACAAGCTCCCTACCCTTTTTAGACAACTTGTGCCACTCAAATACTGTGGAACGGCTTAAGGCAGTGTCCCCATAAGCCTGCTTGATAATATCGAGGGTCTCAGTTGCCGTCTTCCTGAGTTTCGCACAAAACTTCACGGAATAACGTTGCTCTAAATTCAGATTCATTTTGTTTTTCGATGCGGACAAAAAACTTGCTTCACTGAAAACGATGTCCTCACTCAACGACAGCCCGCAGGCGACTAAGGTTGGTGTTGGTCTATTGCTAAGAGCCCCCTCCACCTTACCCTGCCAGGCAGACCCCCTTCACTGCTCCGTTAGCACCAGAGAAAATCAGTCCTACCACTTTTGGGTGCGTCCCTGTAGTTACAAGTTATACACATTGAAATAATAATCTTTCTTGGGTGTGATTATGTTAAAACACTAATAGCAGTTAACCTGTGAAGTAGTCTTTTGCAGTGTTCAAATATTTTGAATTTGAAATATTGGTGAAAGTTTTCATACAGTGTTCTCATGATCATATTGAGAACTGCAGGTCATAAGACTTCATGCTATTATAGAATAATGTAGAATTTTTGCTGCTAAAGACAAAATCTACAAAATTATAGGCATTTACTTATTTGAAACGCAGAGGGTATGAAAGATTGGTTGTGAGTTTGTAAGGTGACAATTCTGTGGCCAATATTGATTGTTTGTGGAACTCTATCCTGACAATGGACAATTTGTTTTTTGGAACTCCATACATTTGGCCATTATGTTTGATACAGTGAATTTGGAAAAACAAATGAATATATTACAGAAAAAAGGAATAGATTGGAGGAATAGGAGACTAATCCTCAACCTGTGCATTTCTCAGATTGCACTGATGCAAGTGGGTAACGGAAAGTCAGGATGGGCAGTGTTAGGAAGAGGAGTAAGGCAGGGTTGTCCATTATTACCCATACTGTTCAACGTATATGTGGAGGAAATGATTAGAGAGGATTGGGAAGAACTGGAGATAGGAAAATCAGTTAGGTCTGCTGATGACCAAGCTTTAATTTGTCAGTCAGCTAAGGTGTTGCTGGCATTGCTAAGCACATTTGGAAATTCAGTGTGATAGGTATGGAATGAGCATAAATGGAAATAAAACAAAGGTTTTGTGGTTTTCCAGAAAGAGAAAGGCTAAGTGGAAAGATAGAATAGGAGGGCAAAAACTATAGCAGGTGGAACAGTTTATTTATCTTGGATGTGTTTTGGACAAAAAGGTCAAAGTAGTAGGGATGTAAGGAGAAGAATTGCATTAGGCAAAGAAGGTTTCGCAAGTATCAGGGAATTGATGATAGGAGGTTGAGTAAGGATGTTCAGAAAAGGCTTGTTAAAACTTTGATATGGAGTGTAGTTGTATACGGTGCGGAAACATAGTCATTAGAGCAGGATGATAGGCATAGATAGGAGGTTTTTGAAATTTGGGTGAGGAGAAGATCATGTGTACAGAAAGGAAAACAAATGAGGTTGTGCTAGGTATGGCTGGGGAGGAAAGGGGATTGATGGGATAAATTCTGAAGAGGCAGGAAAAATGAACACGAAGCATATTGATTGGCAGTGGAATGTTGAAGACTGTTTTTAAGGGGAGAATGTTAGGCAAACAAGTAAGTGTCAGAAATAGGGTAGGGGTGTTGGGTGGAATGAAAGGAGGAAGAAAGGGAATGGAGTTGGATATTGGTTTTGGTTTGTTAGAAGAGACAAAAGAAGTGTTTGGTAGTTGTGTCCATCCAAGACCTGCCTTAATCGGTAGATTACCAATACAAAAATGCATTTGACCACAAATAGTACTTCATTACTTTTGATTTTCCCAGTGCCAAACTCTCACTCCTGTTGATAGTTACCTAGTTGATGCAAATATCGGTATAGGCTTCAACAAAAATTCAGTATTGGCTATAAGAGTGTCATGTTACAACTTTACATATTTAATCAATTTTCATTTATTAGTATTTTTGACCAATTTTAGTGTTGTGGTATGTGCTATTTTATTGTTAAAAATTTCATTAGAATTCACCTTTGGGATTCTGAAATATATAATTGGATTCTCCTTGGCATTAGTCTGAAAAATTAATATCTAATTAGATCATCACTTCTATTTTAAATGAAAGAGAATGGTGGTGCCTACAGAAAAACAGGTCTTGTTTTTGAGTTTGCTCAGGAATGAATTAGGTAGAGTTTGTGTCTGAAACATTTTGTATTAAAATTTATGCAGCTGCAGCATAGACTGCTTATAAATAGTAATGTTTTATTGAAAATGCTGATAAGCTCATTCCAGCTACAGTGCATGTCAACAACTATCGAATAGGATATTTTGTCATAAAGGAATTATTGTTAGTGGTATTCTACCATTTTAGAGTAGGTTTTGTATGGACCCTGGTATTACACCATGCTATACTTATAAGCTGTTAATAATGGTAAGAAAGTTTGATCTTTGAAATTTGTCTCCCTTCTCTATGCATTTTCATGCCAAAAAGATCCGTAAGGTTGTACAGCATATAACAATAACTATTTCATTTTTCTCTCTATATTTTCAATCTCCTTTGAATCCACCTATCCTCTATTTTTGTGCATAAATCACATTTCTCTCTATGAATTTTTTTGGGGATTGGGAAATTTTCTATTCCCATTTCATACCAGCTCACCACCATGCTGGTGAGTAAGTGTTGGCCCTTGTCTTTCACCTCATCATTGTAGCTGTATCGGCTTCCAGTAAATGATTTTTTCTAACTAGGAAAAAATTTGTAGTCACTGGGTACCCAGTTTGGACTAGAGGGTGGGTGTGTGTTGATGTCCCATCCCAGGTTGTTGCAAGAGAGCTACAGTTTGATTGGTATCATGGGGGTGAGCATTGTCATGGGGAAGCCTTACGCAGTTGCTCAACATTCCGTTTCTCCTGTTACAAATAACATGTCCAAGGTAGTCATTTGAAACAATACCAATCAGCAATTATTCTGGTCCCTGGCATCATGAAGTTGACTAACTATATCCTCTTTTGATTTCAAAACAAAAGTTTCTATGCTTTTGCTGGCATACTGTATTTGTTTGGATTTTTGTGGATTGGGGGAAGAGGAATGCATCACTCACAAGATTACTGTTTGCTATCAGGTTTGAAATGGAACTCTCAGGTTTCATCACCAATAACCTAGCTAGTGAATATGTCGAGGTGGAAGACCCAACACTTCTTCAATGATATGGTGATGAGCTTCTATAACATGGGTGTACAATAACTGCCCCAGTACCTGCAAAAATGCATTGATCAAAATGGTGATTCTGTATAAAACTAGAGGAATATATAAATTTTAAAATAATATATCTATTATTGGAAATATGTCTAAAAAATTGTTGATGTTAATTTTGGGATTACCCTTTTATTTAGTATAATATTCAATTGATAACCAGGCTTTCTTATCCGAATATTAATAATCTTATATACTATTGTAGCCATATTCCCTATATGCTGTTTTCTTGTATGATGGTGATCCCAGAAGTTTCCGACCCAACAAAGAAAACACAAAAATTTTTGAAAAAATGTATTTATTTTTCAACACAAACACCTTTCAGCTCTATAGACGTTTCCCAGTGATGTTCAATAAGTTTGATACCCTTTTTATAGTAAGAACTGTCTTGCTCCTCAAAATAGCCATTAACTGCCGACATCACTTCTTCACAGTTGGAAAATCTTTGACCACCAAGCCATTTTTTCAAGTTTGCGAACAGAAAATAATCCATGGGGCCCAATCTAGCAATCTGGCATGAGGAAGCAATTCAAACTTTAATTCATGAATTTTGGCCGTTGCAATAATGGATTTGGGAGCTGGTGCATTGTCTTGATGAAACAACACTTTCTTCTTAGCTGAATGTAGCCACTTTTGCTTAATTTCTTCACTCAAACATTGCAATAAGATCACATAATACTTGCCACAGCTTTTCCTTTTTCAAAGTAGTCAATGAAAGTTATCCCATGTGCATCCCAAAAAACCGGCGCCATGACCTTGCCTGCAGATAAAACGGTCTTTGCCTTCTTCGGAGCCGGTTCCCCCTTTTGAATCTATTGTTTTGATTGTTCTTTTTTCTCGGGTGTGAAGTAATGGACCCATTTCATCCATGGTTATGAAACGGCCCAAAATTTCTGCTGTGTTGCTAAACACTCAATTGAAACATCTTCACAACACTGGTTTTGCTCGAGTGTGAGCAAATGTGACACCCATCTTGCACACAGCATTCTCATGTCCAAATTTTCAGTTAATTTGTGATGTACCGCCTTTTTTGAGATGCCCACTATGTCTGCTAGCTCTTGTACTCCCAGTCGACAATCATCCAGTATCACTTTGTGGATTTTCTTCACTGTTTCTGGAGTCATTACCTCATTTGTTCGAAGAATGCGTAGCTCGTCTTCAGTGCTCGTTGGGCCTCGTTTAAACTCTGCTACCCAATATTTTACTGTAGTAAACGAAAGAGAAGACTTACCCAGAATAGAATCCAGTTCAGATTTTATATTGGTTGGGCTGATGCCTTTCAAATAAAAGTATTGTATCACGTAATGATGAGCAAGTTTCTCCATTTTCACAAATTCACTGAAAATGTTTACTTTTGTTGGCTGCCAAACGAATACTAAACAACGTGGCATCTTGAAACACATGCTTTATAGATTACGTACTTTCCAATACAGTGATTTTTCAAATAACCACTGCCATCTATAGGTCAGCCCAGGTACTTATGGGACCACCCTCGTATTGGAGTTTTCAGCAGTCATGCAAACGGAGAGTGATACAACAATTCTTCTCACTCCCATGTAAACTAGGGTCATGTGCAAAATGAAGAAAATGCATAGCTTTGTATCTTTTTATAAGTGACATGACTACTGTTAAGCATCAAGTCATGATATTCCATGTCAAATATTAAGGCAGCTTTATGTGCTGCAATTTGCTTTGAAACACTTATTTAAAATTTTCCAGGTTGTAGGTACATTATTTTAGAGATTAATTTGAATATTTAATAATTCTGATTTCAATCTCCTTGGTGTGATGCATCCTCAAATTGGTATAATTAACATAAGTACTCTTTTTATCTCAGGCTAATAGAATAAGGAAAATCGAAAATTTGTCATCCTTAACAAGTTTAAGAGAATTATATGTCTCGGAAAATGGAGTGACCCAAATAGAGGGATTGGATTCCCTGACAAATTTAACCCTTCTGGATCTGGCCAAAAATAAGATTCAATCTATTCACAACATTCATCAATTGATTAACCTTAGGGAACTTTGGGTAAGTAGTGGTCATATATCGTGTATAAATGTTAAGTAGGAATAGTTAATTATTGTTCTGAAGATAATGTTTTGGTTTTATGTACCATGCAGTTTAAACGCCTTTAGAATATTTGTCTGTAGTTCTGTAGAAAATTTATGGATTTTACATCTTCAACTCATTTCTTCGTCTGGTTAACCATTATAGAATTACTAAGCCGGTCCACAGGAATACTAAACAATGCCTAAAAATGTGTAATGTACAATTTTTATTCTACCAATTTCTGGGTGACACCCATTGAAATATTCACTATTGCTGATAGCACTCTTAATATAATCAATGATATACCCTCAAAATTATAGTGGCAATGTCAGGGTTTACTTTTCTAGAGTGACCTGAGCTCTGGGTCACACTTTCATCTAAATTTGTCCCCCCTCTTTATGCATTTGAAACCATGGAGGTGTACCATTGGGAAGGAAAGAATCTTTGTTAGCCCCTTGTTGGGTTACTTAGCCTTTGGGTGATTACTTGTTCAGACCAGATCAAAATTTCAGTTCAGCATAATGCTCACTATGTGGCACCTCTGTTATTGCAGTAGGCAAAAGGAATACTTTTCAACATGCAACTATGTCCACTGATGTAATGTATACTTAGTATAAACAAAGAAACGTTTATCACATCCACATTGAGCAAGCAATTACCAAGCATGTTATTATAAATATTAACATTACATTTTAATATGATAAATTATGCAAATAAGTCTTTAATCATCACTAATGCCTCTATTGAATAGCCCTGGTATTGTTTTTATTTCCCAAATCAATTAACCTTGTCATGTTATACTTTGAGGTGGCAGTCTAAAATGTAGTATTAAATATTTTGGCTTTTTGGGTAGTGGCAGCAGACTGCTGTTCAGCAGGACTATACCTCTTTACTGTCTCTCACATCTGAATAAGACTTTGTATGGTCTGATAGGTTAATGTCTACGTTTTACCTTTCTACCTGGAAAATGGCAAAGACTGAATGTGATGTGGAGTAAATGCATGCATCCTGTTATTCTCAAAATGGATTTTTCTCATAAATTGAGCTGGCTTCATTAGATAATTATCTCATCAGAGCCCAAGCTGTAAAAATGATCCTCTACAGAATTGGTTGCATGCAGTGTTATTGGAAGTTATTTTTTAATTTTTTGTTGAAAATATATTTTTATTGTGATGTGCAGAAATATAAGGCATGGTAAAACCAAGTTATCTTGGAAGAGCTAAACAAAGTAATTTATTAAATATTACAAGGGGTCCCAATTCCCTGTTATTTGGATGCAAGACCTACATAATTGTGCCAATTAATGTAAAAGCCTTTAGTTTATCCATTTATGATTTTATTTTCTGGCCATTTGATTTGTATGGCAGTGTTGTTATTAGTTTCCTGGATATTTGGCTAAAATTTACCAAGCAGGTGGGAATAGATTAATTCTTATTAACTCTTTGTTTTTCATCATTTTTTCAGTTAAATGATAATGATTTGCCTATAGATACGAACTTTCGAGTTCTTTACCATTTAAGAAAATTAAGGTCGATCTACATCTTGGGAAATCCATTGGATGGACGGAATGATATCCGTATGAAATTGTTGTTAACCCTGCCATGGATTGAAGAAATAGATGGATTTGTGTGTCGGTAAGTATAGCTGATTTATATTTCTTTGATTTATTTTTATTATAAGGTTACTATTACCTGCTTGTACCTGGTTACCAGGTTACTATTACCTGGTTATAATTACCTGGGTAAATAGTGCACTTTTTAATCAGTTGATGTGTTTTCATGTATGCAACCATTGTATGCTTGGCAAATTCTGTACATAATTTCGGTATTTGCTTTTTGTTGTAGCCTGTTTATGCATAACCTTACCTTTTGCTTCTTAAGCCCATAAGGACTTGGTAAGTATTTTTCTTAATATTAATCAATACTTGAACAATATCCATTACATTCTGTTGCTCAGAAACACTTATGAATTAATGTAGTTTCCTATTTTTTTTCAAGAACATATCTGATTGATTTTCTCATGTAATTTTGATTACATATTTTAGAATGGTCATTTTTGTGTATTTAACCAATTATTTACAGAGGTATACAGCAAATAATATTGGCCACAACCAGATTTAATGGTACTTTGAGGCAAATTAAAAACAGGGTAGCCACCCACTTTGGGAAACAAGGAAAAAGTTTCTGTTGGCTCAATTTATTCAGGTATTTCGGAACAATGGGGGGGGGGGGAATTATTTAAAAAGTTGGGAGTGTGGTCGGTAAACCAAGATTTCCCATTGACAGGGTGGTTACTCCATTCAGGAAATCAATAGGAAGTCAGTCGGCAATTCTCAAAATTCTTCAAAATGTCTGGATCAAGTTATGAAAGTACTCTAATTATTCTGAGAAATCAGGAATAAGATACATTTATCCCATATTTATGTTATTGGAATGTATGGTTTCCTGCAACTTACATTTTTATCTTTATTATCCTATCTCTATTATTATCTTCAAATATCCTTGTTTTTAGCAACATTGTAAGAGAAAAAGGGTTGGACAATGCCACAAATTTGGGAATCAAAAGACTATTTTATGCATTTAAATGTAATGTGCTTCTGTTATTTTCATTCCTCCTATATAAATAAATGGGGAGAGCTATAGTTTAAGATACAAATAATAATCCTGCTCAATTCAATTTCAGTTTATATCTGTTTCTAAAGTAATTAAGCATGTAAAAGTGAAAATTCTCCTTTTCCCACAATTTACTCCTTTTTTTATGGGTTTTATTGAAGAGTGCAAATATGGGCTTTTGTGTAATTATCAGTATTGACCTGAGAGAACCATTTCCATTTGATAATAGTGCACGTTGACATCATGCTGTACCGTGTCACAGTTAGCAAAACAACTGTGTGTTAGTACATCACTTTTCACTCAACCCATCGTGACTATTCAACCGATCATCTCCCCTCTATAATTCTCTTGACTGGAAGTATCCTGGGCCTCTTTCAGCTCATCTTCAATCCAGTAAATTTTTGTTTGCAGTGTACTCATTGTATGGATCCTGATCCTTGTGGATCATATGAATTTATAATATAATAAGAGGTAAAATATTTGTTTAGTCTTTTTATAACTAATTTTACTTAATCCAGCAGCAGAAGGCATGTTTAACTGTATGTATGCCAGCTGATAACCACCAATGTAAACAAACTGCTGCCACCATATAAAAATATAGCTAGGTGGAGTTCCAAATTCAGGGTAGCTGGCTGTGGTATAACTTGCACCCCTCAGCGTGGTATAACTCCACCTGAAACTTGTTCATAATAATTCCAGGCTCTAGCCTCATGAGCCTCACTTACCTTCTAACCATTCTACCTGAAGCTTGGTAAAACTGAAAAATGTGTCTTTTAATTAGAATATTCATAGGATTTGATTCGAAAAAGTACAACTAGAAGAGAAAAATTGAGAAAAAGACTGCATGCTGACCAGAAAAAAAGAGCAGGGTTGAGAAAATGAGTGGTCACCTGAAAATAGTGTTACAATTTACCTTGAAATGTTAATTTTAAATTTGAAGCAAGTAAAGATTATTTCATTGTGCTATTTTCTTGAGTATAATTAAACTTTCTCTCTTTTCAAAGGTCACAGTGATTTACAAGAGGATGTTAGAATATATTATTTATATTCAATAATTAAGCCTATTGACATCTCATTTTGACCAAGGTAAATATTAATTATAAAAATTTGTTTAGAATTAGATCGATGGGAATAATTGTAAAAGTAATTAAAATAATTAAAATTCCAAGTAAGAAAAAATGTTAGCTTTGTACAGTTGTAATGAAATACTCAGGTCAGAATTATTTGAATGCAAGAAGACAGTGCTAACTGAAAAATAAGTATTAGAAACAAGCAAAGGAAAAAGTTCTTATTGGCTAAAAAATAAAACAGTATTCTTAGATTTTTTATTCTTAGTTTTTGTATAAATTAGGGGTTCTATGTTCAAGGATTTTTTTATTAAACTAATTTTGCCATTGTTGTAATTATTGTAAATGAAAGGTATAAGAATATCAAATGGTAAAATTCTAGCTAGCTATATAAGAGTAAAATGTCATTATTTAAAACCTGCCTAATTTTAAATATTAAAATTTTATCATAACTCAATGCTAAGAGTCTTCGCTAGGCTAAACCATAAAAATTTAGTACTATCGTCTGAATATTCAAAATATTTGCATGCATAGTGTCCTCCTGTCACCCCTTGAATGCTTTTGCTGTCACTGTGGGTTTTTTATGATGTCAATTTCTACTACATTTTATGTGCTCGTTCTGTAATTGTTTACTTTGTCTTATGTACAATTAGTGATTGAGGATGAAAGACAAAGGGGAATTGTGACTAATGATGGTTCAAGAGGTTTATTGGAGTATTTTTATCATTTTAAAATATATTCCTATTCATTTTACCATTTCTTCTGGTTCTGAATAAAAAGAAAGTTTGTTACTTTGTGCCTGAAATATTTTTGATTAAAGACCTTCCCAGCTTTTGATATTTAATTATATGTATGTCTCTAATATGGCTAATAACATTTTTTCAAAATCTTTTCAAATTTTTGCACCTTTGAAAGTGATTATTTAACTTCCACAAATGTTACTGAGGACTGGATTATTTTCAAAATTGAAGTCAAAGTTTAAAAGGGTGCCCACACTAACTTTTTTAACATACATGCCAATCAAAGAATCAAGGGTGAGTAAGATTCTTAATTCTTGTGCCTTGCTGTGTGTAGCTCCACTTATGAAAGAGACTACCCCTTGCTGTGTGCCTTGAATCCGCCCCATTGATGAAGCGGTAGTGGATTCAAGGCAAACTGGCTCTAGAACAATTCCTTCCAAACCTTATCCAATTTTTAGTATTCAACCCTTTTACTGGCTGCCCATTTCGGGTTGGTTGTGTGAAGACTGCCAAGGCCACTTTCAGAAAGTTTGCAAGATTCTAGATTTTGGATTGTTTCTAGTACTTAATTTTATTTATTGGATCTGGTTTTTTACCCAATGCTAAAGATATATTTGGGGCTTAGAACTATGAAAGAATTACAGGGGTGGACTTTGGAAAGAATAGATATACAATAAAAAATCAAACTTTTAATTGCATATCATTATTGAAAAAATATTATTTCCATGAAATGAAACAGTATTTTTTGTTGATAAAATTTAGTTTTTTCTCTAGTTTTGCAAGAGATAATATAAAATATGACTGTACACTCACACTTTAATCAGCTGATACACACATGCTGATGGAAGCATTTCACCATGGTCTTTGTTGCATTTAGCACACACACATATTTTTCATTGTCCTTTTCCCTTCTCCTACTGTCCACACAAAGTCCTTTTCTTTTTTATTTGACAATTTTATAAGTTTTTTGACACCACACATCACTGATGACTCAGGTTGCCTCACTCGGTTTTGTTTTTCTTGAAGCCATTCTCTGCCAAGCTCCTCAATAATGCTGATGGTATAATGTTACCTGGACAGAGGCACTTGGAGGAGCATGCTTCAGTCCTGATGTCCATAGAAACTCAATGGGTATCTTCAGAGGGGAATCACAATTCACTCTCACTTCAACCCACTCAACTTCGACTGGATCTCCATCACCTTCCTGGTTGGACCCACATGAATCATCTCCCTCGGAGGAAGAAGAGATCCGACGCCTCTTTGTCCCTGGCCTTGAGGCATAAATGAAGGATTCTTCACTGCTGAAAGAAGAAATCTCTTCATTGGAGGCCATGGATGGCAAATCACTGTTGTCATTACTAGCGATGAGCACATTTTCAATATCCTTACCTTTCAAACACTTCTTGAGAATTGTGAAAAAGAATATTGAGAATATGGGGAAACCATCTTAGTAAGCAGCAGAGATGGAGCACAATCCATAGAAAGAGACGGGAGCTGTTGACTGGGTTGCATTTCACGAAATAGAATAGTCAAAAACATTGGGCCGATGTAACAGCCTGCTGGCAGTAGAAGGGTTAATATCTTAATAATAGAAAGTAGGGTGATAATATTTGATGTGTTTAGTTATTTGAGTTCCGTGGAGTTATGAAAAAAGAAAAGTTTAGTTGTTTTGATTTAAATATTAAGAAACATGCAGCCACTACCTTGAAGAAATTGAGGGGAGGAATGATGGCATTACGTATAATGTCTTATCAAGGTGAAGTGTGAAGGATAGCTCCCTGAGTCACCGACAAAATCATGGGTTAAACTGTGCTACTTGTATGATTTTGGCAGTGACTTAGTTGAGCATCATTCATATGTGTGGCAGTGCATAAAATTGTAGGTGCTACTTGGGCATTGTACTGTTCGGAGACAGTGTAGGCATTGGTGTGCATAAACTTTTTGTAGTTACTGCATTGATGTTCATATATTTTTGAACTAAAAGTATTTTGCTTTCCTCTGTACAAAGAAATTACTGTGGTGCAGATAGTTCTATTGAAAATGATAAGGAAAGTTCCTTGAGGGAGAGTCTAAATGTGAACAGAAGTTATATTGTGATAAAATTTATTCTGTGATTAATTATGCACTGTGATAATAATGATTCATACAGTAAGAGAATTGGATATTTTCTTCTTGCAGCTTACACATGTAATGAACAACACCAATGAAAATGAGCGAATGTTGTTTTTAGACAAATTTGACTAATTTTCATTGGGGAGTGTGGCTCTTTCAAGAAGACAATATTTTTTGGTTGTGTGCTGCATGTTAACAGTGATTTTTATTATGTATATGTCATTTACTTCAGTTATGTGTCTGTACCCATTCTTAATAACTAGCAAAAATCTAAAAAAAGGATCTAGAAGAATTGGTCCTGGAAAATATGTATCAGTATTTCAATTGTCATAATAATTCGCCATCAAGTTGATGGACCCCTTGGAGATAAATCTTGAGTTTTTATTTAATGAGTTTGGCCAGCTTTGGATAATATGTCGTCAAGAATAATTTAACACTGAAGTCAGTGGTGTCATAATAATTTTCCATCAAGTTGATGGACTTGTTGAAGATGAGTTTTTTATTTTATGAGTTTGGCCAGCTTTTAATTATTATAAAATTAATATTTTGTATGAAATATCCCCTGAAGCCTTTTAATAGGGACTCAACTCATCTAAAGAAACCTTGTGTGTATGTTGTTACTATTTGTGATTGATGTGCATAGAAATGAAAATATATTTTTCAATGTGTCTTTTTGAAAACTGTGAAAAAAGAATGATAATCCTAGTTTTTTAATATTCTGAATGGTTTTCAAAATAGTTTCTGGAATATAATTCCTGTCTTTTGCATTTCCTGTCTTTTGCATGTTATTCAAAAGCTAAATTGATAGGTAACCTACTGAAATACTCTTTTTTTATATGAGATTTTGCAGAGGCTGTGGTTCCTAACTCTGCCATTTTTTGACTGAATTTCATAGTATTTTTAGTAAATATGTATGTTATTACAAGTATTATAAAGATACCAAACTTGTAATTTTAATTTTTGCAGTTATACTCATATACTTCTTTTTAACATATTTGTTTTATATTAGCAGAATGCTTGTCACTGGTGTTTATCATCAACCAAGCTTTATGTAACTCTGAGCAAGAGTGATGCAATTGTTTATAAGTTTTAATAAATTAGGAATTTATCTGCATGTGTTGGAAAATTTCTCTCACCCTTTTTCTGACTTCATTCCATAATCAAATGTATCCAAATTTCATGAGTTGAGAAACAATAACCGAGGTCATTTGCACCATTAGGGATGAAAAGGAAAAGAGGAATGGTGGAGAGAAACCTGGCATCAGCATTAGCCTCTTGTTAACAGAAGATACCATAAGGATAGCATACTCACAAGTGCTCTCTACACAGCACCTCAAGTAGGGATTGCAATACTACTGAAAAAAATCTGCCATCTCCAGGATTCGAACCCAGGTCCTTTGGGTGGGAAGCCAGTACGCTATCCACTATATCATCGTGAAACACTTCTGTTTGACATTTTTCACCTTTGTTTTTCTGTGACTTTTATTTCTTCATTAGCATCTACGCTGCATATTTTCTTTGAATACCTTTATTTCGGTCACACATGTATTTTTCTTTTTAAATTACAGTTAAACCCAGTATTTGCATAATTGGAATATACATTTTCCCATATTTTACAGTTTTTTTTATTATGTCTCATAAAATTTCCTATTTTTCCAATGTCTTGTATTTACATGATTTCATATTCATTTCTCACTATTTGTATCACTATGTTGGATTTAAAAAATTTCACATTTTAAAATAGTTAATCATGTACATCAGTCCTTATAAATACATGTGCACTTAAAAAAGAAGAGAGAGAGAGCAGTAATGTGAATGTTCTGAGGGTAGAATGTAAACTCAGCGGGGTAGTATGAGCCCCATTTGTAAAGAAATTTGAACCACTTAAACTCATAACCTCAGACTACCTGGAAAAGATTCGTGCTGTTAAATGAACACATATGACTGAATAACTACTCAGTTGAAATTGGATTGTATCCAGGGTTTGAAGAATAGGGTATATACCCAGTAACTTGCTCACCCACTTTAATTATTTGATGAATTATTTTGTGACAGTCTTCATCACATATAGTATAAGAACTTATGTTAATATGTTAAGTAAGATTTATATTGACCACGTTCAGTATGGTTGTACCATTTTTCAAAATGAAAAAATTGTTATTATTGGATGACTAGGAGTTAGCTACATCATTCATAAATTGTAGGAAAGATGCAGGATATGATTCACTCCTTAAACTATTTGCAATTATGAGAAGTGAAAATGGCTTCTGACCTAAGCATGTTGAATCGAGAAAAAAAAATGGGGGATCGGGATGGTGTGAAGGCTGACAAACAGCAAACAAAACCTCGATCCCTACTTGAGGTGCTTTGTGGAGAGCACTTTGAGTGAGTAGGACGTCTGTCAGATGAGACTTTAAACTGCGGACGCCTTTTGACAAGAGTAGGCTAATGCCGATGCCAGGTTTTTCTCCACCCTTCCTTTCCCATCCATCCCTAATGGCGCAAATGACCTTAGCTGTCGGTCGCCTCCCCAACAAAATCAACCAAGTGAGAAAAAAACAGGAGCGGGTGACTGACAATTAGAATTATTTGTGCTACCTTGATGCAATAGTTATAACAGTGATGGGCGCTTGAATAATAAAGAGTGTGTAAACTTCCTTAATTGCATCAAAACTATATTGAATCAAACATAAATTTATTTTCATCACAAACTTTTGAAGTTAGACAAGAGATTGAACCATTTGAGTGGCAAGGTAAGTCAGACTCTCATGTGTTAGATTTTTCTCAATTACTATGGATCTGAGCCATATTGTTCTGGCAAAACATTTATAATTACAGTTCTCTACACTGAATAAAACAGTGAAAATTGCATTTGATTCTGAAGCATGCAAACCAGTGGGGACATTTGCCTAAAGAAAATATCTCATGAATTCCATGTATGAAAAATTAGGATTGCTGAAAGAGTGCTAGATCTTCAAATATCCCTGTGAATAGTGACATAAGAGATAAAGCATTACACCATCCCCAAAGATTGAAAATTGAAGGCTTCACAGCATCCAAAAGTTTGTTAGATAGACTTATAAGTAGGCTCTAACTTTTATATAAAGCTGATTGTGGTCAGAGGGGGAAATGTTGAGGTGGAAACTATAACTCGGTGGAAGGTGCCAGGATTAAATAAACTCCTTTAAAGCTATAGTTTCAAAGATGTTTTCAATGCAGATTGAGGAAGGGGTATTTTATTTTCTTTTAAAATCCAAGTACAGATGGAAATAAGAAACTTACTCTACTAGTGGTTGGTAAGTCAAAGAATCCCGAGGTGATTTAAACATTTTAAAGCATTGACTAGATACACAGCAAATTCCAAAGTATGAATGGCCCCAGAAATATTTGGGGATCAGCCTCATGCTCTGAATGCTAAAATTGGGTAAAAGAAAGGAAAACTCTGCTGTTTATCTATCGGGGTCCAGCCCATCCACAGACTGTACACTTGAAAAATGTGCAGTTACAAATTTTTCCTGCAAGTTGTACTAGTGATACCACTGGATTGGGGTATAATTCGCTCATTAAAGGTGCACAGTCAATAAATGACTACAGAAATTGATATCTCTGCAGGATTGTGGTAGGAATACAAAAACAATTAAATTGAGTGTACTGGATGGTCTGCACTAAATTTAGATTACTATTTTATTTATTTGAAGTGTCCACGGGTATCTATAAAGTGCATTTAAATGAATTTATTCCTTTTACATTCATTATTTTTTCTTGATTTTGTGCAATATGATAATTTCATAACATTATTTTGTTTTCCAATAAGGAAGGTGAGAATAATTCACTTTAACATATTTTTCATCTATAGTATTCCATATGTTTCTTTTTAATTTTCATTCATAATGTATAAATAAATGGTGAGAGATATAGTTTACGATATAAATAATAATCCTGCTCTATTTCAGTTTATGTTCCATTGCCTTCCTCTATATGTTTTTAACATGACACCATACTCAATGGCCACCCCTTTGGGGTCAGACACCTTTGCAGCCACCTCACTGAGGAATAGACATGATTTGGATTACAGTTTTGTCTTGTTCATATGCTTTGACCTATCTGGCATAGGAGCAATTGCTATTGCTCCTGTCAGATGAGCTCTAGGGGTGATAAGACCTGATATTTCCTATTATCGCGATTTATCTCAGTGTTATAAGATTTGTAAATCGACAGCTGGTAATTTATTGAATGAGTGTACTTTTCTGATTAGTTGCACACAGTGATTAATGAATTTCTGTAGAAATCATAAAGTGACTATAAATAATTTTCTAAAGGAAAGATTTATTGATGAAGTTAAATGCATAAACAGGGAGGTGGCAGATAATATTAATTGAGAAATTTGCATTTGTTGAAAATATTCTTCCCTTGCTAATACTTGCAGCACAGTTTGCCCATTCCCTGGTGATAAAACAGAAACTGTGAATGGTCAGTGTTCAAGAGAATGTTGTACAATCTTTGGAAAACCACCATTAATGGTACTTCTATCTGTGCTGAGAAAGTGGATTATCTTCTTTTGAGGCTAGGAAAGTTTTAGAGATTTTTTAAGAATATATATGTGCAATGAATATTAAATAGGTACGTATTTAAGAAATATTAAATTGAGGAAAAATATGGGATGTCAAAATTGGCGTATAAATTAAGAACTTTTCGGATTTAAATTAGGTTTCAATGTTTAACCAACGAACTTACGTTTATTTAGAAAAAAGAGTTTCCTGTAGTGATTAAACACTTGTATTCAAATGGCTTAATACCGAATTAAGTCTAGGCCAAGTTAAATAAAATTCATGGGACATCTGTTTGCGACTGTTTACAATTGTGCAAAGGAGTGCCCGTACATCCACAAATGATGAACATCGTTCGTATCGTTCTGTGAAATTGAATTCCTTTGATACGAGGCGTATTCTTATAGTAAGTACCATTTATTATATTTAAATATTGGTGCTTCAGAACACAGTTTTGCTCCTGCAGCGCCATCTACTGATACATTGAGAAGCTACAGCAGCATTTGTTTTGTTTCAGAAGCGTTTGCTTGTCCGTGCATGCAAACAACAATGTCCGCGACAATCGTTGATCCCGCCAGCTGTGAAGTGCGTTCTGTCATACGATTCTTGTATGCAATAGGATTGTCGGCTGCTGAAATTCATCGGGAATTATGCCTAGTTTATAAACCTACAGTTAGGAGTGAAGGAAAGGTTAGACAATGGTGCTGTGATTTTAAAAATGGACGAAAAATGTCCATGACGAAGAGCGAAGTGGTAGGCCCAGTATTCTGACCGATGAAATTGTTTCGCAAGTGGAACAAAAACTGCGATGTGATCGTCGATTGACAATTAATGGCCTGGCTGAACAATTTCCTCAACTTGGACGCACTACTGTCTACAATATTGCTACGGAAAACCTCGGATACCACACATTGCGTGCAAGGTGAGTACCGAAAATGCTCACCGACCACCACAAAGAGCAAAGAATGTCCAGTGGACGAGAGTTTTTGGGTTGTTGGGAACTCTTTAAACCAACCACCGTACAGTCCTGACCTTACACCCAGCGACTACTTCCTCTTTTTGCACTTGAAACAGTGGTTCGGTGGACAACGTTTCGAAACCGAAGAGGAACTCAAGAATGGCGTTGTCGATTGGTTCAACCCTCAGGCGGCGAGTTTTTCTGCAGAGGGGTTGAAGAAGCTGGTGCAGCGGTACGAAAAATGCTTAGAAGTGAACGACGATTATGTAGATAAGTGAAGTAGGTTTGTAGCTAACTAAAAGCGCCAATAAAATGTGTTTCATATGAGTATATTTTTTCCTGTGACCAAACGGGCCTTACTTTATGAACACGCCTCGTATGTTTGACAGAATCGACGATATGATTTGAGTAAACCACAGTTACAAGATCGCAGAGATAGTTGAGATCACAGGCATGTCACAAGTTACAGTATATTCAGTTTTGTACGACAAATTGGGTGTGGACAAAATTTCAGCAAATGGGTGCCTTGCGCTTTCTCTCAGTGGAGAAAAACGTGATTATGGGGTCAATTGGGAATTTGTTTTGGTGCTTTTCTGTCGCAATCCTAATGAATTTCTCCATCAATACATAACGTTGGAGGAAACATGGATACACCGGTAGGCTTTAGAGGCAAAGGAAGGGTGTCCACAGGCGGACCGGGTCCGAACACGGTGAAATCGGCCCACTGGGTGATTGCCACCGTTTTCTGGGAAGCCCGCAGAATCATCGGCGAGCGAACAATAGATGGAGGGCATCATGCGTCGTTATTGAACCGTTTGAACGAAGAATAAACGTTTCTATGGTGAACCGTATGTCATTAAAGTTCAAACTGTTACTATGTCTACCGTAGTTACCATATTTGGGTTCGAGTGACTTTTATTTCAAAGGTTAAGAAAATGGCTCGCAGGAAAACGTTTCACGCTGAACGAAGAGGTCATGCCAGTTTTGAAGACCTTTCGAAGTCCTATTTTGGCCAGCTTACTAAAGTTGGAAAAATGCTTGGAAAGTGTGTCGAGATTATATGAGATCATGTTGAAAAAGAAAAAGTCTTTAAAAAATAATTTGTTTTTCTAATTTTTCTTAAGTACTTATTGAAGGAATAAGGCCTGTAAAAAACTGCATCAAAGGAACGCTTCGGATGCCTTTAAAAATATCTAAATGTTAGGAGTAGCGTTATTACATGGATATGAAATTTATTAACTTTACTCAGCTATTGTCAAGAGGCGTCATTTGCAATGAATAGTTACGAACTTCTATGCTTTTAGGTAGCTGCTGGGATTCGCTTTTTCTTATGTTCTCTTCTGGGTTTTTACTACGGCGGTTCTTGAGAAAATGAGTATTGGTAAATAAAAAATATAATTTCATCGATAAAATGTTCTAACCATTCCTTAAATAAATCTTGAAACTATAATAATTACTAAGTTCATATCCGAATTCCTTTTTCATGCTACAAGTTTTTTAAATTAAGGTATCCACGATATCAAATAAAAGTGTTAATGTTGGCTCCCCTGGAAGAGTTTTCTGTGTTGGATGCATGGACATCTGGGTCTTATATCTTGAAATACAAGTGTAATTAAGTGGCGTTGTCTGTAATTTGCTTCCGAATTTGATTAAAGTAGATGGAAGTGACCGTTGGTAATTGTGAAATGCAAAGTGAAAATTCAATATTTGGGCAACGAAATAACGAAGAGGTAGAGACAGATATTGAAGGTAAGTTTTCATTTTACTTGAATTCAGCTATTGACGATTTCTATCGTTATTTTTTTCCTCTATATACTGTCTCTAAATCTTGCATTTTTGCCAAATAAGTTTGTTATTATTACAATTTCTTTTAAATATTGAGCATGATAACGTTAAATTATTTCCCTTAGCGTGTTGCATTAACGATTCATATGTAGCTATACCGATAAGAATATGTCTCCTTTGCCATTTTAATTCAAGACTTGAGAAAAATCTGGCGTCAATATAATTGTGAAACTGTTAATTTTTCCTCTCTGTGTTGGATTTTATTTTGTTAATTTGATATTGCGTTAGTCATTGCAAAATATGTCTCCCGAAGTCGACATTTTAGTAGGAAAACTGTGGGGAAGGCTTATTCGGGATAACTCTAAACTGTGAGGTAATCTTCATGATTTGTTCGTGTGTATTCTGGTGGGCGAAAATTTGCAATGCGATGTACTGTAATAATGCATCAACTGGAAATTACTTACCGAAATACCATGTATGATCCAATGGTAAAGCATACCGAATCATATGCTATGATTTTTTTTCATTATATCCCCATTAATTGAAATTAACCTGATAGTCACAACACATTTGTATTTATATATAATGCTTTTGATTACTTTTGTACAATCCATATTAAAGGATATTGTACTTTTCCACAGGCTACTGCGAAACACAGAAAGACCATGGAAAAGTACCAAATCTTTAAACATGGATATCACACTATTTCATAAAGTGAAACCTGAAACTATAATGTATATGCTTTTATACTAATTTGAATATAATTTTATTAGGCAATGTTTGGCATTTAATTACGGTGGTAAATTAAAATTCCAATTGTAGAGTAGTTCTATCAGCTTGTACAAGATAAATATCCTAGAATGAAAACATCGCAGATTTTGTTAAATCCAATGGAAGAAATCTTTGATATCTTAAATGAATTAGCGTTATTTTTAGTAAAATTAAACCATAATATTTTTCTCTTAGTAGATTTATACTAAAAGTGTTACTCCTACATTTACCCTGAAACTCTTCTGAGTTTTCCCTGTAATTTATAGAAGGAGTTTGCCCTGTCCCTTAATATGGTTCCTGTGAATTTGTTGATATAATTTTAAAGGAAAATTCCTATAGCCATAAAAAGTCAGCAACCACCTCTCGTCCAAGCCAAGGAAAACCAAATTTGTCGTGGTTTGAAGGAAAAGAAAAAGAAATTCTGTGACAGTGACCAACCGCAACCTCTCAAACAGAATACCCTACTTTAGTAGTTTGCGGGAATGTTACTTTCTCACCAGTGACCAACTACAGACACATGCACTCAAACCCAAATGGCATCCTTTACAGGGCTAAAGGGACTCTGTTAAGGATACCTGGGTTTATGAACACATACGCACTATCCATAACTATTTACAGGAATAAATTCCTCACCAGAGACTACCACAGAGCTGAAACACGAGCTCTCAGGAAAACAAACATTAAAAAAGGGCCTCACTACTGGGAGAATATTACTCAAATTGAACAACGTCAAGAGATAAACAACAAACAGGGAAAGACAAGGGTGTGCATCGGATATGTGTTTTCGGCAGAGTGGTGGCCCTCCTCAGCGAACTGAAGGGAAATGGGCACTTACAACAGGAAGTTGTCTCTGAAGCAAGTGAAACAGATTTTATTTTTACCCAAGGGATAGAAAGGATTTTAACACGTCTTATGATAGATGTTGAATAAACAGGTTTGGTGGGGCATAAGATAGGAAATGTCTACTTTGGCCTTCCAAATTGAGGAATAGATTGAGTGTCACACAATGGTGTCCATTATTGAACATTACTATGGTTCATTAATTTTTCCAAGTTGAATTTATTTACAAAAAAGTCACAAAAAATTTTTATAAGATATATCAATAAATGTTAAATAATTAAAGTAGTATAGAGTAAAATGAACACACATAGAAACCCAAAAACATTCATAAATATAAATCTGAAAACAGAAAAAAAGACAGCATCAAGTATGCAGAGGCCATTCACATGTTTAGAAGGGCCAAGGCTTATCTCTTGGAATAATGCAGAACATAATAAAATCTAAAAGGAAATAGATGATTATAATAATGTACAGGCTACAGTAAACAGTGAAAATAAGAAATGAAGATTAAAATGGACTGAGGAAAAATGTAGAGATATTAAGGAAAGTATGTCTAAGAGAAACACTGAAAAACTCACTCCCTAGCCTGGAGAATAAACATAAAGAGGAAAAGCATTTGGTAAGGAAAATTGAAGAAGTAATAATTGGTGAAGGGGACTTTCCTTGGAGGTAGAACGAATTGTATAAGGAAGAAATATATACCGAACAATCGCATTCAGGAATTATGAACAGGGCAGTGAGGAAATTATATCCTGAAAGAAGAGCAAATAGTTCCAAATGAAGACATTACACAAATCATAAGCATAACAGAATTTGACCAAGCCCTTGAGGAGTAAAGGTAATGTATGAGGACCAGATCTAAAACAGGCGACAGTAAATAGGGCCAAACAAGCACTTCATATCAAAAGCAGACTGTGAAATGGGAAGAAATAAGACAAGTATGAAACAGTTTATGTAAACCTATTCATAGATAGTTGCATTGTTCAGGTTAGAAAGTTGGTCTATCCTAGAAAAAGAGAAAAATTAAATTTTTCAAAGTGTTTCTGGATAGAGCGTAACAAAAGTACCTATTAAATGAAGCAACAGAATAAACAGGCCAGTAGGGCACTTGATTAGGCATTTAATTTGAAATATTTCATAGCTTCTAGAGCTTACTTAAGGGGGATGGTTTTACTAGCAATATATGTACTTTAACATGTTCATTTGAGTCTTCAGCTCATTCAACACCATCATCATGTTTTGTGTGAATGAACATTTTATTTTATGAACCTGTTTTCCTAGGTGTTTCCCATAGCAGTATATCAGATCCAATTGAAACAAAATAATCTACATAGCATTTACCCAAACCAAATTATTTAATTTATATCTCTAATAGCACACTTGATTCAACCTGCAACAGAGCTTATGAAAACAATGCTCAATGAACTTCGATGCGTAGTATTTTATGCCAAAAAATCCCTTATTGTATAATATTGAAAAATCCATGCAAAAGTGTTTGCCCTTGGTTTAATATTCCATAAGGTAGAATTAGTAATGCCTAGATAAAATAATATCAATACATCAGTATTGATATTAATTTACTTAGGATCACATTGGCTTTGATAGTTACCTACGGTAAATGCCCCATGATATCACAATAAAAAGAAACCTCTTTTTCATTTCAACAAGAAACTATTTTACTGTTTTCTGGAATAACTTTACCAATGAAATAAAATATTTGATGATTACAAAGAATCTTAAAGCAATAGATTTTGCACTACACAATGTCGAACCAACTGATGATTACCTAAGAAATCACATATCAGAACACAGAAGTGGCTTGCAAATTCTTCATTGCCTCTATTTATGTGGAAAAAGGGATTATATCTATTTGTAATAGCATAAACATGAAATGTTAATAATAGCATGATCAAAAAAGAATAATAAAATAAAAGATAAAGAGATTTGGCAATTCATGATCGTGTACAAATGAATAGTTACATAAAAAACATGCAAGAATGCAATGTTTCGTAAATTCATCGTTACATAGTTCAAAGTGGTTACTTACATCCTGCATTCATAAGTATTTCCTTTCGTGGATACATTGTGAACATGAACGTTTTGTTTCACGCATTACTTCTCTGATTTTGATCAAACGACAAATGCAAATGAAATCGAAGTATTCACAATAAAAAGTTAAAGAGACTAGAAACATAGTGGTACATACCTGGAGATCTTTACATGAACAAAATCAAGGCAACCCATGACTTAAGGAAAGCGTGAAATAGTATGAATTCTTCCATAGCTTTCCTTGTTTCAAGGTCTGTTTGCAGCATTTTTATCTCTCCTGAGGGACGCAATAGCTCTGGTAACCTTCATTATTACTTGATGCACCATTGATTTGTGTACTCCTAAGTCACTAACATTTACTAACACTGATCAAGTGGCATAAAATCTTAAAGTATGCAATAATAGAGTCATTGGAGTCATGGCTACATTTCTAATAATGGATAACATAAATATATAAAGTAAATTATGTATTGGATATAATTAAAGAAATGTTCTACATAGCAATCAAAAATAATGTAAAAACCTTGTAGTTTGGAATTCAGTGCTTTTCACAACCATTTGTAACAATGAGTTAATAGTGGTTTTCTTCAATCTAAACCTTGCAAAAAATTCTACATCATTCCAAATCTGAAAATGATTAGGACATGAATGAAAATGATGAGGAATTCTTTGTCTGATGATGATATTTTCTGCTTCCCTATCCTTTATATCATTAATCAGCTGGAGCAGTAGGTTTGCTGTAACTACTTATAATAATACTATGAAGTTACATCATGGTTTAAGTATTCCAGCCCATTTTCAGAAAAGTTTCAGCTCAGTTACAGCACATGCAGTTGTACTGAAGTACGTTAAAACCTCAACTGCTACAATCTAACAGAGGAATAACCATTAGGTACAATGTATTGAGGGAATACTATGGCAGAGAAATACTCCATGTTAGGATTGTTGCATGCTGTGTGGAAACCATTTAATTGAACGTTGATGTTAAATTTTGACTCCCACCACGAATGTTGATTATTTAAATGTTTGCTATAATTATTAATAATTTGAGTGCAATTATATTTTTTCAGCATTAGAGGAAGAACCAACACCATCCAATCCGGTGAGTGAATGTTCTGTCCTTTTATTTTTGTGAAGTAGGTAAATGTTATTGATATGGTTGTTGTGTAAATGTTTTGGTAGCAATGGTTGGTATTAGTCATCAAAGCAAATAATGATATCCTATTTTCATCTATCTGGGAGTAGTGGGAGTATAATAGGTACTCCAAGCCTTTGGTCATTACTTGAAATTTATTTGTGGGGGGTTGAAGGGAAATTATCACTTCAATAATGCTTCATATAGATAAATGTATTTTAGCATCTCTTATTTTATGTCGTTATATTTTCCAATCTAAATCTGCAGCACTACTGTATGAGGACTAATTTTCTAAATTAAAAAAATTGAAATAAAATACAGGATTTTTCCCAATCAATAGCTTTTCAAGTACAGGTATATTTATTTTAATAAACATTAAGACATGGCTTATTGTTTTCTGAAAACTGAAAGTTATTTTGCATTAGTAAATGATTATTGGAATAGAGTACTTATTACAGTTCATGATATAATATTTGTATGCTTAGTATAGGCATGGGAATACTTCACTCAGTATTGTATATTCACCTGTTAGATTGGGGCTTTTAAATTTGATGGGGTGTTCTTTATTTTCAGGTCTTCAATATACAGCATTGCCGAATTAGAAGTTTATGTGAAGTTGAAGGTCCAATATTTGTGCAGGAATTATTAGGAGGATGGAACCTATTGAAAAAGATCGAAAATCTAATGATTTATCCAGCACTTGTAAAATTGGAATTAGCAGATAATCAGATAACTCTCATTGAAAACTTGGAATCATTGTCTAACTTAGAGTGAGTATGACCCTAAACTATTTGATCCCTTTAATTTAAATAACTTGTTGATCATGCATCTCATAGGAGTGTTTTGTAGTTTAGGAGACTTGATTATGCCTGTAGAAATCCCCATTTTGTATTGTGTGTTACATTTTGGTAATTATGCAGCCATATGAATAAATGTAAAAATACTCAGTGTTGCAAACAATGTTTTGGATACATTTGAAGAAAAGCACTGGTTATGTGTGGGGTCCCGTTAGCCTTTTTGAGTTTGACAGGGCTGTTTGGTATTCCAATATTACAAGAAGAAATGAAGTTTCCCTCGACAGCTCAAGGAAAATGAGGGTGCCCTGTCATATTCCACTTGATATGCAGGTGGTCTGATTTTGTGTATCCATGAGTTATATGAAATCCTAATACATATATGTTTCTATTGTCGTGGGCAAGAAATGTTGATAAAGAATGTCCATTGATGTGGGGATGAACTTTGATTTCAAAATTTGGGGGGACCAAGGATGTTTTACCATGTAATACCCACATTCTCAGATATATGTTAAATGAAGAAAACCTCTTTATACGAGCTCGTAAATAGCTTTGTGTTTGTAAAGAGCCTGAATTCTGATAAAGATGTAGGCTAACTGATTGTCACAAAAAAATAATACATTACTTTTCAAGTCAGTAATATGTTTGTCATGTGTTTGACTAGTGCTATAGTTACCTAGTAAACCCTTAATTTTGTTTGCTCATATTTTTATGACATCAATGACTTGAGATGAAAAAATATTTTTCAATTTATGGCATTTTGCTGGTGACTATTTTATATTTATACTATGTATGATATACTATAGTCACTTGTTTTTTGTATGAATTAAGTTTTATGAAAATAAAATATATCATTGCAGTCAGTTGATTGATGGGTGCAATTACTGCTTGTCTTGGGGAAGTTAGTTTGAAATTTGTTTTTTTGATTTATTTCCTTTCAGAGTACTTGATCTGTCTTTCAACAGAATTGAGAGAATTGATGGGTTAAACCATTTAGCAAAGCTAACAAAGCTGTACTTAAATGGGAACAGGATAACGAAGATAGAAAATCTTGGTACTCTAACATGTCTAGAAACTTTGGAACTGGGTGACAATAGGTTAAGGGTTTGTATCACTTAAATGTATTACCGCTTCTCAGCAAAATATTTTTCTGCAATTACATAGAACATTTGAAGAAAATATTGGGTAAAGCAAGTATGATTTCTGGTAATAATTAAAAAAATTCTCTTGCAGTGCATTGAAAATTTAGAAAACTTCCCTGTTCTTAAGGAATTATTTTTAGGCAAAAATAAAATTGAACGAATAGAAAATTTAGATAATCTGGTGTGTCTGAGACTGTTATGCTTACAGGTAAGAGTATAAATATGATGAAAAACATGGGGCTTTTCTGGTTGTATTCTTTTCTTTCCCTAAGCCTTTTCCAATTTTTCAGTGTATAGAAGAGAAAATTTATTATTACTACGGTGATTTCTAAATATTCTCTTATGTATTTGCTTCAGAATCCACTTAATAGGTTGACTGCTAAGCTTGATACTGGTGTGTACTAATACATGTTTTTCCTTCTCCGTTGTGGGCCCACGCCCATGGACTTATTCTTGTAAACACTTTGTGACCACTGCAACTGCTTTTAGAAATTTCTTATTTGTCTTTTTTTTATTATGGGTGAGCACACATTGTGGGAATGTACGGAAATCGTATATTTAATGTTCAAGGACCTGGTCTGATGAAATATTTTCAGTAGATTTCTGATAAGCCAAGAAAAGAGATTAAAACAAGAAACAAAGTAAACTGTCTGTAAAAAAATATAAAATTCATGAAAATATGCAAAATCAAAGTTAGTGATTTCAGTGAGGAGTTCTTTCTTGAGAGAGAACGGTGGTGCCTACAGAAAAAAGGTGACCATTAATATGAGTTGAATAAGGAATGAAGCTGGTAGAATTTGTGTCTGAAATATTTCACATTGAAAGGATAACAGAGGCATAAAAAGAGGTATTTCAGGCGTGATATGGCGGAGTATCATGATTAATTAAAATTGGCAATTTTTCACAATCACATTTTGTGGAAAATTGCCAATTTTAATTAATTAATATAACAGAGGCTATGGTAGACCGGTCACATAAATGTAGGCCTTGTGATATAATTGTTGCAATGCTCTTTTATAGTACATTAATCGTAGTGAATTTTGGTGGCTGTTTATACTCATACATATATGCAATATCTTATTTCATTGAAGTTTACAATATGTTTTCATTATGGAAATTAATGCATAGCTACATATTTTTTTATTAGTGGAGTGACTATTGTTATGCTTCAAATCATTGTTATCTTTCTAAATTATTAGAGATTCCTGATATACCGCTCTCTGCTTTGAAATACAGGGTGGCACCCAAAACTGGTAGGACTGATTTTTTTACAAGAATTTTATTGACGATATACATACATCGACTTAATAAACTTCAAAGTATGCTCCATGAGCTGCTACACACTTAGTATAACGTTGCTCCCATTCCCCGTACAGTATAACGTTGCTCCCATTCCTCGTTCGCCCGCTGGAAATTTTCTTTGGGATGCCATTGATGACCCTCGTCGAAGCCTCTTGAACGGCCTTTATCGAGTCAAAACGTCTTCCCTTGAGCTGTCTTTTCATCAGGGGGAAGAGGAAGAAGTCCGGTGGTGCCAGATCGGGAGAATAGAGCGGGTGTGGCAATGTGGCAATGCCGTATTTGGCCAGGAGCTGTCTAACGACGAGCACGCCATGGCACGGCACATTGACATGATGAGCCCCCTCCACCTTACCCTGCCAGGCAGACCCCCCTCCACCAGAGTTCGCGCCAGAGAAAATCAGTTTTACCACTTTTGGGTGCGAGCCTGTAGTTGGCTGAAATTTTCCAGTTTGTGATTTAATAATATTTAAAGTGTGTAGAATAAAAATAATACGTTACATAATTTTAATGATTTGATTTTGAATATCTATATATTACTAAGACTTCTGATCTCTTCTTCCTTGGAATAATGCATCTGTACATTTAAATAAAATAAATAACATAAATACTCTTTTGATCTTAGGCCAACAGAATTATGAAAATTGAAAATTTGTCCACCTTGACAAATTTAAAGGAACTTTATGTCTCTGAGAATGGAGTCACCTTAATAGAGGGCTTAGAGTCCCTGACAGATTTAACCCTGTTGGACTTGGCAAAAAATAAAATAGAACAAATACAGAATATTCAACATCTCACTAAACTTGAGGAACTCTGGGTAAGTTGTGTTAATTGGATGTTAAGCATGACTCATTTTTGTTTGGAAGAAAATGATATGGTTTTATAGATTATGAGATTAGTAGTTCACCAGGAAATTGAGATAGTTTACATCTTCCAATTCATTTCTTCATATGTTATATCATAATGGAATAAATTAACAATTAAAGTTCTTTTAATGAAATTTAGCCTAATATAATAGATTTTCAGGGAAATATCTCTTGCATAAATTAGTTTTTTTCATTATATTAAGAGCAGTGTGTATAGTTTCTCTGTTTTCAAAATTTTCAAGAGTGTTAATATGCTTTTACAATTGAACAGGTCGAATAAAAGTCTTATGCATTTTTGGGTTGAGTGTTATGGAAGCTTGAGAGTTGTAATAAGGGTATGCGATGAAATGGGACGTAACTGAAGTAATATTTAAAGATTGAAGTAAAGGGTAAATTGAGAAATTTGTGAAGACCCTTGAAAAGATATAACCTAGCGACTGGCATTTCTAAAGGTTGCTTTATGGTGAAAGAGAAGCTAATCAGGTGTACTGTATGAAATGTAAGCTTTGGAATTCTAGATTTAGTGAGATTGTTCCAGATAGAAAGAATGGTAGTGAAAACAGTTTGATTCAACAGTGAACTTTAAAGAATGAGGTCAAGTGTTACATGGCTTATGGCCTTATTTTTCAGATTGAATGCTGGGCCTAATTTTCACTGCTAGCCTTTTTTAACATTCACCTGGTCTCAGGAATGGGTTATCAACATGGCAGTGTTGGAAAATTAGGAAAATTATGCCATAAATATTAAATAATTGGCCTATTGACATACTGGCCACAGCAATATATAGGAATAATATTTTTACCTTTGCCCTTCCTTTTACTTTGGGGTATTGTGTTGCCATTATGCATTCTTGAACATAAAAAGCTTAGGGATGTAGTCTCGAATTAGGAATTCGGGTAAATCCCGTCAAATCCATGATTTTGACATACATGTTGAATCTGTGTCCCAAGTTTTTAATTGTCATGAACATGTTTTCCATAGCAAAGTTATACTATCAGAATATGAGCATGGATCTCAGCAGACTGCTTTATATCAACAGTATGCCTCTGTACTGTCTCTTACATCTGAATAAGCCTTTGTATGGTCTGACAGGTTAATTTCTGAATGTTTTACTTTTCTAGGTGGAACATTTTATGCCAAATAGTTGCATGCATACTGTTTGTCTCTAAAATGATTTTTCTTATACATTCAGCTTGCCTCATCAGATTACCTATGTCATAACCATCCAGGCTGAAATAATGATTCAGATAACAGCCATAGCAGTTACTTTCCTTCATCTTTTGTTGGCATTACAATTGTATTGTGATGTGTAGGATTATAGGGTATAGTAAAACCAAGAGATAGGAAGAGTTAATGAAAACTGAATTAAATTGGTTTATCTATTTAATACAATCAAAAGACAGTGCAAAGCAAGTCAATTTGGATGCTTGCTCATTGCATCTGTGCCAATCAATCTAAAAAACTTCAGTTTATGTATTAATTATTTTATATCCTGGTTATTTATTTTATATAAGAGTGTTCTTATTAGTTGCCAGTGTAGTTGACTAACATTTACCCTACAGGTGTGAATAGATATTGTTTAAAAGAAGAGTCGCGCTGTTAAATATTTTTTTCCTTCCTTTTCAGCTAAATGGCAACCAATTGCCTGTTAGCACAAGCTTCCAAGTTCTTGACCAATTGAGAGAATTAAGGTCAATCTATATCCTAGGAAATCCTTTGGACGAGCAAAATGATGTCCGAGTTAAATTGCTTGTAACTCTGCCATGGCTCGAAGAAATAGATGGATTTCCTGTTGGTAAGCATCGTTGACTTATAATTCTTGGATATGCTATTGTTATTAGCTCATTACCAGGGTTGATAGTGCACTTGGAAATTAGTATAAATGTTTTCATGCATACCTTCGTATACTTGGACAAATTTTTTGGAGAATTTCTGCTTATGCTTTCTGTCATTGCCTGTTTATGTCTAACTTTACTTTTTGCATGTTAAGCTTATAAGAACCTGGTAGCTATTTGTCTTAACATGATTCATTATGCTTGCACTACATTCATTGCATTATATTACACAGAAACACTTCTTATTAAGGCAGGTACCATTTTTTTTAAGAATGTTAATGATTTGTTTTCACATGCTTTGTATAATTTCTATTACATTATTTCAATTGTCACTTTTGCCCATTAAAGAAATTATTTTTAGATGCATACAGCAAATATTATTGACCACAACAAGATTTAATGGAACTGGCAAGTTAAAGGGTGACCACTCACTTTGGGAGATAAGGAAAAAGTCTAATTGCTTAATTTCTTCAAATACTTGGGAAACAGTTTGGGAGAATATTATTAAAAAATTTGGGAATGTGGTAGGTAAATTGAGGTTTTGCATAGATATGGTGGTCACTCCATTAGGGAAATCAGGAACAGTCAGCATATCTCAATATTACTCTAAATTTTGGGAATAATTTGGGAAAATACATTGTTGAGAGAATTCAAGAATAATTTATCTGAATCCGAATTGGCCGGTGGGAACATTTTTCATTTTGATAGCAGTGCATGTTGGTATCACGCTAATGTCAGTGAGAGTAAAATAACTACTAACATTTGCCAGCATATAGGATGCCCTTTTTTCCTCTCAAAGTATGGCTAAAATATGGGGTGCTTCTTATATCCCTTAAATTTGTTTGTAAAATTTCTAGTTAATATTAACATTTGTGGTCCACTTATGTATTAAAATGTTTTTTGTCACCAGTACTAAGTGGCCGCTCACGTATTTATATATGCTCATGTAGTGTTCTGGTTTTCACGGCCCAGTGGAATAATCGGGAACTATTAGGAGCTATCTCTCTAATTCTTATCAATTTATAAGCTTTACATGTTACTTTTATGAAACTTAAAGGTGTTTTTGAGAGAAAATATATTTTTGAAACTTAAACATTTATTGTTACCCTTGCACCATCATGGCTGCAGAGAACAGAAGGAGAATGAGCAAAAATGAAATTTTAAATTAAGTTTTGTGATGTCCCAAGTTGTGAAGGAATTGATGGAAGTTCTGACAAAAACAATAACAAAATCTGAAGTGATAGTGAAGAAGATGTAATAATTACCAAGAAAACTGTTTGTGTTTTACCTTTGTGGTAATGCAATGATTCTGAAGTTGATGACAGTAATGATGTGATTCACACAATAATTGGTGCTGTTTTATTTTGGTTGGACAATGACATTATTCCTGCTTTAGAGTCAGAGTAATTAGTTCCTGGACGTCTAAAATCCGTTTTTCCGAAATTCGAAAGACAAGCCTATGTTTGTATGATCTCTACTATTCATCCTTTACGACTCCTAGAATCTGAGAAGAGGGACAGAAAAACTGGAGAGAGAATAAGTTAGCCTCAGTCCACCTTGGAATATTACAAATACATGAAGGCAGTAGACCGTGCAGGCTGTATCGCAGACCATGTATCTGTCACATTACACAATAATGAGAATGAACATAAAGTGAACAAAGAAGACAGTGCTGTATTTTTTGAACAGTGCCCTTTTTAATTATTTTAGGGTGTATGTGGAGTTCAATGTAAGAGGCATTTTGTATAAAAATCCTTGCAAGAAGTTGCAAGACACTGGGTCAGTCATGGAGGCACAGAAGAGCCCATCTCAGAAACTGTAGAGAAATGGATTCACATTTTTTGTACAAGGGAAGCATCTATGATGGAACCCCCAGGAAGATCTTCAATAGACGTGAAAAAGCGTAAAGTAGAGCAAATAGTGCAGGGTGTAAAAAAATTTCTCAGAGATCTTTTGGAGTATGTGCAGCCAAAAAAAGAAGAAGTGTAACCCACTTTATTTGGGGATTTTGTTGTGTTCCATTCCGTAGAGGGGCATGTTTTGAACAATGCCACACTCTAGTTGAATACTCTGGTATATAATCTTTACACACTAAAAATTTCATTGAAAATATCCAGCAGTTTAGGAGTTATGTGTGTTTTATTGAATTATTATACCTTTTATGCAGAGGCACAAAAAATGGCTGGCCCCAAGGGCTTGTAAATTTAAAGGGCACCAGCACACAAAGTGTTAATATACACTTTTAAGTAAACTATTGCTTTTATCTTTTTGCAAGAGGAGTTTCAAGTAAACCTAATAATTTTTTCTGTTTTGTAAAAAGAATAAGTGTGATATATTTTTTGCTCCCTTCTGAAAAGGGAGCATGTGTTCAGATCCACTAACATCTAAAGTTAAAGTTTCTCCAATATTCGATAAGGTGAAGGCTGATTAAATCATGTGTTTGAACTCAGTGTGAATGGTCAAACCCCCAGGTTTAAAACAAGCTCCTTTGGATTGCTGGCATCATGTCCACATTTTTTGTTTCTGTATGAGTTTTAGTAAAGCATTTTTGGCCTTATCTGACTCTTGAGTTTATCATTCAAAATTTGAGGGAGGTGAGGAAATAGCCAAATGGGCATGCAAAGTCTGCATATCATTGAAAGAATTTCAAAAGCAGGATGTTACTACTTTTGCTGTTTTCAAATATTGAATGAATTTTTTAACCCTTTGCACTTGGGTGCCTTTTTCCTTGATTTCCTTAGTCTACTCGGGATTAAATTTTTTAAATACCCCATATTTACTAAGCATGGCACTAGAATGAAAAACTAGAGTTTTTTTTCTTACAAACTAATTTAATTGGATCTTTTGACATAATTATTGATAAACCATAATTTAAACTCCATAATTTTTCATGGTATGATATTTTTGGAAGGATTCAGCGACATGAAGACCTAGGTTACCTTCACATGTCTCACAGATATGTATCGTCTCTCTTCTTCCACCTTTGATTTTTCCTTTAGAGCAAACCGCAAAATCTTTATGGTTTTTGTTAGGGTGAGGTGTGATTATATGGAGTTTCCCATCTAAACGTTGCTCTGTTTGTGGATGATAATCTAACCGTGGAAGTTTGCGACACATCTCGGAATTCTCCAACGAGATCGTGTACTAGTTTCGTAATAAATTTCACATGCGAGATCGGTTTTTCATTTTTTCTTTGTTGGTATTCTTTGTACAATATATATGAATTTACACCCTTCTACTCAAGATTCCTGATTATGCAATAGATAGAAAAAGAGCATTTGATGAGACAGCTGACACTAGGAAGAAAAGGAAATGAAAGTATCAAAACTAGAGCGCAATGAACTACGGAACACCTGACTGATGTAACTTTACATTCTGGCGATCTTTTTTTTAGAAACAGATCATCTCTGAAAGGCATTGCTTTACATTTAGCTGACTTCCAAGTGATGAAGGGCAAACAATTCAAATGAAAACGAACTTACAACACAGCAAAGAGATAACAACAAACATCTGGGTAGGTGGTGGCATCCTTTGGAGACGGCATTTATGTCGACGATGACATTATGGGTTGATACTATTCATTTATAAAACAAGCCATGCTACTAATTAAGCCTTACTTTACTTGTCCTTTCATGCAAATGATTACAAGTAAAGTTATTGGAAAATATGGACAAAAATCCCAATTCCCCTAATGGTGAAACTCCGTGTCGAGTGTGGCTCGACATACGAGCTGCTGCTGCTAACCATGTCGAGTCACACTCGACATGCGAGTGCAAAAGGTTAATGAACATTTTGTTACAAATCATCAAAGTTTTTTATATTGGGATTTCTTTGCAGAGCCTGGCTCAAAAACACAGTGTGCTAGAAATCAAGTTGTGTCTGGAAAGGATCCAGTATGCAAAATTTTGAAAAAAATAGCTTACCTAGAAAAATGAGGCCGTAGTCCGCTTCGAAGTATTCTCCTTGGGACCTTAGACTTATCCCAGTGTTTCTTCCGCTTTTCAAAGTGATAAGCCAAGTCTTTCTTTGGAGTAGTCATCAGATGCCTTGTCGTATTTTCTTTCATCTCGTCAAATGATTGTTAGGAAGACTGGGCTTTGGTTTCATAGTCATAGCCGTAGGCCCATGACTCATCTCCAGTTATGACCTTTTTTTTAGAAAATCTGGATCATGATTTGCGGCTTGGAACAAGTCCCCTACAATTGTAACATGAAACACTTGTTGATGAGTTGAAAAAGAATGTGATGAGGCAGCTGATTACCATTCCAAAAATGACTTTGTCGATTGTTTTAAAAAGTGGAAGAGATACTTGGGTCGATTTGAGATTGCGTCAAAACTTCATGGAATGTAATGAAATAATGTAAGAAATGTGGAATTATTAATGTACTTGACGACAGAGAGTGCGATTTTTTTAAACAAAGACTCAAATTTCAAAGAAAGGCATCAAGGGACTCCTAATTTAGTTCTGGATGTGAATTTCTGAGTTTTGAGATCGATGATTAAAAGACACCTGGCTACAACATTCCCTAGTTAAATTTTTATAGACATATGTAACTATAAAATTAGTTATAAACTTGATGGTTTCAGGCTTCACTTTGTGGAAATCCATTCTAATAAATCAAAAGAGAGATGGTACTTTTTTCCACACTTCATTATTTAAAGTCGACCGGTTTCGTCGCATAGGCAACATCATCAGGTACATAGATTCAGTGAGTTCCAGAATATATAGTTTTTTTGAGAGGGGGAGGGAAAGAGGAGGGATAGGGGGGAGGGAAAGAGGCAGTGGAAAAAGGGGGGGGGGCGTGTGAGAGGGAGCGTGGTACTGGGCATGGGTGACTCCAAGGGAGGGGTGGGGTGGATGTAGGCTAAGTGGAAGCTTGGTTAGGTATGCCGTTCACGGCGGGGGTTGGGGCGTCAGGTATTGTGGTCAGAGAAATATCCAAAAGGGGGGAATTGTTCACAAAAATGTTCTCATTGGCAATTATCCCTGCCTTTTGATGCTTCCTAATCTCCAGCTCCTCCAGACAATCCATTCTTTTTCCCTTTTTCTCGAGGTGAAGAATCTCTGAGATAAAGTCGCTCCTGTGGTCACTTTCCCATAGATGTTTTGCAAAATGGGATCTGTTTAACTCACCATTTCGTAGATGTCTTCTGTGTTCTTCTGCTCTTACTCTGAACGACCGTCCAGTCTGGCCAACATAACAGATTTCACAGTCACCACATTGGAATTTATAAATGCCACTTCTATCATTGATGTCAATATTGTCCTTGGTTTTGTTTAACACAGCCCTTAAGTTACATTTGTTGTAATATGCAATTTTGAGATCTCAATTTTGATAAAGATCTCAAAATTGCATATTACAACAAATGTAACTTAAGGGCTGTGTTAAACAAAACCAAGGACAATATTGACATCAATGATAGAAGTGGCATTTATAAATTCCAATGTGGTGACTGTGAAATCTGTTATGTTGGCCAGACTGGACGGTCGTTCAGAGTAAGAGCAGAAGAACACAGAAGACATCTACGAAATGGTGAGTTAAACAGATCCCATTTTGCAAAACATCTATGGGAAAGTGACCACAGGAGCGACTTTATCTCAGAGATTCTTCACCTCGAGAAAAAGGGAAGAAGAATGGATTGTCTGGAGGAGCTGGAGATTAGGAAGCATCAAAAGGCAGGGATAATTGCCAATGAGAACATTTTTGTGAGCAATTCCCCCCTTTTGGATATTTCTCTGACCACAATACCTGACGCCCCAACCCCCGCCGTGAACGGCATACCTAACCAAGCTCCCACTTAGCCTACATCCACCCCACCCCTCCCTTGGAGTCACCCACACCCAGTACCACGCTCCCTCTCACACGCCCCCCCCCCCCTTTTTCCACTGCCTCTTTCCCTCCCCCTCTCAAAAAAACTATATATTCTGGAACTCACTGAATCTATGTACCTGATGATGTCGCCTATGCGATGAAACCGGTCGACTTTAAATAATAAAGTGTGGAAAAAAGTACCATCTCTCTTTTGATTTATATAAAATTAGTACAAAAATCATAGTGTAAATTCCTGAAATATTTAGATATCTTTTTTCTTAAAGTGATTATGAAAAAAGTTGATGTGCCATATACACTGAGAAATACATTTTATAAGTCAGTTGTATAATAATTACTTTGAAAATCTACATGATGGTGCTTGAAGAATCGGAAAAGTTTTGTTATTAGTAAGGCCCATCTCTTACTAAACTGCTATTAAAGTTTCAGCTAAATCTATTTCACAGTTTCATTTTCATAATCTATTGTAGCATCAAACAATGTTTATTTAAAAAATGGAAAAAATGAGTTTCATGTGGTGATTAAACACTTGTATTGGAAAGGCTGAAAAACCCCGAAATCCGATCAGAACCCAGTTGGATGAAGTTCATGACCCATCTACTGTGTTTGCAACTGTTTACAATTGGGTTAATGACTTTAAACATGGCTGTATGTCATAACAAATGATGAACATCATTTTTGATGTCTAGCAAAGTGACTTCCTCCAAAACGTATGGCAAAACTCCAGATATAATTTAGATTGAAAGATGAATCAAAGTTTGTGAAATAGTTGAGACCACTGACATCACAAGGTACAGTGTTTTCAATTTTGCACAAAAAATTGGATGTGAAAAAATTGTTGGCGCGATAGATGGGGCAGGTTTGCACTTATTGGGGAATAAATGAAATCATGTGGTTGATTCAGAGGCTAGTTTGGGTCTTCTCCGTTACAATCCTGATGAGTTTTTGTATCAAGAAATAACTGTGGATGAAACATAAATACACTACTACACTCCCAAAGAAAATGGAAGAGTTGAAACAGTGGGTTTTTAAGGTGATCAGTCTCCCAAGAAGGTGAAGACTGAAATCGACCGACAAAGTGATGTCAACAGTTTTTTTGGATGCAAGCAAAATTGTCTGCATCAATTATTTGCAAAAAGGATAAATTATAAATGTATTATGCGTCATTAATGCACTGGTTGAGCGATAAAATCAAGGAAAGCATCCCCATGTGGCTAAGAAAAATATTCTCTTCCATCAAGAGAAACCTGGGTGAAAATCTGCTCAGTTTTGATGGAGAAAATTATGAAATTAAAGTTCCAATTATTATAACATCCACCGTACTCGCTAGATTTTGCACCATGTCATTTCTCTCCATTTCGAAACTTGAACAAATGGAGGGATCGGGATGGTGCTGTGGCCAACCTGGCTTCCCACCCTGAGGGCCTGGGTTCGAATCCCGGTGGCAACATATTTTTCAGTGGTATCCAGATCCCTATTTGAGGTGCTTTGTGGAGGGCACTTTAAGTGAGGAAGCAGTCCTTGGGATGGGACATTAAGATGTAGACCCCTTGACATCTTTTGTTAAGAGTAAGCTAATGCCAATGCCGGGTTATCTCCACCCTTCATCCTTTCCTGTCCATCCCAAATGGCACAAATGACCCCAGCTGTCAGTTGCCTCCCCTAAAAACTACTACAATTTGAAAAAATGGAAAGTGGAAAATGATTCACATCAATCAAGGAGGCCATTGCCAGCACAGATGCTTAATTTGAAGACTTCCAAAATCCTACTTTTTAGATGGTTTAAAAAAGTTGGAGTAACACTGGGGAAAGTGTATTGAGCTAGAAGGAGGTTGTTGAAAAATAGGAAAAATCTGCCCAAAGTAATGTTTTTCCATCTGTTCCGAAGGACTTATTGAACAAACCATGCACCAATACATTACTTTTCACGTTTCTCTGTGACTATTTGACTGAAGGACTCCATTCTTTACCTCTTCTGGCTGATAACCTCCTGGCAAGCCCACTCTCAGCTCATCATCAGTAAACTCTGCTGCTCGTAGTGTAGCTGTGTATGGTTCTGACCCTTTTGGATCGTAGGAACACTTATTTCATGTCAGTTGGTTCTCCGTCTTTAGCCATGAGTGCAAATATGAATGAACAATATTGTTATGCCATTGCCAAAATTTTATTGATTCCCAATTCTGATGCAGATTCTTGAATTCAGATTCTGATGCCAAGGATTGCTAAAAAAACACTCCATCTCAGTTATAATTTTACTGTTTAAAAAAGTTAATAAATGTTCAATGATTTATAGTTGTCACACTGCATAGTCTGGGTTTTGCCCAATATAATTTAACCCAGGTCATGTATAGTCTGGATTACTGAGGCTTTGCTGTAGGTATTCAATGAAATTTGAAATTATGTCCTTCATTTTGCACACAATTTTTTCAATGAAAATGTCTATGGAGCATCACACTTTATTGAGCAGTTTCATAATTCAAAGTTATGCAAATGATTTGTGAAGACATCATGTCTCCACTGTTGATTTTCCAAAAATACAATACTATTTCGAAAACACACACAACTTTTTTTATGGTTTAAATGGCATAGGTAAAGTATTATTGGAGAATTTAATAATTTTTTACAAAGTTTTTTCATAGTGCCAAGAGTTAACTGTATTAATTCAGGGTTCCACCTTCAAAGAGAGGAGAGGAGACCCTCGGCCATACCAAATGCTAGTTATATAACTTACTACCTTGGTGATAAGGTCATTTCATTCACCCATTTCATTTTCTCCCAAACTCTTCTGCTTAGGTAGATTAGAGAGAGATAATTAATCAATACCTTTATGACTTTTAAGTCATAATTGAATTGATTCCTATATTTCAAGGGAAGGTAGATGGTGGAGTCAGAATTGGTAACCTGTTGAAGTGCTCAAGTATTTTTGGCCAATTATGTTACCAATGTGTGGGCCATAGGAAATTGCAATGGTATACTCAAAATGTATATTAAGCAGAAGCTATAATTAGCTATTAATTAAGCGATATTAAGCACAAAGATTTGAAGTCATGAAAGCTTATTTGTTGTGTTTTATGAAAAAATTTGATTTTACATTAGAGAATGAGAAGTCCCATTTCATTTCTTATATATGTTCTTATATAATTATTATTTGAATTTTCGTGAATCTGATATCATTTGTCTGTTTTGAATGAACCATTTTACATTTTGTACTGCGGTAATATCATTGACTTTCATTTATTACAAATTCTAGCATGCACTTTTTATTGCATTCAATATTTTTATATACATGCATTTACTGAGGGAATATGCTCTTTTAACCCTTCCAAATAGTAGTTAATGTCTTTTTCTGCAAAGTAAGCATTTACATATACAATAGCCTCCTCAGCCAATCAAATTCTCTGTCCTCCTAGCCAAACTTTAAGATTAAGAAATGGGAAAAAGTTAAAAAGTTGCTGGGGGCCATATCTGGTGAATGCAGTGAGTGGTCAACCAATTCAAAGTGCATTTTGTGAGTTTTAGTCATGGCAACCACCAAAGAGTGAGCTTTGCTCCTAAGGAAAAGCACTTTCTTCGTCAACGAATGTGGGCGTTTTTTTCAATTTATGCCTTCAGCTTGTCAAGTAATGGTGCAATAATACTCTCCTGGTATTGTTTCACCTTTTTGAAGAGACTCAATGGACAATTCCTAGACTATCCCAAAAAACAGGTGCCGTCACCTTCATGGCTGATAGAACCGGCTATGCATTTTATGGAGCGGGTTCACCCTTTTCAGTCCACTGTTTTGACTTCTTTTGTCTCAGGAGTGTAGTAGTGGATCCAAGTTTTATCTACAGCTAAGAATCAATGCAAAAAATCTGACTTGCTTAGCTTAAAATGCCCCAACAGGGCCTTGAAAATATTTATTTGAATGCTTTTTGGTCTGCAAATGCACCACCCTAAGTGCGGATAGCTTATGTGCATGTATAATTCTTTTGACAATATATGACAAATGCATTCTTTTGGTTTGTCCTTATCCTCTGCTACCTCTCTCACCTAAATTTGATGGTTGTCCAGTTCCATTTGGTGGACTTTTTCGATGTTATCTGTGGTTGGTGCAGTTTTTGGCCTTCCTGAACATTCATCTTCAGCTAAGTTGCTATGGCCACGTTTATATTCACCTGCCCGAAATTGCACGGTTGTAAATGATGCTGCAAAGTCCCCATACACAACATGCAACTCATCTTTGATTTTATATGTGTTGCCTTCAAAACATTTGACAGCTTGATACTCAATTTTTCCATTTTCACAAAATTCTTTGAACTGACTCACTCAAACGATTGTCTAACAACTGAAAATCCAAAATGGCTGAAAACTTGTCAAGTACAATTCAACACATGTGCAAACACCACACTCCCCAACTTTTGGAGAAGATTGCTGTAATCTTCATGTTCAGGTCAGCAACTTTTCAGACACCCCTCATTTGTCAGATGAGTCATTAAACTGTGCTTTAACTTGGCACCTATTGTTAAGTGAAGGCTAATGAATTTTTTTTAACCCTGAGTTTCTCTACACTAATATTTCTCATTCTATGAATACCATATCCAGAAAAAATGACCCACTTATCCCTAATGGTGCAAAGTCCCTTAACTGTCAATCAACTCCCCTAAAAACTGCTGATGCGAAATGTTTTATTTATTAATCATTGAATGTTATTTCAATTTGCATTAAACAATGCTAATGATTGAGAAATTAAAATGCATACATTTGACATAGAATACATTCTCATTAATTCGTGTGCAAGTTGTCCGTTTTGCAGGTTATCATGCTATTCTCGTCCTTGCATTTTAACATTTAAAAAAAATTACGATCATAAAGATAATTCAATTCTTTGAAAATCTGATATAGTTGAAAAGAAAATAGAAGTTTTAAATGTATCTGCTTTCTTAAAATCAAGTCGAAAGTTGTAAATGTATATTTTTATTAATTTGAAAGTATTTTTTTTACTATCTATACTATTCCATTTTTCTTTTCCTCGCAGTCATTAGCCCTGAGCATTCCATATTCTCCTTTAAGGGGAGCAAATATGCAATAATTGAGAAGTTAACTACTTACACTGTATGATTTTAATTGGTATCATATGATGCATATGCATCCTTAGAAAATATCAGCTACCATTATTTACTATCATCATTATTTTCCCTGGCTACATGATTAGTTTGCTTTCTGGCAGTACCTTCTGCTATTCACTTGATGATTGTTCAATCATAATTCCACCCTTAGAGATATGGCTGAAAACCTGGAAACTATTGTACTTTATATTTCTAAAAAACTTTGAACTAATCACCTGGAATGAAAAAGGAAAGTTCATTTGTTTTCTAATCGAAGGCGCTTGTTTTTTTAAACTATTTTGATTCATACGAATTGAACCGTTTGCATCACCAAAATATTTTCCATGCATTTTATTATCAGTGTTTTTTGATAATTCTTTCTCCACCATGCATCCATTAGCACAGATAATCAAGAGTTGATTTTGAAATAGGGTACACAGTAGTTGTAAGTTAATAATGTAGTGATACCTTGCAATTTTCTTTAGTGACAAGATGAATTAGAGTTAGGCATGTTTTAAAATTGTGTAACTTTGGCAATACATTTCAGGAAATGGGAATTTATAATGATTGCTTATATCACTTTTAACATGCTGCCATCAAACTTTTTTTTTTATTTAATAAATTTCAAAATTTTTATTTCAGTCCAGCTACAAAGATGAAATTGGTGCAAGCCCTCGCTCCTTCACCTTCGGAGTTATTAGACTGAGTGTAATCTTAATTTTTTTTGTATTGTTTCCAAGTATTGCAGCTGAACTAATTTAACCGTTTTTGTTAAATTGGCTGAAGGCATTTGCCCATGGACTTGTTTCCATATCAACTGTATCTGTAACAACTCATTATTGTATTTTATTCCCAAGGATTATCAGAGGTAATTTTTTCCAAGCAATCATGTGCTGGTATTTGCAACATATTCAGTGATCAGTGTAAAGATCAGATAGAAATTGATTTGATTATATTTTGGTTAATTTTATTGAGAACTGGTCTCAAGTTTTTTGATGTATTTAATTTTTGCATTAACAATTGTGAATGACTTCCTAGCAATAATGGAATGACTCACTTTGTGTGTGTGTGTCTTTAAATACACACACATGTGTCTGTGTGTGTATGTGTGTGAATGTGTGTGTGTGTGTGTGCAGTAAATCATAGGTTTATAGATTTACATTGGAGGTGTATTCTCAGGGTACATAGACTGACGTAGCTCATACCAAAACCAGATTACAATTAACTAGGCGATTCTGTTATTATAAATTACATTCTCAAGTCCATAAATTGTGTCTATATATACATTTGCATTGGATTCAAAATAAATATGCAGTTTTTTGTTCCCATACAAAATTGTGTGGCTTCTTGCACCCATGAATGTTTTTACTATTATTTTTAGGATTGATAGCATCATTTTTTTAAAGTAACGTTTTTGTCATTCAAAAATATTTCCCATTCTATTTATCATTTCTTCTATTATGAAATCAAAAGAAAGCATTTTTTTTTACTTTTGCGCTGGGATAGTTTTAGTTAGATTCCTTCCAACCTTTTGAGATTTAATTTCAAATGTAGTACGAGGGTCATCCGGAAAGTAGTACCCGTTCGTGAAATAAAGACACAAAAGTAAATATTTACAAACATAAAAAATTTTATTTGAAAGAAAATACTTTAAACTACTTCTCAACATAATCTCCAAGCAAATTAAGGCATTTGTCATAACGTGTGACAAGTTTCTGTATTCCTGCTGCATAGTCCTTCGCCGCCAGCTCATTGAGATACAGGGTCACTCCTTCTTTAAGTTCTTCATCGCTGTCAAATCTTTTTCTTGCCAAAAAGTCTTTAAGCTTTGTAAAGAGATGAAAATCTGAAGGGGCCAAGTCCGGGCTATACGGTGGATGGTCGAAAGTTTCCCATTTGAATTGCTGCAAAAGTTTTAACGCTTAAAAAAGTTAACGCTTGGTTTTGTGCTCATCTGTAAGCATGCGAGGGACCCATCTTGCACAAATTTTTGCATAATGCAGATGGTGTTTAACAATTTCATGAACAATTGTTCGAGAAACATTGGGAAAATGCTCACAGATGTCATCAATTGTGACGCGCCGATCGTTCCTCACGAATTCGTCAACTGAGCTCACCAGTTGGTCTGTAATGACAGACGGTCTCCCCGAACGCTCATCGTCGTGTGTGTTCCCCCTCCCCATGTTGAAGTTGCGACACCACCGCCGAACAGACGACTCGTCCATTACATTGTCTCCATACACCTCCTTTAATTGGCGATGAATATCACATGGGCGAACGTTTCTTGCATTGAGGAATTTAATCACTGCCCTCACTTAACAACTGGCGGCGTTCTCAATTTTTTTAAACATTGTAAACAATCACAGAAACAACACAGGCAATGCTAGCGTCACGCAACTTGGCTCAGAGAAGACAGACAAGCCACTGAAGCTATCTGACCTCGTCCAGCGGCTACTCGCGTTGTCAGCACTTCATGCGGCACGAACGGGTACTACTTTCCGGATGACCCTCGTAAATTATTCGATGAAATTTTTACACCTTAATTTGTGGAAATAAGATATCTCTAATATGGTTAGTATTATTTAGAAAATTAAAAGCCACATTTTAAGTTCCGTAAATGTAATTATTATCGAAGTTGGAGTCAAAAGTTAAAAAGAGGATCCACACACTTTGTTTAACACACGTGTCATTCAAAGAACCAAGGGTGAGTGAGCTCTATATATTCTTGTGGCTTGCTGTGTGTAGCTGCACTTGCTTAAGAGACTGCCCCTTTATGTGTGCCTTCAATCCGCCTCCACTCATGTGGTGCAAAGGAGCTCTAGAACAGTTCGACCCAAATTCAATCTCTTGAGTGGTGTCTAACCAAGTTTTAGTTATTAATATAGCAATAAAAGAGGGTTGCATGAAAAATATTAGCTCTGTTTCAGAGTTAGCTGATGTGTAATTTGATCTCAATTGTATTACAAAATAAGAAAAGTTGTGTTGGTTTAAGGTAATACAACATTGAGAAAAATGCAACCATTACATTGAAAAATTGAGGGGAGAAATGCTAGAATTACATACAGTCCATCCCAAAAGTAGTATGACTAAGTGGATTAAATAAATTTATTGCCAGAATTGATACATTCACTCAAAAGTTTTCAAAGTAGCACCCTTGTGCATCTACACACTGATGCCAGTGGGTTTTCTATGCCTTGTATCCCTTCTGGATGGTGGTGCCTGGAATACTGCTAACCTCCCTTGTCAAGGACTGTTTTAACACTTCCACTGAGTCGTGGTTGCATCCTTTCAGCATGGATTTGAGGCGGGGGGAGAGGAAGAAGCCCAGTGGGGCATTGCCTAAAAAATTTGGATCCTCACTCATATTGCCAAGAAGCTCTTGCCAGATCTTTGTGTAAGTTCCCCGTTGTTTGTCCGAGAGTACTAGCAACACCAACTTTGCATACACCTTTCTTATCCCACGTTTTTGTTCAAAACTCAATGCCCATCACTTTTAGGGATTCATCAGAAAGTTCATCAGAAACCATGAGAACACTTAATCTGCGGTCCCTGTCCAACAAATTCTTCACTCTTGCAAAATGTTTGTCACTAGTTGAGGTCGAAGGGCATCCCGAATGTTCGGCGCTTTCAACATCTTCTCTACCCTCCCAAAACTGGTTGTGCCACTGAAAAACATCCGGTCAACCCATGATGTTATGACCATAAGCTGCATTGAGTATTTCATAATTCTCTTTACCGTTTTAAGACAAAATTTGATGGCACAGTGCTCTTCCATCAATCGGTTCATTATGGAATGTAACAAGGTCATGTAATAGAAGTTTTGCAAATGAACGATCCCTACTCTGCCAAGGCTGGCAGCCACATGCCACTGGCCTCCAGCCCTTCCTGAGACTCCTCTCCCCAGCCAGAGAAAACGCTGTTTGTCCATCTATCTGGAAAAAAATGTCATACTACTTTTGGGATAGACCTTGTATTATGTCTTATCAAAGTGAAGTGTGAAGGATGTTTGCATGAGTCACTACCAAAATCACGGGATGCATTATGCATTTCATATTAATTTGGCAGTGTCTTTGATGAGCATCATTTATGTGTGTGCGGCATTAAATATAATTACTAGTACTAACTTGACATTGTAATTTGAGGTGGAAATTTAGGACTTAAGGTGCAATTTTACTACTAGAGTTTTACATGAGCAGTTCCTATTTTGAAAAAAGGAAAGTATTTTGTTTTCCTCCCTACAGAGAAATGCATTAGGGTGTAGATATTTGAGATGATAATAGGTCTATTGAAAATGACTGTGAGAAGTATCTTGAGACACAAGTCTAGATATTAACAGAAGTTTATACTGTGATAATTATCATTCATATAATAACAGTATGGAATATTTTTCTTCCTGTTAATGTAAATATATATGTAAAGAGCCACACCTAATGTGGATGGGCAAACCTTGTTTGTTGCCGAAGTCATCAATTTTCATTGAAAAGTATCAGTTCTTCATGAGGGAAATATTTTTTTGGTTGTGTCCTGCATGTTCTCAGTGATTTTATTGTGTCTGTGCCGTTTTCTTCAGTTATGTGTCTGTATCCATTCTTAAATATCTTGGAAGAATCTAAAAATCTATCTGGAAGAGTTATAGATCTTGGAATTTCTTTCAGCAATTGAATTGGCACAATTATCTCCAGCAAGTAAATTGACTTGTTGAAGATGTTTTTTTAGTTTTCATATTTAACAATTTTGGTCAGCTGTTGAAAGTATTTTGTGAAGTATCATGTTATATTAAGTCAGTTTTAAGTGTAATGAATTTTAAAATTTAAATTTCATGGGACATTACCCCCTAAAGCCTTTTAATATGGACTCGACTAACCTTAGGAAACCTTGTGTATATGTTGTTACTATTTGTGATTGGTGTGCACAGAAATGCATGTATATTTTGCAATTGTTATTACATGTCCTTTTGAAAGCTATGGAAAAGAATGATCATCCTAGTTTGGTGTTATTCAGAATTGTTTTGAAAATATTTTCTGGCAGTGCATGCCCATGTCTTAAGTTAATCACAAGCTTAATTGATAGGTGATTATACCAGTTGAGTAAACTAATCAATTATTTATACTAATGGTTTGGCAGAGTCTATAATTCATAACTCTGCCATGAGTATTTTATTTCTTGACACAATTTCATTGTTTTTTTGAGGATTTAAAGACAAATATAATAATGGTGGATATCAACATTGTAATTTTAACAGATGAAATTAAACTCGTGTACTTTATTGGACATACAAAACCATATTCGTGATTGAATGCTTGTCGTTGTTATTTTTGTCGGGATATGGTTTATGTAACTCTGAATAAGAGTTATGTAATTGATTATAAGTTTTAATAAATTACGTTTATGTCTCTATGTGTGCAAATTTTCTTTTTCTGTGCCTTAATACTTCGTTGTCTCTTATTCTATGCCTGACTTCAATTGCTTGGTAATATTTATCCAACTTGCATGTGTTGAGAAGTAATGGGTGTATTGTATTTTGATTTTAAAATGCCAGAGGTGTCAGTCTGATACTTTCACATCTGTTGTTCCCTAATTTTTCATTTCTTCATCAGTATCCAAGCGGAATATTTTATTTGAACACCTTTTTATTGGCCATACATTCGTTTTGCTTCAGCAATAACTTTGGCCAACTTGATCAATTGGCATTGATTGTCTAATTTTGAAAGTGAATTCATAATCATTTGGCTTATTTATTAATTAATGACTATTATCAGTGGAAAAATTTTGTGAGGTGAATGAGTTGATGTCAGGTTACTAAGATAATGTTTACCAAAAAATTATGGAATAGAAAATGCCTTGAATCCTTGTGGTGCAGATATTGTATTGGTAGTTATTTATCTATTTGATAAAAGGCAAGAAGCTGAAATTACCTATGGGTTTGGTGCAAGGTTCAGTCTAGATAGTGTGAAAATTAGCATGCTGAGAGGAAGAAATGGTAAACTTATTGGATGGTAAATTCATTGCTTTACAATTATTATTTTGTACTTTTTACAAAGTTAAATTGCCATTTTCTGATCTTAATTAAATACCTGCACTTACCTATCTGCTCACTGTTGTGCACTAGTATCCCGGTAAAATGAGGAGGTAAGAATATGATTTTGCCCAGAAATTTAAAAATTAAGTGAAAGCACTGAAAAAATATAGTACTCTGAAATATGGCTTTGTAACTTCAATGCCCCATGATACATTAAGATACCATAGTGTTTGTTTATGAGAAAAAGTGAAGCATTTTCCTGAAGGAAGTTGAAGACGTTAACAATTTCTTCTTACTGGCCATCCCGTGAAAGTCTGCGTAGTTGATATTCCATTTCTAAGAATTATGCATGCAGAAAGGCAGTTGCTGCAGACCCTGGTTAGCAATTTCGTAGCTAGGTACAGACAAGCATAAAAGATATTACTTGGATCAATTTTTGGATCTACTTGGATCCTTTTCACTACTATGAAGGAAAAGTAAGACAAAGGTCTGATTTAGAGGAGATATTTTAAGGAGCATTATCGCATCTTCGCAATTACATGACCTTGGTAAGGTGGTGGAATACAAACTTTCACAGCTGATAGGAGCCTCAATGCAAATTGCTTCATTAGGGTCCTAAATTAGGTAGCTAGTAAATTTTTAAGAATTTTCCCTGATGTCCACCAAAGGGGTGTGGATGACAAGTGTAACGGCTTTAAAACTACTTGATACATAGTTTTTTTGCAAATGATTTTGGTCCACAATCTATGAGGGTATTTACACAGTTCTCGGAATGAAATGGAAATAAACTACTTTCCTCCGTGAAAATTTTTTATTTTTCAGTATCGTCTCCCTGTGCACAAATGCATTTGGTCTAGCAATATTCCAATGTCTTGATCGCATCTTGAAAATTATATTCCTTCAGGCCTGCAAAATACCTGTCTACTACTTCAGCTATTAGTTTTTTGTTTGGAGAGAATCTCCATCCACCGAGGAAAATTTTAAACTTGGGGAAGAGATCTAAATATAATGGAGCTGATTAAAGTGGGTGTGGCAACAATTCATATCTTAGTTCACATATCTTTGCCATGGCAATGGCACGTGTGTGGGCATGCATTGTCTTGATTAAAGATGACTTCTTCCTTGCCAAAACTGGGCTTATTTCGTGTATCTTATGCTGCAGTTGGTCCAGGAGGTTAGCATAGTATTATCTAAAGATTGTTTGACCAATGGAAAGATAATCTATCAGCAGATTCTCTTTTGCATCTCAGAAAACTTAAGTCATCACCTTTCCGGCCGACCATATCGCCTTTGCTTTCTTAGGTGGTGGTGAATCAATGTTTTTCCTTTGCTTTAACTAAAGTTTTGTCTCTGGGGTATAGTAGTGGACCCAAGTTTCATCTGTGGTCGTGAAATGGCGCAGAAAATCATGTTGGTTACTCTAAAAGCAGATCAAACATTGTTCGGAAATTTCCATTCTGATGCATCACCCATCTAGCAGATAATATTCTCATATACAATCCACTTTTAAAATGTGACATGCCCGTTCAGATGACATCCCTACAGTTTCAGCAATTCTCGCGCTTTAAGTGGGCAATCCTCCATGACCATTTTTGCACTTTTGCAATAATTTCTGGGGTAATGGCACATTTTCGCCGACCACTACGTGGATCATCATCTAAGCTGTCCCGACCAAACTTAAACTCATTTGTTCACTTGGAAACAGTTGAATATGAAGGAGCAGAGTCCCCTAGAGTGTTCTGAAAGTCAGCATGAATTTCATTTGCTTTCATACCTCTCTTTACTAAGCATTTAATCACTGCTTGAACATCAATTTTTTCCATCTTAACAAATCACTACACGGGAACAATAACATAGAGGCATCTGCACCATAGGTCTGTTTCCAGAACACTGAAGCATTACGTATTTACTTAGAAAGGATTACCTATTACTACGTGGGGAAACTAATTGTGCTAGCACTGACATCTAGTGGTGATTCCGAGAACCTTTCCAACTACCCTTTTATGCAGAGGTTGAGCTCCCAAAATTAACATCCAAATCATAAATGACCAACTTGGAGTCCCAAGGGGGTATTCATGTCATCAAGTACATCCTGGTATTACATGGTTCACTAGGCATATGTCTATTTTATGAAATTGTACAGGTTTCAGGAGTTGTGCACAAAATTATTCATTTAGTGAGAAAAATGTTTTGTTTTTGCAACTGGGGTCAAAATGCAAATGGAACAAGATTTAATTAGCAGGTTAAAAAAATGCCTAAGTTTAAATAAGGCATATTTGACCTTCTTTGGGATAAGAATTAGTGAAATTCATTTGGAAGTATTTTGATGGCTTCATAGAGATACTGGTGTGTGCTTGGCTGAGTGCATGCAACATCAGCTCAGAATAAATGTTCTGCTCTTATTTGTATCCCAGCCAACACTAGCAAAACCAGTGGAGTAACCAGCGCTCCCCCATTTCCCCTGTAAATACAAGCCATTGTCATTTTGCACCATTGGTGAGAACAGTGACGAGCATTGGTTTATATTGTGTTAAGTCTTAAAAATAAGTTACAATGTTTTCAGAAAAAAATTGATTTCAATTATTGGTGCTTCTGGACCCATCTATTTCGACCCATCTATCTTTTTCTGTCATTGTTGTATATTATCCTCCGGCTCTGTCTTATGTATTCATATGTCATAATGAAAACTTTTCCATCAGTTCATGATTAGGTGTCAATGAACAAAAACACTGCTGACATGAGCTATGTTGAAGTTTTGAAGTGACGCTGCATCAACTTGATTGGTTTGGAATGCATTGAGTTCAATTTCTCAAAATTACTGGCTGAGGAAGAGTTTTTATGTGTTTTCTTCTATCTCTTGAGGAACAGCTATGATGTTGGCCATGCTGTTGAGGGTGCTGCCAAGAAAGTATTTAAACTGTGGAATTTGATGAAAGTACAAAAATAACAAGAAATTTGAATGAGTGAACCAATGGAATAATTTAACCAGCGGAGAGTTGTCTACATACATGATCTCTAGAGACTGCAAATACACCTTCTAAAGGAAGCATGAATCTGAAAATAATATAGGGAAAACTATTTGACACGTGTAAGAAATGTGCTTTGGAAGAGCTGAAAAAAGAGGAAAAAATGCTAAGAAAATGGTGGAGTGAAAACAATGGAGAAATGAAGATCATTTATGGGACCAACAGATTTTACTTTTCTACAATCGGTGGTGATGTCATGAATATGAAGAGAAAGTCATTAAAAGAAGCCCATGAAGACAAAGATAATTTGGTTAAGTTGTTAGAAGAAAGAATGGAAGGAATGCAAAGTATGACTGAATATCAGGTAATTTCAAAGGAAAATTTACTAAAGCACCTTATATTTGAACTGTTTTCTTGTATCATTTTGCTCTGCCTCTCCTGATTACTCAAAAGATGAATAAATAGCTAAGAATTAATTAAATGATGGTAAATAACCATGAAAATGGTATGTGAAGCTCGGGAAATATCATAATTGGATATTAATTCAAAGGAAGATTTATTCCATAATCTCCCAGTCACTGTGTATGGTCAAAGGAAATTTTTGCCAGATGACAAGAAGGGTGTATTAATTGCAAAATGTGGCACATCAAATTCTTAGATACAGGTGAGTAGGTTTGGTTGTCCGCTAAAATGTAATGCCTCAGTTATTTGATGTAATAATTTAAAAAATAAAATTATTCCTATGATGGAAATGAGTGGGTCGCGGTGGTCCAGTTTTTTTTATTGATGGGAATGAAAATCTCTGAAAATTGTTTAGTTAAAATTAACCTACCCCAAGGAAGGCAATTATGTTATCCATTATAATTGCATTATCATTGCAATATATTCTCAAAACAATTATAATTGAAAGTGTTGAGATTCATTTTTTTGACAGCATTAATTTCTTAAGTTAAAATATAATGATTTTTCCAATCTAAGAATACTGCAAACTAAACATAAATGATAGCAAAAGCTAATGACTGGATTGCCAGGAAAAAGTACAGGGCCTAAGCTGAATTATGTGGCATGAAATCCTGGGAGAAAGACTTCTTTTTTAGATCACCATATTTCTTCTGTGCAGTGGAACTTGAATGAACTCAGTATTGGCTCATGGAGTGCAGAGAATTTATGAATCTTATTCGTATTTTTCACTTTTTCTTTTCATCATATTAGCGGACTAAGTAATTTCTGAGACTTGTAAGAATGATGAGGAAAAACCGTCAACACTCCTGTTTTGGCATTAGTTTACATGGGCCTAATTAGCATTACATTGAGAAAGTGGGAGATTCTAAAATTAGAACTATTGACAGGTAGCACAGTGCTGTACAATGGATATATTTGAACACCTTATGTATATCATTGTTCAATTTGTTCTTACACATTACAGTATTATTTAAATACCCCAAGAAATGTATATAAGTCTGTTCTTGTATGTGCAAGAAATTGAAATTTGAGCATGATATTAAATCATGCTGGTAGAAATAATTTCTTTTTCCTGGAAATGCAAGGTTTGTACAAAAAAATAAGACTGCTCTTTGTACTTGTGAACTGCTTCATGGATCAAAATCGGTGAGGTGTTGCCTTTTAGCTTCAAGTGGTATTGGCGATGAATCTATAAGTTGGGTGCAGTATTGTTGATGGTATAACAGCTTCCATTCAGGACAAACCTTAGCTGATGAAGAACCAAGAAGTGGATGACCATTGCCCTCAAAAAACAATACCCATGTCACCAGTGTGAATGATTTAGTGCGTGCAAACCATAGGTTAACTGTCAGGGAAATTGCCAATGAAATTCATATTAGTGTTGGATCATATTTCACCATTGTGACAGAAATTTTGGGCATATAGCTTGTTGCGTCCAAATTTGTGCCCCAAGTGTTAATGGTGAATCGAGGCAGAAAAGTCTTGGCATCAGCCAGAAACTGCTCGATTGTTCAAGTGCCAACCAAAACTTCTAAAAAGCAATTGTCACAGGCAACAAAACCTGGATTTATGATTATGATATAGAAACCATAGCCCAGTCTTCACAGTGGAAATTATGACTCAGAAAAGCTTGGATGTCGCGGTTGAATGTGAAGGTGATGTCGGTTGTTTTCTTCATTTAGGAAGGGATTATTCATTATGAATATGTCCCCAAAGCACAAAACAGTAATTTTGGGTCACCACAAGTGGTACTACCACAAAATCTTCAAATTATCAATCTTCGTCCCATTATATTCCATTCTAGTAAAATAATATCTGGTATTTTAGAATATATAAGGTGTAGCAACAGTACCACAAGCAACTGCTGAATCATTTATGCTGTCGCCATAAAACAAAAGAAGGTAATGGACTACAGCAAGCTGTTAGTAAGAGCTTCATGAATCACTTTTCAGAAAAAAGGGTTGATGTCACTGAATGACAATAATGGAAGAAAAATATGTATAGATGTACCCCTTGGGATATCTTTATTGCAGATTTAGAATACTCCTTGGATACTAATGGCACACCAGCTTCAAACTGGTTGTATTAAGGGGAAGAGAAAACCCTGTTAAAAGACAGTCTATCTAATGTAGAGGGGAGTGATAATGACAATTTACCTATGTTGGAAGTGTTTTGGATCAAGATAATCAAAGTAGTAGGGTCAAAGGAAGAAAAATTACTGTGGACCTAAGGCATGCAAGGTATAGGGAGGAAAAGGATAGGTATATTGGGCAGAATGAAGGAAGCTAGAAATTATGGAGAGTTGGAGAATAGTTCAATATAGTTGTTTTTGGTTGTGTCATGTTGGACGAAGCTAAGAAGTATAGTGATCATTCTGTATCCATTGAACACTTACATTAAACTTTGGCTGTTTCTATAATGAAGGTCTCAGATATTCCAGAAATGTGCATTTTCTTAACTCAACAATGTAAAAAATAATTATTACACATATTCCATAACAACACATTCTCTTGAAAATGTGTACCGTTAATTTTTTTTCTATTTTCAAAAAACTATTTATTCTTAAGTTAGCACCCATAGTAACGTGATTTAAATTGTTTTGCACCATTGAGTTGTTTTAAAATAACATCATCTTCGAACATAAACAATTCTTATAGAAACCATGCTTTGAAATTTGCATTTACTTTAAAAACAGTATTTATCATGATATTCCGAATAGGGGCAAAGTAGAAAAATAAAACTTGTTGAAATATATTTTTGGAACCATTTAATTTCAATCAGTTATTATAAGATAATTGTTCTGGAACAATGAAGATTCTCCATTTTTTATAGCATTTAACCTTAATTTTAAAATTTTGTATTTCTTGAATCAGTTCTCTTTTTTGCATATTGTCACATTCACTTTGGTACTCCAAAGTTACATGCCAGAGGTTCTTCAATTGAAATCATGCTATGTTCCTTTCTCTTCTGCATGTCAGCCACATTACTATTCTTCGGGAATCCATTATTGCAATAATTGATTCCATATGAATGATAACCAGAAAATTAAACTTTCAGGTTTTACTTGTATGTACATCTGACTTGTTATTATTTTCACCTCGTAAAGCCCATCCATTCCATCATTTTAATTGAAGGAAAACAAAGAATGAAACCCATTTCTGCAGGTAAAAACTCTCTCACCCAAGAGCATGCAATTACAAAATTTCAATGGTAATGTATCCTAATATGTTGGAATTTGAAATCATAAAAAAATTTGATTGTGGTTTCTCTGGTGATGGCATGTTGGTCTTACTTGTATTTCTAACTATTTCAGTGATACTAGTGGTGATTACCAGAAAGGATTTTTTGAAAAGTGAAGAATATTATGGTGACGTAGAGAAGGAATCTATCTACATTGCAGAATGGAAGTAAAGAATCCCTGTGTCTAGAAGTTCAGAGTATCTGATGAAAAGTGCTGTAAGTTGAATCTACACTTAATGCTCTTGTATATTAATTTATGAATTTGTTTTAGTTTTATATGTATTATATATATACACTATGTATTATATATATTTATATGTATATACATATATATACACATATGTATATTTTTTTATGTGTTATATATCTATGTATTGGTTCGTGGTAGTCCAGGGGGTAGAGCATTGGACTACTGTCCAGAGGGCCTGGGTTCGATTCCCGGGCAAGACACTCTGGGCACCTGCAACTTCACCCAAGCTATGTGATTTTTTGGGTACCAGATCTTCCTGGGAAACCATACCGGCACAGGGAAAGGAACTGGCCCCCCAACCCTGATGTGTGAATGTGAATGCTGTCGGGCTTAGTACTGGGTGAACTCTACCATCACCTACCAAACTGACCTTTGGGTTGAATACTCTGTTTATAGTTTATGTATATACATACAGGATGCCGCAATATAATTTCCTTTTTTCAAAGCATTTTGTATTTGAAAAAAGGAAGTTATGTTGCCGCACCCTGTACTTTCGTAGAGCAAGTGATAGGTAAGAAATGATAATTAATGTAAATAATACAAAGTTAACGGGTGCCTTGTAAAATAGGAAAGATGAAGCTGAATATTATAAGTAGAGAGTTTCAACTAGAGCAGGTAGAATATTTCACCAAAACCTACGTTAAAAATCTAGTACTAATTATAATACCCTTCATCAAACCAATTGATGGTTTCAGACTCTTCTTCGTGAAACCTCCTGAGTGTGAGAAAGATACTTCCTAGATTTCACCAATTATTTCACATTACTGGTTTCATTGAATGGTTGAGCTCTTCAACACCTAAACATATTGGTGATTTTATGAAACTGGTTATGTGGAATAAAATTCTATGAAATGTACAACATTAAGGATTTTGTAATATTCCCAAGTTTGCTTCCACTGGCTCTTGAATATCACATATCTGATTGTACATTTCATAAGTAGAATCCCATCTGGTGATGACAGCCACATTTGATTTTAATGGCTGAGAGTCTTTCCTCATCAGGTATTATAGTGACAAAGAGCTTTTCATTATCCTCGAAGCTACTAGAAAAATGTTTAACCATCCCTTTAACATTACTGTGAATTGATTTAATAATTTTTAAACTATTCTGCATTACATGATTAAGGGTGTGAGTGAAGCAAGGCAAATGAGCTGACCCTGTTCACTGCACTGCTTCACTGTCCATGACAATGGCATAAACTTTGACTTGTTTATTGCAGTCGTCTGCAATTTGCTTTATCACACAAGAGAAATTTTCAGCTGTGTGCCTACTCTCTAACTAGAAACACCCAAATAAGGCCAAAGAGGTCTCCCACTTCTACAAAATAAAATAAGCTGTTACAGATATGTATTCCCCATTTCCTGCTAATGTCTAGCCACCTGTTGTTGAGGCGAGTAATACAGCCAGTTTTCAACTGGTTTTTCATGGCTTGTACCATATTGTCATACCTCTGAGGTAGCAGTGTCCTCCTGAGTATAGCCCATGCTGCATGCACAGTGAATCCATTGCATAGCAAAACTGTCCACTGGATTCACTGTGGCAATACTTGCAGTGCATGGAGATGCACTAGCTAAGTGTTTGATCAGTGAAGATGGTACTGAAACCTCTAGTTTCTGTACCATCTTCTCGTTATCTCGAGAGATTACACTCTTTTTATGAAGAGGTATTTAAGGTGGTGCTTCCTTTGAACCCACTGTCATCAATGATTAATTTTGGGTCCCTTGAGCTGAAGTATTTTCACAAATTAGATAGCTGAAAGAGGCTCCACAAATGTCCACATTTTGCTTTATTGCTGGGTGATATTGTGAATCGAAGCCATAAAGTATTACCCATATGACCACTACTACCTTCCATGAAATCAAGATGAAAGTATTTTGTCATGCGTTACACAATCGGCTACTATACATATGTATAGGGACTGTTTCTACACTCCATTTTAAATGGTTTTTGAAACAACATTGATGTTGAGGAAACATTTCACCGCCACATTTTTTCCATCAATTCGCGGTCTTAATTCTAAAATATATTTACACATGTAAGCATCTCGTTTCCTTGCACGTAATTTTGGAGGAATTCAAGGTTTTTTCTTTTGAATGTGACATGAATACGTTTAAAAAGTTAATATCTCACAATCAAAATTTGGCCTTTATCGCAACAATTTTTGAAGAAATTGAATTGATAATTTAATCAAAATAAGTGTCAACTAAAATATGGCGAAGAATAAGCACTGTCAACATTTCGGCAATAACTAGTAAATTCATTGTCTCCATTATTAAATACAAATAAAAACATGTCAATGTTACAAAGTAAACGAAATGGCCAAACTTAACCTACCGAGACGCACTAAGTTAGTGTTACATACTGCAAAGAATTCGGAACTTACTTCGACAGATTCCTCGAACCCTTCCAATTAGCAAAATATCCATATACCGGATTAATTAAACGGCAGTTAGCATTTTATAAAGACGCGAAACAACATTTGAAAGGTAACCTTTGAAATTTCATTGTAAACCCAGTTTTCCAAGTCACGGATGTGAATTTCAATTGTGCCCCTTTAGGTGTGTTACCCGAGAAAGAAGAACAACGAATACCTGTCAACTAATGAAAAGTATAGAGTACTTCAAGAGGGTAGAACGAGTTGTAGGGGTTTCCATGAAGTACCTATAAAACCCATATTTAGCTGCTGGGTACATTTAATGGAGGTTTAAATTGATGCGATTAACGCCTGGGACCCTTAAACCCTTTCATAACGACATTTCTTTTGTTTTCTTTGGGAAACCCGCTCTAAGAGGGCGTTGCTTTACAAAGGCAATTACGTTGTAGTTACTACCTTGATTGATAGAAAGCGCTAGCGCCGCTTCAACTACTGCTTGGCTTAAATGTCGTCGCCCATATATCAAACACATTTTAAAATATTTAGTATTTAATATGACCAAAATAGAGTACTGCCATTAGGAAATCACTTCAGTGATGTTCGTGTGAAAGAAAATAACTTGCTTTGACCGTGGCATTATTTTTGGACGGGATAACAAAAATAAATAGTTAAATTAAAAAACAGCAAAAATAAATATTTTCAAAACGGGGATCATATTTTTGCAATAAACTTTCACAGAAGGAATGCAATTTTTGGCCGGTCGCTCTAAAATCTTCCAAATATTCTGGGCAAGATGTCAGTTGGGGGAAGTACTTTCCGCTCGGGCAAAGAAAGTTCCTCCTCGAACATCCTACATATAAACAGAATGGTTTCAGGCGTCACTTTGTGGAAGCGATTCTTATACATATATGTGGAATAACTAAGTATTTATTTTCCGATATCCTACACATACTTTGTTATTTCCGTTGACGTGCTCTTTTTGAACGTTATTAGATGATTAACGTAATATATGCCGGTCAGCCCACCTTTCTAAGTAATCGTAATTAATTAATGCATATTTTCTATAACTCGTAATGGTTAAATTATATTGAAGAAACTACCTTAGGTTTAACTGTGAAAAATCTACCAAAAGGAAGGTTGGTGACATCTTCAGCTTCTCAGGGGAATTTTCAAAGATTGTATGGTTTTTCCTTTATATTAAAAACCATGGATTCGGGAATGACTTTTTTTTAGTTTTGAGGGAAAATAAATGATTGGACGTACAAGAGATGGTAGCCAAGGTAAAAATAAGAGTGGCTGCGGCGATTCTAATTTCGGGTCCGTGGGCCGTGCGGAAGGTGCGATCGGCCCCCTTTTACTTCCCGGTGAAGTGAAAGAACTTGTACCTCGTGCATCAGTCTGACATCATGTCCCAGTCCCCTTCATATAGGTACGTCACACTTCTACAGCCACACAATCACGAACTTCTTTCGAGGAACGTGATCCCCCAGGCAATTGAGTTCTCTCTCTATCGTAGAGGAAGCTTGAGTGTGTAAATCGACACCAGCACCGGGTGTAACCATACTGTGGAGGGAGGCATTCTGGGACTGGTAGAGCGACTGACGGGGAAGAATGATGGCAGGAAGCTTTCGAATTGTCTATTTGAATATTTAGTGGACTAATAAATTTACCTATACAAAACTTTGAGCTCAGTTTACATGTACAGCAGGTGAACAACATTAATGGGTGTACCACAGGAGAGGGGAAAGGATTGTAGGTAGTTGCTACGTAAATAGCTTATCCCTTCAATTAAAAAATGGGGGAAGAAAAAGTAAAGACAGGTCGCGTACTGCATCTGGATCGATTGCATGCATCCTGTGTGCTTTTTCAGTGGACGAATTCAGAGAGGGGCTTAGTAGTTTTTGAGGAAGGCGAAAATGAAAGAAGATGTTGACGTTTATGATTTACTGAGGGAGAATATAGGGTTCGCTTCAGGATCGATTTTGAGGTAAGACCTATAAAGTTACAATTAAAATCCTACTGCGGCAGGTAGCCCTCAGAATCATACGTTTTTCTTGAAGTCAACGATCAAGTTTTCTGCTGCTTCTGAGTCAGAGTTCGCTGCTTCACCATGCCCCACAACGCTCTAAATACCGGATCTTCTCTTCCACCCACAACTTCACTTAAATACGCATGTAAAATTTTTAGATGAGGGAACAGAAACAAGTCGCTTGGGGCAAGATCTGGTAAGGTGGATGGTCAAGCAATTCAAACCGTAATTCGTGGATTTTTGCCATGGGAACCGCTGAGGTATGAGACGCTGCGTTGTCTTGGTGAAACAGGATTTTCTTTTTCTGCAAATGTGGCCGTTATTCCGCAAGTTCTGCCTTCAACTTATCAATGAATTATGCGTAGTATGCTCCTGTAATGGTTTTTCCTTTTTGAAGAAAATCGATTAGAATAACTTCAAGGCTATCCCAAAAAACAGTCGCCATCACTTTCCAAGCAGAAAAAATAGATTTTGCTTTTTTTGGAGTCGGTTCCCCCTTTGCAGTCCACTGTTTGGACTGTATTTTTGTTTCGGGCGTAAAATGGTGTATCCAATTTTCATTTAGAGTAATTAATCGGCGCCAAAACTCGGATTTATCGCGCCCAAATTGCGCCAACAGAGCGTTGGAAATATTCATTTGAACACGTTTTTGGTCTAACGTGAGCAAACGCGGTACTCAACGCGCAGACAGCTTTCTCATGTCTAAATGTTGATTTAATATGTGACAAACACGTTCTTTTGATATGCTCATAACCTCTGCTATCTCTCTCACTTTAATTCGGCGGTCGTCTAGCACCATTTGGTGAACTTTGGCGACGTTTTCGTCGGTAGTTGCAGTTTTTGGACGTCCCGAACGTTCATCGTCTCCCAAGCTCTTATGGCCACGTTTAAATTCAGCTGTCAAAATTTCACTTTGGTAAATGATGGTGCAGTGTCCCCATGCACAGAATCCAACTCATCTTTGATTTGCGTAGGCATCTTGCCTTTCAAAAACAAATATTTAATGACAGCTTGATACTCGATTTTGTTCATTTTCACAAAAACACACATCAACTCATTCAAACGACTGTTACATAACAACTGCACGTCCAACATGGCTGAAACTTTGGTGAGTGTCAACAAATGAACAACGATATTCACTAGCTTTTGTTTACGAGTGCTGCCATATCCACGCTGAGGTCGGAAACTTTTCAGACCACCCTGGTACGTAACCGTTTCGTAAATATTCTTGTCACTCCCTTGGAAGCATCTATCTTCTTAACTTTGTCCTTGTGCTGGAGAATAGTGCAAAATCCTTGACGTTGGCTGATTGTAAATACATGCTAGATCAACCACGCTCACACCACGTACTGTCTTTTCAATGATTTTACTTTTCATTTCTGCGTTTATTTTTCTTCTTTATGGATGTCCTCTTACGACTTTTTCTTTGTAAAAAATGTCTAAAAACATTGAAAATTAGTAAACATTTCTCAAGAAATCAATAATAATAAGGCTGAACACAAGTTTGGAAAAATGTGTGATCACTAGCGACGCTAAGATGCTTGTGGAGCGAGCGGTTCAATCAGACTGAAGGACAAGGCGCGAAATCACTCCAGGAATTCCCTTCTCCTCGTCAATCGCTATGTGAAACGTCGCTCGTAAAGCGAGTCAAGTTATAAAATAATTTTTGAGCGTCATGCGAATCACTCGTCATTCCCGGTGCTCGTAAAGTGAGGTTCAGCTGTATCTTATAATATCACTTTGAGAATACATGCTTGGTTTAACCAATATTAGATACACTATCTTGTTTCTCTGTTTGTGAAGTACATGCTAGCCATCTTGATCACCACGTCATCAGGTGTCAACACCTGATCCAGTTCCCTCTAAACAACAATTTGAATGCGACCTGTATTTTCTTTCTCACAGGTTCTTCAATATATCTGTCAGCCAAAATATCGAGATATATATCACAGCTAAAACCCTTATAAATATTTTATTACACACAAGGTATCATATTTTATGGCAAATTAAATTTTACAAACATATTCAAATGTGTGACATCTTCAGTCGTTTTATTTGAGACCATGAAAACCAATGCCATTGCCTTCTCTACCACCTCCTCACTCCCTCCACATATTTTCCGAAACTGCTCTGTGACGTAATATCCGTTCTTGTTCCACTCGCGGAGAATTCCCCCCTATCTACTCCCCTCTTCGGCATTTCCATACCCGCTCCATCCTCCCCTTATCCCCTCCCCCCGGCGCCTGCTTCCCCAATCCACAAGCTGCCCATAGACCGCCTCTCTCCGTGGAACCTCCTCTCCCAAATACCCCGCCCTCTTCCCTCTCACGTCACATGTACGATACGCTGCCTTGCGCCACTATTGGACAGGTAGCGGAATCACTGAAACTTTCTTCTGTAATAATTAATTTACTCTGGGACGAGTCCCAACCATTGCATTACCATATTACCTACTCTTCATACAACTGTGCACGTTTCGGGTATAAAATACTTCCAACGCAGGATCTTATTTTTTAATTGTTGCTCAGTAAAAAAAACGACTCGTTTAAATTTCGACATTCCACACCATAGCGCCTTCAAGCTGTGTCGCACACTTAACGATATATGTTCTGTGGCTTCCCTCCCCCTTAAATTCCTTCCCTCATCAAACCTTTATTCATTTTTAAAATCGCATTACGGTGACTTTTATTTCAGGTAGATATTATCATCATCAGTGTTTCAATCCTAATATTGGTTTATGCAGCCCTTCATTCTTCCCAATTTAGTGTTAATTCCCTACACTCTGATAGGTTCCCTGTTTTACGTTCTCCTTAATTTGCTCTATGTATTTGTCTTTTGGGATCCGGGTTCGAATCCCGGTCAAGGCGAATGATTTTTACTCTCTGAAATGGTTGCATTATAATGCACACATAGCGGGTGACTCCGTTAAAGTTACTGTTACAGTTTCTTGAAATTTGTCTAAGGTAAGAACAGCCTAAGTGTTTGAAATTGGCTTTATTATCATCGTGGACTGTGGCATGTCGCGCACGACTACGAATGCCTATGACATTATGTACGGTATTTCGTCATAACATCTTGTTCCTTTAAAGCCCCCAAAATTTCAGAGTGTAAGAGGACGTCTCGGTAGCTTAAGTGGTTAAAGCACTCTTAAATCCGGCCGAGTGCTCGATCCGCCCAGAACCTCGATATCCGGCCGAGTGCTTTAAGCACTCGGCCGGATATCGAGGGATCTGGGTTCGAATCCCGGTCAAGGCGAATGATTTTTACTCTCTGAAATGGTTGCATTATAATGCATACATAGCGGGTGACTCCGTTAAAGTTACTGTTATAGTTTCTTGAAACTTCCTCATTTGTTTTCCTTTCGGTCCATTTCACCTTCTCCATTCTTCTCCACGCCCACATTTCAAAAGCCTCAAATCTACGTCTATCCTCCTGCTTCAGTGACCACGTTTCCGCGCCGTACGCTCCATATCAGAGTTTTTACGAGTCTTGTCTTAACATCCCTACTCAACGTCCCCGTCATTAACTCCCTCCTCCTTGAGAAAGTCTCCTTGCCTAAGGCAATTCTTCTCCTTACGTCTCTACCACTTTGACCGTATTGGTCCAAAACACTTCCGAGATATGTAAACTGTTCTACCTGCTCTAGTTTTCCCCCGCCTATTTTACTATTTAGCTTAGCCTTTTACTTTCTGGAAAATCCAATAACCTTTGTTTTATTAATATTGATTCTCATCCCATATTTATCGCACTGAACTTCCAACTCACTCAGCAATGCAGCAATTCAGCAGCAATGGAAAATCGCATAACCTTTATTTTATTAATATTTTTTAATATATAAAAAAAACCATAAACACAGTAATCAACCCGAAGGTCGGTTTAGTAGGTGATGGTAGAGCTCACCCATGTACCAAGCCCGACGGCGTGTGAATATTCACACATCAGGGTAGGGGGGCCAGTTCCTTTCCCTGTGCCGGTTATGGTTTCCCAGGAAGATCTAGTACCCGAAAAATCAACTAGCTTGGGTGGAGCTGCAGGTGCCCAGAGTGCCTCGCCCGGGAATCGAACCCGAGACCCTCCGGTGAGTAGTCCAACGCTCTACCCACTGGACCACCGCGACCCACTTTTAATATATATTCACATGGAAAAAGATATAAGGAAAAGGGATAGGAACACGTGAAGGACGAACACTGAAGACGTTGGGAAGGCGGAATTGAGCAAATCACAAGCCTAAAAATATTTCCTTGACCGGGACTTGAACACCGGATCTTTCCACCTCCGGGAGAAAGCTCTAACCTTTTGAGCTTAGATATTTGTTCGCCATATGGCGGGATTTCGTGTTTGAATGTGTTTTTGGTCAATTTGGCTCGTCTCTTTCTTCTGGCTATGTGTGCCACGAAACGCAGTGTTCCTATCATATATTATGTTGTATGATTGCTTACCTACAGTCCTTCTTGTGTGTCGTGTATTTCTCCTATGGTGAGTGAAACAGCTCCATGACGCGATCTCTTGACCAAAGAATCGGGTTCTTTGGTACATATAAGATCAGCTAATCTCAGTGTAAAATTACGTTTCCTCGATAGCTCAAGTGGTTAGAGCATCCGCCCGGCAAGTGGAAAGATCCGGTGTTCAAGTCCCGGGCAAGGAAATTTTTTTACGCTTGTAATTTGCTCAATTCCGGCTGCCCCATCTCTTCTGTGTTCGTCCTTTATATGTGTTCCTATCCCTTTTCCTTATATCTATATCCATGTGAATGAATATTTGTCACCATTCGCCTCTACCATCACCTGCCAACAACTGCCTCCAGTACTAAGCCCGACGGCGTGTGAAATTCACAAATCAGGGTAGGGGGCCAGTTCTTTTCCCTGTGCCGGTTTTGGTTTCTCAGGAAGATCTGGTACCCGAAAAATCACACAGCTTGGGTAAAGCTGCAGGTGCTGAGAGACGCTTGCCGGGAATCGAACCCGGGTTATCCAGTAAGTTGTCCAATGCTCTACCCCTGGACTACTGCGACCCATAATTGTATATACAGGGCGTCTTAACCTTCTCATAACCTGACAATAGTACTTAAACGTAGCTAAAGGAAAAAACAGTATTTAGGCTCCTATTCCACCATTGATTCCACTCTAACCAAAACATTCAGCTGCATTCAACGTTCACTTCAAACAATTTACATTAATGCACAAAACTTGCCTGCTCACATTGATGAACTTCGATCACTTCTACTCCCTTAAAAGGTAAATGTAGTTGCCATAGCAGTGACTTGGCTCAACCCTAAAGTTTTATCTGATAACGTACGAATACCCGGATACAACTTACGAGGGTAATCCAGATAGTAACCTCCGTTTTCGTGTAGCGTAAGAACTAACTAGTGGAGAGCGCCGAATGGTCGCTGTATTGACGTGTATTGACGCACTCAGTAGGTCAGTACGCCTCGTCAATACAGCGACCATTCGGCGCTCTCCACTAGCTCTTACGCTACATGAAAACGGAGGTTACTATCTCGATTACCCTCGTATTTTGGAATGACCGCATCGGCAAAGGAGGTGGAGGAGTATGCACTTACGTATGAACGGACATTCAATGTAAACAAAATTGACAAAAGTGACTGTAATTACTGCAAGGGCAGGGCAATTTCTCTTCCTCGAACTGAAAAATCACAATCAAAAAATATGTATAGGAAAACTTAGCTTATCCACCCTACTCTCAATATCTTTGTCCAGCGGACTTTTGCCTATTTCCTAAGTTGAAATCCACCTTTAAAGGACACCGATTTGAAACTATTGAAGGCATAATTTATCCAACAAAATTGTACCACAGACCTGAAGGCTATCCTGGAAGTAATGTTCCAGGAAGCATTTGAAAGCTGTAAAAAGACGTCGGGAGCATGGTACTGGCAGCCAAGGGGTTTATTTTCAATGCGATAAATTTGATTAAAGGGAAACTACTGACTTTTAATAATCAAACCACTTTACTTTTCCACATAAACGTTTTTATGTAGAAAAGTAAAGTGGTTTGATTATTAAAAGTCAGTATGAAGATTTTCCACCAAGTTACGCCAGAAACTGTTTTATTAAAGGGAAACTAATAAAACAAGTATTAATTCGAAAAGTCTGATTTTATGCCATACTATGTATAAATAAATAAACATATGCATATATATTTTTATATGAAATGGACCCTTCCATGGACTACAACCCTGACGTGGTGGAAGGGCTTGTGTGTTCCGATGACCCCTAGGGCTGTGCTGGCGGGAGTAATAATGATTGCTCCTGGTAGGGTCATTCATGCCAGATAGGCCGAAGGTTAGGAGCCAGACGAAAGGTAGTCCACCCAGCGTCTGTTCCTCAAGTGAGGCGGCTGCAAAGGCGTCTGACCCCAGTGGGGCGGCCATTAAGTGATGGTGTCACGTTGAAAACACTATTGATGAAGACTACGGTAAACCACCCCAATTATTATTTCCAAGCACAATAATGGACGCAAGAGAAAATTTGAGTCCTGGCAACTGGGGGACTCGGCCCAAGCGGCCGTGTGTCGTGCCCGGCAGTGGGGAGGCAAGGCTTCCGCGGTCGTCATTCCACGAAACTCTTGCAGGGGAAAATCGGCAGCAGCAAGACAGAAGACGCAGAATAAGAAGACGAAATTAGTTAGAATAGGAACATGGAATTTTAGGACAAAGTTGAGGCCAGGCAAATTAGAAGAATATTAAGCGAGAGATGAAAAGAAGTAATATAGATATTTTAGGTCCATGCGAGGTGAGATGGAAGTATTGCAGGGATTACTGGAGTGATAATTATAGAATAATTTACGACGGCGGGGACGAGAGTCAACGAGAGGTTGCCGTAATATTAAATAAAGAAGTAGGAATAAGCGTAGTCAACATAAAGTGCGCAATGGATGGAATAGTACTAATATAGATTAAAGCAGAACCGACGAACTTGGTCATCGTTCAAGTATACATGTCACCGAACAACCACAAGGAGGAAGAAGTCGATTGGCTGTACGATGAGTTAGAGGATATAATCACGTGTGTTCCTGCAGGGAAATATTTGAGAGTGATGGGGGATTGGATTGCGACGGTAGGTGAAGGAAGAGATGGTGATGAGGTGAGGGACTATGATTTAGGTACGAGAAATGACCGCGGGGAGAAATACGTTTAGTTCTGTAGGAGAGAGGGGTTAGTCATCACCAACACTTGGTTTAGACACCACAAAAGGCGTAGGTATACATGGAAAATGCCAGGTGACTCAGAAAGGTATCAGATAGATTATATTCTGGTTTGGCACAGTTTTAGAAATAGTGCGATAAATGCGCACAGCTTCCCGGGCGCGGATGCGGACTCTGATCACAATTTAGTTATTATGAAATGTAACGTCCGTTTCAAAAAGATAAGGCAAGGGCGGCGGGTTAGGAAATGGAATGTAGAAGCATTAAATGGATTAAAACGAAGTAGTATCAGCAGGCAGAGGAGAAAATCATGGATGACGGTAAAGAGCTGAGTACTATCGAAGAAAAATGGGAATGTATAAAGAAAGTGATATCGAATACCGCAAAAGACACAATAGGAACCGTTAACGGGAGAAAAACATGACGTCGAAGAAGATAACCTAGGTCCAAGCTTACTCGACGATGAGATAGAAAGGGCATTAAGGGAGATGAAGTCAAATTAAGCCGAGGGTTAGACAACATTCCTGCGGAGCTATTGAAATATTTTGGAAGATCTGGGAGGAAGACTCTATGTGGACTGATTCGTAGTATCTCTGAGGAATCTGGCCGGAAGACTTAGTGAGATCAGTGTTAGTTCCTACTCTGAAAAAGGTAAAGGCTACGTCATGTGGGGACAACAGAGCAATAAGTTTTATATCCCACGCAGCTAAAGTTGTTCTCAGGACCATCAAAAAATGATAGAGTGTAGGGCAAATGATTACTTTTGCGATGATCAACTTGGGTTTAGGAAGGGGAGAGGTACCCGTGATGCCGTTGCAGTAATGAGATCACTAATCGAGAGGAATATAAAATACAATCAGGACGTATTCGCCTGTTTTGTAGATTTCGAAAAAGCGTTTGATAGGGTGAATTGGGAAAAAGTAATGCGTATATTGCAGAAAATAGGAATAGATTGTAGGGACAGATATATATATATATATATATGTATGTATATATATATATATATATATATATATATATATATATATATATATATATATATATATATATATATATATATAAGACGGCCAAAAACTCACTCACGACAAGCCCTGAAGACGATGGACGACTCGGCCATTGAAACGTCGGCAACTCTACGAACGTGGACCCGGTGGGAGACCCGAATAACCTTGGAAGACAGAAGACTAATCTGCTACCTGTACATGCCTCAGACTACTCAGGTGCGAGTGGGGAACGGAGAGTCCGGATGGGCAGTGTTAGGAAGAGGGGTAAGGCAGGGTTGCCCATTATCGCCGGTGCTCTTCAACGTGTATATGGAGGGAATGATTAAGGGGGCATGGGAAGAGCTGGAGGTAGGAATGAAAGTCGGGGGGGGGGAATTCGTAAAATCAGTTAGGTTTGCTGATGATCCGGCTTTGGTTTGTCAGTCGGCCAAGGGGTTGCAAGCATTGTTAAGTGAATTGGAAATTCAGTGTAATAGATATGGGATGAGAATCAATATTAATAAACAAATGTTTGCGATTTTTCAGAAAGGAAAAAGCTAAGCTAAACAATAAAATAGGAGGGGAAAAATAGACCAGGTAGAACAGTTTATGTATCTCGACTGTGTTTTGGACCAATACAGTGAATGTAGTAGGGACGTAAGGAGAAGAATTGCGCTAGGCAAAGAGTCTTTCTCAGGGAGGAGGGAGTTAATGGCGGGGACGTTGAGTAGGGAGGTTAAGAAAAGACTCGTAAAAACTCTGATATGGAGCATAGCTCCGTGCGGCGCAGAAACGTGGTAACTGAAGCAGGAGAATATAGATAGATTGGAGTGTTTTGAAATGTTGGTGTGGAGAAGAATGGAGATGGTGAAATGAACCGAACGGAAAACAAATCTGTAAGTACTAGGTATGGTGGGCGAGGAGAGGGGTTTGTTGGGAGAAATCTTATGGAGACAGGTAAAATGGATGAAAGGCGTATTGAGCGGCAGTGGAATGTTGAAGGCGGTAGTAGAGGGGAGAATGTTAGGCAAACGAGGCAAGGGCAGGGACAGGATGGGGATGTTGGACAGGATGATAGGAGGAAGGAAGTACACAGAGATGGAGAGTTTCCTGATTTAGAGTATATTGCTCGATTGTGTTTTGTTTGGAGTCGCAAGATATTTATTTGATAGTTTTGTCCATCCAAAAACCTACCTTAACCTGCAGCTTACCTTTTAATAATAATATTAAATGGAACGCTCTTCAGCGACGCACGACGGCGGACATTGGGTCATCCGTTGTCGTGCTAAACAAAAAAGACTACGACATTGAGGCATTCCGCCAATTAAACGACCTTCTTGCTATGCCACCCTGCCCCAAGATTCTAAACCTACATTTTAAAAGGATATTCTTTCTTTTTGTCCAATTTTGGTCCCAGAAAAGGTCTCTTTCCCAAAGATATATCCATTCTTTCTCCACCGAATCCTAAGACCCCCCATTTCTATTTTCTACCCAAAATTCCCAAAACCAATAACCCCGGGTGCTCCAATGTCTCCAGCATCAACTCACCCACTGAACGAATCTCCGCATTAATAGACCACCACTTTTAGCCCATAATTACTTTCCTTCTTTCTAACACCAAAGATTCGTACCACTTTCTGGAACGTCTAAATTCAATCCCAATTCCTCAAAACAACAAAGCAGGCTTAGAAGCCTTGAATATTATCTCGTACTACGACCCTCACCACACACCCCATCCACAGATTTTCTCATCGCACTGAGCCAACTCGTCCTCACCAAAAATGCTTTCCCATTTAACGACAAAATATATTTGCAAATAAAAGATACTGCAATAGGCACGCATATGTTTCCTGCATACGCCAATCTTTTTATGGGTAAACTTTGAAATAACTATCTCCAACAAAAAACCCTCAAACCACTCATCCAGGCCCGTTTTATTGACAACATTTTCCTCCTTTGGTCCCACGGACACGAAACTTATCCTCCTTCATTTTCTCTTTCAACTCCTCCTCCTCGGTATCTTTCACTTCATCTATATATAACTCGAATATCACATTCCTAGACATCGAAATTTTTCTCCAAAACAATAATTATAACATCTCAGTCCACATTATACCGACCAACAACCAACAATACCTTCATTTCAACAGCTCCCACCCTTCACACACAAAACGCTCCATCCCCTTCTCACTCTCAGTCCGTGGCCTCTGTCTCTGCAACAACACCCCCACCAAACAGAAATATATGGACCAGTTACAAGACTCTCTCAGAAAATGTGGGTACCATGAAAAACTATTGAATAGTAAAATTCTTAAGCCGTTGACCCAATACTAGTATAGCTCTTCCTAAACCAAACCGCCCAATATGCCCTAACTTTATCACAACTTTCTTCCGCGGGACCCACAAATAAAACAAATAATCCGTGAGCTCTTTCCCTCCCCTGTCCGCACCATGCAACCGCTCACGCTACAAATGGTGCCATCTTCTAAAACCCTCCACCTCCCTTACTACCAACTCACAACCCGACGCCACCTGCACCTCAAAAACATTACATATGACCTCTCCTGTAACTTCTGCCCTGCCTTCTACGTGGGCGAATGCACGACCATCCTTTCCCACCGCATGAATAACCACCGCTATTCCACCAAATCTCCCACCTTCCTTGATTTTCCCATTCCTACTCACACTGCTTCCCACAACCAATCTTTCGATGATTGCTTTTCTGTTTCGGTGATTTGAAACCTTTCCCAAATCTGCAAGTGGCATAGAGGTGAGAACCCCCGAGATGGCGCATATCTGGGTGCTCCAGTCATTTAAACCCCCCGGACTGAACCAAGCCCACTAAATGCATCCAATAGCTGCCTACATATCCCCTCCCACCCCTTTTCCGTTTCCTAATGATCCCTTAACTCTCCGCCCTTCCCCAGCTCATGTTCTCTCCGCTCTTCCCCGGGAACTCCATTCTGGTCCCGTCGAAACGTCAAAACTACATGTGTGCTTCCTTTGTGTTTCTGTGAAGATGAAAAAATTGAGATTCGAGCAGTGATTAAATGCTTCGTAAAGAAAGATATGAAAGCAAATGAAATTCATTCTGACTTTCATAACACTCTGGGGGATTCTGCTCCTTCATATGCAACTGTTTCCAAGTGAACAAACGAGTTTAATCCGTGTAGTGGTCGGCCAAAATGTGTCACTACCCCAGAAATTATTGCAAAATTGCATATGGTCATGGAGGATTGCCCACTTAAAGCGCGAGAATTGCTGAAACTGTAGGGATGTCATCTGAACGGGCATATCACATCTTAAAAGTGGAATTGTATATGAGAATATTATCCGCGAGATGGGTGATGCATCAGAATGGAAATTTCCGAACAATGTTTGACCTGCTTTTAGAGTAACCAACATGATTTTCTGCGCCATTTCATGACCACAGATGAAACTTGGGTCCACTATTATATCCCAGAGACAAAACACTAGTTAAAGCAGAGGAAAAATGTCGATTCACCGACACCAAAGAAAGCAAAGGCGATATGGTCGGCCGGAAAGGTGATGACTTAAGTTTTCTGAGATGCAAAAGAGAATCTGCTAATAGATTATAATTTCTTTCCATTGGTCGAACAATCATTAGATAATACTACAGGGTTCGTCCGGAAAATAAGTGTACTGAGCTCAGGAAAAAAAATTTATTACACCTTTACATATCTTAAGCTAATATTCCTAAAAATAGGACCCTTGTGAGTCGATACTCTTGTTTCAGCGGCGTTCCCATTCCTGGAACGCTCCCGCGAAGGCATCATCGGGAACCTCTCGAAGACACGTCGTCACGGCCTCTTTGACGGCGTCCAAAGTCCCGTATCGCGTTCCTTTCAAACTCCTCTTTATCTTCGGGAACAGAAAGAAGTCCGGTGGTGCCAAGTCCGGGCTGTAGGGCGGGTGCGGCAGCGTTGCCACGCCGTGCTTGGCCAAGAAGTCCGACACGACAAGCGCGGTGTGAGACGGCGCATTGTCGTGAAGCAGCCACCAGATGTTTTTGATCGCTGGCCGGACGCGGGCGACTCGTTTTCGAAGCCTGTCGAGCACTTGGACGTAAAATGCAGCATTTACAGTTTGTCGTTCAGGTACAAATTCGTAGTGGACGACTCTCGTTTTGTCAAAAAAGACAATGAGCATCATAAACTTATTTTCCGGACGAACCCTATATGCTAACCTCCTGGACCAACTACAGTATAAGATATACGAAATAAGCCCAGTTTTGGCAAGGAAGACAGTCATTGTTAATCAAGACATCAATTGGAAATGGGAATTAGGAATGGATCTTATACACAAACCTGAGCAGTTATAAAAATTCAATTCGTCGTCTCTCCGTCGGGAGTGACGAGCCTCAAAAACCGAATTCTCCCGAAAAACTCGAAGTGCCTGGTGTTCGTCGGTCCCCTTGGCTCAGGTAGGAAGGCATCCGAGGCACGATTCTCCCACGCAGAACACACATTCGGTATTCTGTAAACATTTCAGAAGACAGATGGAGAAGTGAACGCTGAGATCAACGCCGGAGCCCTGTAAGACGACTACGGTGGTGTATATCGATTTGATGCCAGCCATAGTGTTCCTTGAGTGTCCGCGTTACTCGGTATCAATCAAATCGTCTATTGGGATCCAAACAGAGAGGAATCTGGTTTGCGGAGAAGAAAAATTAAGTGGTAAAAACGCATGGAAAGAGCGCATTTGTAAATGTACGCAAGAAAAAGATATCACTGTGTTTAATTATCGATTATTAATATAATATTCCCATATCATCATGTAGAAGATATTTTACGTAAGTAACAACATATCTATATCTTGAAAACTATAGCTGATAGGAAAAAACTAGTGTCATAATTGGATTCAGCACCCCAATTGTTCTTTAAATCAGCATTAAAAGCTCCGGCACCAAAACCACTGTTGGTCTGTGTTATTCCTGTGATAGCGAGAGGGTCATCCTATACAAATGATTCCTTTTACCCTAGCGTCCTAGCAGAAACAATGAGTGCACCCTAGAAGTACCTACATAAGATCCAGAGAGGATTTAAAGAAACATATTGCACGTAATGAATTGTTCTATCGGTGAACTAGTCTTCTAGGTTCATGCCACTTGGCTTGAAAAGAGAGCTCTCATAAGGAGTTCACATTCATCCCAATAAATAAAGTTTTAAGTGATGGGGGTAAATGAAAACATATTTACACATATGAATGTTATTTTAATGATAAACATCCAATTTATAAAAGTTATAATTATTTACCGAATTGAAATAAAAGATGAAACATAACATTGAAACGTTCATTAGCTTAACAATGACAGTCATTTAGAACATGCGGATTTATGCAGAAAGACAATTTTATAAAATAAGGATACATCACAGTAAAATGCAATGAAAACATATTACAACAAAACACTAGGTTGGTCAAGCTATGATGAACATAATAAAAAGTTAATTATTTTAATTCATTTCTAAGATGAAAAACCTGATGACAGGAGATAGTATTTCTAAACACTTTGATCAAATAGGCGAGAAAAAAATGGTTAACACAATCATAAGGCATTTGGAATTCAATGAATTTTTTTATATCAGTTCATTATCACTTCCCTAATGATTTCGCATTTTCACAGATGCACAAACTTCATTGTTACTGCACAGCACACAGCTGAATTGAACCAGCATTCCCTTGTCAATCCCAATCGCGAAACCATTTCGTCAAAATTACGCATAGGTACATGACGGATACAGTGGTGATGCTTGCATAGCAAAAACGGATCTAGTGAGAAGAGAAATATCCAATGTTAAACTCACTTAAAATAATCGTGGCTTGGATGGCAGCATGAAAGGGAATAACCCAAAAAGCAATGTTTTGAGAATATCGAGAATATTTTGAAAACATACCCAAAGAAAGGAAAGAAATAAAACGATAGACGTAAACTCACAATTATGTGCTGGCCCTTATTCTCAGGTGGTGTTCTGGTCGTCCCTTCATGATGGGTGAACACCCGGCACAACACCTCCTTGTTTGGTGGCACGCAGTTACTTTCGGATGTAAAGATAGCCTTGTGTTCCTTGGGATCCCGGGATTCAAATACCCACAAACCATGGCCATATTGATGTTCAGGAGGAGCACCAATGGATTCATCCCATAGAATAGGAGTAATCTGACATGCGATAATGAAGAGAAACCATTGCGCCCTCATAATCACCCGTTGCGTCTGTTCGATAAGTGCGGAGGAGAGAGTGAGTCACGCACGCCTTACCGCTTCTCCTTCTCCTCGACGACTGTCTTTCCTTGACAACTACGCCAACTACGCTCCCTCTCAGCTAGTGACGACTCCGCTCCTCTGGTCACGTGACCCTACGTTAGCGTGAATCCCGGTCCCTGAGTTCCGAGGCGGGAGGAGAAGGTTGCTTTGAAAGCCCCTTACATGGAATGCTGTGGAATGTCGCTTTTATCGTGCTGATTCCCGACGGCTTAGTTTGTAAAGAAGTTTACTAACAATATTCGATACATGGCCTGAAATGTATATTATTAACATACACGCTGAACTGTGACGATACTGTGATGTAACTCTTCAATTTACGTTGGTGAGCCATCACTCTCGGAGCTGGGAAAATTTAAATCTCACAAACTAGCTCATAAATGTGAGAACGCTCGTTTAGGTCGTACGATATCTGATTGAAGTAAGAGAAACATTTGCGACCTCGTGGACACCCTTTACGTCTGGTTTGATAAGAGCGGAGGAGAGAGTAATTCACGCACGTCTTTCCTTGTCGATGAATCTCTATCCTTGACTTCTGCGTCAGGTCCGCTCCGCCTCATCTAGAGACGACTCCTCTCCGCTGATCAGATGGGCCTTCCTTAGTACGGTCGCTGAGGTCCGAGGCGGGAGTAGAAGGTTGGTTTGAACCTCCCTACGGAGCGTTCGAACTAGTGCTGGTGTAAGTTTGAAGGTAGTGAGTGGGCCATCAAGGGTTAAGGAAATTGAAATATCATTTACTGGCGCAAAAGTGCAAAAATGCTCGTTAAGGATTAACGAAATCTGATTGTTACTATCGGATCAAAGGTCGCTAGCTCTAATTGAAACGTGAAAATTGCAATACGGTTTGATAGAGATCTTCCAGAAATGATTTTACTGAGAAATGTCCGACGAAAGATCTCAAAAAAATAAAAAGTTGTTCTTTTGAATGTTATCCAACCTTACGGAATCTATTACAGAGTGACCGAAATGCATGCATTATTTCCCCATGCCTTCGTACAAATTGACACAAGGGTCATGTCAGTTAAAATATATTCCAAACGAATTATCAACAGTCTGCGTTATGTCTGTAAATGGTTGTTTCTATGCGTGAAATCGGTCCCTGGTGTCAGAAATAATATATCCTGTGAACCACTGCAAGGGAAGGGATCATCGCCCTCTGGTTTCGTGTGACGGGTAGGTTGTTCTTGACTCGTGATTCACTACTCCATGAACCAATTATGAGAAAGTGACGAGTTGTTTGTTTCTCATCTGAGGCTCTACTAAATCAATCAAATCACAGCTTTGAATATTAAATCATAAACAAAGAGGCATATAAGTCATTTGAGTGCACATGGTGTGATACCTTCAACAACCTTGTTTTAAAAATTTGATTTAATAACGTAACTTTTTGATAGTATATGTAGTTATACATCTGTAAGTCTTTTCATATTTTTACAATTAAATGTTGTTCTAATGAAAGTCAGTACTATTTTAAATTACCTTGAGATTTTTCCATAGTAGAGATAATAATTATGAAATAATCCACGCATTACGTTTTCCGATTTCAAAGAACGTACAGTCGGACGTTTACCCTGTAATTCTCTAACATAGGACCAGAGTTACTTTGAATTATCATCAAGATATTCGCATAGCATTTTTGATTTGAAGAAGTGTAAGAATTTACTGTTAAGTATATCATGGTCACTATTTTTAAAAATTACAGTGACATTTTTCCATAGTAGAGGCAGCAATTATGAAATAATCCACTTATTACGAAAGAGCGAAATTATTGATTTGTTATTATCTGATCATAAGCTATTGACGCCCAGAATATTAGACTTTTTTATAATTAATTGTTCTTCATTTAAGTTACGATATTAAAAGTATATTATGTGTATTCATATTATTAATTTCATAATTACATCCCACCGCTCCATCAGTAATCAGTGGTCTCATGAAATTCCATAATGCCCTCTGCGCCATCTGAACGAACTCAGAGAATTACATACTTGCATTCTGGAGCATAATTTCAATCAACTATTAGGCAATGACTGTTTATTAACTTTTAACTGATATTTCAGGATGTAATGTTGTCGTTCATCGTTCAGTATTCCGGTGTTTTAATTCCATCAATTCTTATAATTCCTCGATTCAAGTTCGTTTCCATCGCTTCGATCCCAAGTACCTTTAATATTTTTTGTTTACAATATCAACGCGTAGATCCTTGTTGTTATTACGGTGTTCAACCGTTCTACGCAATTGCTCCTCAGCATTTTCCGGCTTCGATAGTTTAATTCTATCAAGATTTAACCTTTAAAGTGGTTTTGTTCCGTGTTATATTAATTGAATGGACATACACCAACTCTTCCTAATGTTTCTATCTTTTATTGATAACTTTTGACTATTCTCTTCTTTCCTTGAGTTGTCTCATCATCAGTTTGTAAGGCATTTTTCTGTTTCTTTTCGTTGTATATGTGTTTTCAGCTTCATTTTTTAGATTCTTGTATTTTCGTACTCATTCTATGAGGTCCGTCCTTTGGTCCGTCCTCCGCGAATTGCTTCACGCAAACGTCTCATAACGCCCAAATAATACTCTTTGTTTACTGTCTGGCCTTCTGGCAAAAATTCATGATGCACTACACCGTTGTAATCCATGAAAACCGTCAGCATTGCCTTCTTTTTTGACTGAAAACGACGTGGTTTTTTTATCTCGGCTCATTTGGTGAACGCCATTCACTTTCCTGATGTCTGGATTGCGTGTCGTACTCATAAACCCACGTCTCGTCTCCAGTAATGATCCTTTTGATGAATGTGGGATCGGATTCAGCCTCGCAAATCATGTCTTTTGCGACGTCAACACGGTCCATTTTTTGCATGAAATTGAGGTCTTTTGGCACCAACTTTGCTGCTACACGACGGAAACCCAAATCATTAACCACAATGTCTTGGGCGGATCCATAGGCAATGTTCAAGTCCTCCGCTATTTCTCTGATGGTTAATTTGCGGTTATTGACCAACATTTCTTTTACTTTATCAATTTTTTCACCGACTTTCGATGTCGATGGTCTGCCACTGCGTTCATCTTCTTCGATTGACTCACGACCACTTCTGAACCGCTCGTGCCACTGGTAAACGACCGTTTTTTTTAGAGAATCGTTGCCGAAACACTTTTCCAACATTTCCAGCGTCCGTGCGCCACTAAATCCGTTTTTTACGCAAAATTTAATACAAGTTCGTTGTTGCAAATTTAAATCCATTTCTGCAATTGTAAAAAATCGCCAACACACACAGAGATAGATGTACTCATGGCTACGTAACTTTTGCAAATGTCAAGTTATGACACTAACATTTAAAGGGAATATCAACAACAGATGTACCAATTTAACAAAAAAAAACAGAACTCAAATCGGAACGATGGGAGCGCCACACGGTGGTTATTCCGGGAACTTTTTGTTCAAGGTAGTATATACAGAGAGCTAGGAAGAATAAAGTACAAAGATTTTTTATAGAAAATTTAGATAGTGAACAAATAAAGTTAAAAAAGCATGATGGAAGACGCAGACGCGAGAATATGGATTGTTTGCAGAGGAAGGGTGAAATTAGTGAGCTTATACAGTAAAGTTAAATTACTATCGGGAAGTAAGAAGGGAAGATCTGTGATAACAGGGCAAGGTAATAGTTGAGACAGAATAGATCAAAGAGATGTGGATGGAACATACAGAGGAAGTTTATGCTAAAGGACTTGGGCCAACAAGGTTAGACATGGTAAAAGAACATGACTCAGAGGAAGATAGCTTAGGTCCAGGCATACTAGACGATTAGATAGAAAGGGCAGTAAGGGAGATGAAATCATATTAGGTCGTGGGGGTACACAGCGTTCCTGGTGAAATAATAAAAGGTTTAGGGAAATTTTGGAGGAAGAGTCTATTCGTATCATCTATGAGGGAGGAATCGGGCCGAAAAACTTTATGAGATCAGTGTTAGTGTAAAATATGTGTATATATATTATTACGTAATCTACCGGTTAAGGTAGGTTTTTGGATGGACACAACTATCAAATAAACCCAATCCAGCAACCTAATCTACATCAGGTCCCTCTTCATCTCTGTGTACTTCTTTCCTCCCTTCATCCAGTCCAGCATCCCTATCCTGTTCCTGCCCTTTCCTCGGTTGCCGAACATTCTCCCCTCTATTACCTTCTTCAACATTCCATTACCGCTCAATACGCCTTTCATCCATTTTTCCTGCCTCCATAGGATTTCTCTCAACAAACCCCTCTCCTCACCCACCATTTCCAGTACTTCCTCATTTGTTTTCCTTTCGGTCCATTCCACCTTCTCCATTCCTCTCCACACCCACATTTCAAAAGCCTCCAATGTACGTCTATTCTCCTGCTTCAGTGACCACGTTTCCGCGCCGCACGGAGCGGAAACGTGGTCACTGAAACTCCATATCAGAGTTTTTACGAGTCTTTACTTATCCTCCCTACTCAACGTCCCTGTCATTAACTCCCTTCTACTTGAGAAAGCCTCTTTGCCTTGCGCAATTCTTCTCCTTACGTCCCTACTACATTGACTGTATTGGTCCAAAACACTGCCGAGCTACATAAACTGTTCTACCTGGTCTATTTTTTCCCTCCTATTTTATTGCTTAGCCTAGCCTTTTCCTTTCTGAAAAATCGCCAACATTTGTTTTATTAATTTTGATTCTCATCCCATATTTATCGTACTGAACCTCCAATTCACTCAGCAATGCTTGCAACCCCCTGGCTGACTGAGCAACTAATGCTTGGTCATCAGAAAACCTAACCGATTTTACGAATTCCCCTCCGACTTTCATTCCTACCTCCAGTTCTTGCCATGCCTCTTTAATCATTTCCTCCACATACCTGTATACGTTGAACAGCACCGGTGACAATGGGCAGCCCTGCCTTACACCTCTTCCTAACACTGCCCATCCGTATTCTCCGTTCCCCACTCGCACCTCAGCAGTCTGAGATATGTATAGGTTGAGGATCAGTCTCCTGTCCCACCAATCCATTCCTATTTTCTGCAATACACGCATTAGTTTTTCCCAATTCACCCTATCAAACGCTTTTCGAAATCTACAAAACAGGCAAATACGTCCTGATTGTATTCTATATTCCTCTCGATTAGTGATCTCATTACTGTAATGGCATCGCTCGTACCTCTTCCCTTCCTAAACCCAAACTGAACATCCCCTAAGTAATCATTTGCCTTACTCTCTATCCTTTTGTTGATGATCCTGAGAATAAGTCTAGCCTAGTGGGATATCAAACTTATTGTTCTATAATTGTTGAGGATTATAATCCTCACATGATGTGGCCTTTGCCTTTTTTGGAATAGGAACTAACACCGATCTCACAAAATCTTCCGTCCAGATTCCTTCCTCATAGATACTACGAATCAGTCTATATAGGACCTTCTTCACACATTTTCCTAAATATTTCAACAGTTCTACAGGAATGTTGTCCACCCCTACGGCCTTATTTGCTTTCATCTCCTTTAATGCCCTTTCTATTTCATCGTTGAGTATGCCTGGACCAAGCTATCTTCTTCTACGTCATGTTCCTTTTCTATGTCTAACCTTGCCGGCCTAAGTTCATTACCATACAGTGTTTCTATATATTCCTTCCATCTCTCTTGGATTTTTCCTGGTTCATTTTTTTCACATTTTTCCATCCTCTTCTCTCATCCATCTTTGCAATCATCTCATCCGTTACCCATGGTTTCCTTATCCTTTTCCCCGTTAACGGTTCCTATAGTGTCTTTTGCGGCTTCCGATATCCCTTTCTTGATACATGCCCATTTTTCTTCGAGAGTGCTCAGTTCTTTACCGTCATCCCTCATTTTCTCTACAGCCTGTTGATACTCCTTCCTAATTAATCCATTTACTGCTTCTAAATTCCATTTCCTAACCCACCGCCCTTGCCTTATCTTCTTGAATCGGACGTTACATTTCATAACAACTAAATTGTGTAGCAAGAATTCAAGAGCTCTACGGCCTCTAGGTTAAATAATAAAGGGGGAAAACTCCACTGGCCGTAAAAAACAGTCGCAACTCTCGTCAGACCAAATTTTTGTGTTGGTATTCGCGGGAACCAACCACAACCTCTCGACCAAGAATACCCTCTGTGGTGGTTTACGTGAAATTAATCCACGTCAGGGACGACACACAGCCACGAGGCAGCCTCGTGAAGGATTACATTTCCACCTGGAATCTTTAACGAAGTCTCACAGCTTCGTGAAGGATTCCAGACAGGATAGTGTGTGTGTGGCTGTGTGTGGTCCCTGACGTGGATTAATTTCCCGTAAACCACCACAGAGGGTATTCTTGGTCGAGAGGTTGTGGTTGGTTCCCGCGAATACCAACACAACAATTTGGTCTGACGAGAGTTGCGACTGTTTTTTACGGCCAGTGGAGTTTTCCCCCTTTATTATTTAACTAAATTGTGGTCAGAGTCCGCATCCGCTCCTGGGAAACTGTTCGAATTTATCACACTGTTCCTAAACCTGTGCCTAACCATAATATAATCTGATATAAACTGATATCTTTCTGAGTCTCCTGGCATTTTCCATGTATACCTACGCCTTTTGTGGTGTCTAAACCATGTGTTAGTGATGACTAACCCCTGTGTCCTGAAGAATTCAATTGCTTTCTCCCCGCGTTCATTCCTCGTGCCTAACCTAAAGTCCCCCACCTCACCACCCTCTCTTCCTTCGCCTACTGTCGCATTCCAATCCCCCATCACTAGCAAATGTTTCCCTGCAGGAACACACGCGATTATATCCTCTAACTCATCGTACTTCCTATCGACGTCTTCCTCCTTGTGGTTGCTCGGTGGCATGTATACGTGAACAATGACCAAGTTCGTCGGCTCTCCTTTAATCTGCAGCCTCTGTTCCCCAGTGAGGCGGCTGCAACGGCGTCTGACCCCAGTGTGGGGGCCAGTAAGTGATGGTGTCACGTTAAAAACACTATTGAGGAAGGCAACGGGAAACCACCTCAATATTCATTCCCAAGAATATAATGATGTATATTTATGTATATATATATATATATATATATATATATATATATATATATATATATATGTATATGTATATAAATATATGCATATATATATATGGGTCCGGATGGGCAGTGTTAGGAAGAGGTGTAAGGCAGGGTTGCTCATTGTCACCGGTGCTGTTCAACGCATATGTGGAGGAAATGATTAAGGAGGCATGGGAAGAACTGGAGGTAGGAATGAAAGTCGGAGGGGAATTCGTAAAATCGGTTAGGTTTGCTGATGACCAAGCATTAGTTGCTCAGTCAGCCAAGGGGTTGCATGCATTGTTGAGTGAGTTGGAGGTTCAGTGCGATAAATATGGGATGAGAATCAATATTAATAAAACAAAGGTTATGCGATTTTCCAGAAAGAAAAAGGCTAAGCTAAATATTAAAATAGGCGGGGAAAAAATAGAGCAGGTAGAACAGTTTACATATCTCGGAAGTGTTTTGGACCAGTACGGTCAAAGTGGTAGGGACGTAAGGAGAAGAATTGCGCTAGGCAAGGAGGCTTTCTCAAGGAGGAGGGAGTTGATGACGGGGACATTGAGTAGGGATGTTAAGACAATACTCGTAAAAACTCTCATATGGAACGTAGCTATGTACGGCGCGGAAACGTGGTCGCTGAAGCAGTTGGATAGACGTATATTGGAGGCTTTTGAAATGTGGGTGTGGAGAAGAATGGAGAAGGTGAAATGGACCGAAAGGGAAACAAATGAGGAAGTCCTAGAAATGGTGGGGGAGGAGAGGGGTTTGTTGAGAGAAATCCTATGGAGGCAGGAAAAATGGATGAAAGGCGTATTGAGCGGTAGTGGAATGTTGAAGAGGGTAATAGAGGGGAGGATGTTGGGCAAGCGAGGAAAGGGCAGGAATAGGATAGGGATTTTGGACGGGATGAAGGGAAGAAGGAGGTACACGGAGATGAAGAGGGACCTGATGTAGATTTGGTTGCTGGATTGTGTTTCGTTTGGAGTTACAAAATGTTTATTTCATTGTTGTGCCCATCCAAAATCCTACCTTAACCGGTAGATTACCTAATAATAATAATATATATATATATATATATAACACTCTGTCCTCTCTCTCCAATAATACAATGTCCTCTCTTGTGTTCGTCCTTTATGTGTGTTCCTTTCCCATATCCTTATCTCTATTTCTTTGTAAATGAAAAAATATATGTAAAAATATATAAATGTATATGAATATGTGTTATTCATATATGAATTCATATTCATGTTCAATATATATATGAATATGAATGCTTGTACTGGGTTATAGGCTAATATGCTTTGCAATGCAACAATATCTGATAATAAAAATCAATCGAATTGACCGGGAGTCGAAAAAGGATCCTTCCATATCCAGGCGTCTTCTGAAACCCCGAAATTTCGAAGTGTAAAACAACACCTCGATAACTTAACTAGCTAAAGCATTCGGCCTGATATCTAGAGATCCAGGTTCAAATCTTCATCAAGGTGGATGATTTTTACTCTCTGAAAATGTTTCATTGCAATGGAAACATATAAAACCAAAGTACAAGGTTTGCTAGGTGTAATGAGCATAATAAAATGTAAAATATTATAATTCATTATTTAAAATCCTTATCACAGGGTTAAGTATTCCTTAAAACTTTGATCAAATAGGTGAAAAAAGTGGTTTTCACAAAAAAATAGTTTGTCCATCAGAGTCATCGGGTGATATGTATACCTTCTCCGATTTTTCATTGTTTCCCTCACTTTTTATGTATCCTTGTCATCACTTCCCAAGTCTTTTCGCACAGCATTAACCACCGTACATTCATAGATGGACATATTTCTTCGAAACCGCATATCACAAAGCTGAGTTGATGCAGAATTCTCTTTTCAATCTCAACCTCGAAACTACTTCGTCAAAATTACGCCTATGTACATGAGAGATAAGTGCAGAGGGCTTCATAGCAAAAGCGAATCTAGTGAAAGGATGAATAGGGAATTAATCTTAAAGCTTCCGCGTCGTCTTTTTGATGAAAGTTCCATGCTGCTTCTGGGAATTACCGTCGCGTAGATTGGCTGGTTGAGAGCAGTTTCATCTTTAGTCCTGGAGGCGTCTTCAGATCGAAGTGATCTGCGTTGAATTTTGGTCGCAATATGCAAATAGGAGACGCTGGCTGCCCCGGAGCGCTCTTATTGGTTGTACCTCGGCGGTAAGATGAAATTACTCTTTTCCACGTTGAAGTCGGGGATTAGCTGTCCTCACGGTTGAAATTTTTAGGTACATCTACATAAATACCCTGCGAACCACCAAAAAGTTATGTGGCAGGGGATGTAGCACCAGGAGGAAAGGGTAAGAGATGAGGGGGTGGGGGTTTTTCAAATAGGTGGGGGAAGGTGGGGGTAACATGTAAAAAATATATGTATAATCCCTAGCCTGTACGTTAATACTTATTGTGTCAAACTGACTCCTAGGGAATTTCGACTACAAGTATTATGGTCTCTTATCGTTCTGGGAAGAAATGACATTTTAAACCTGTCAGTCTTGCAGCCTATCTCTCTAATCTTATATTCGTGATCTCTCCGACCGTAATACGTTGGGCTTCGTATTATATTCTTGATGTCATCGGAGAAGGGCCCACCTTTAAATATTTTTAATAAGTTTAAGGAAACATCGTTCCTTCACTTTTTCGTCGCATTTACCTAGCACCCTTTTCACAAAACCCTATTTCTTATTTGCACGACCGCATATTTCTCGTATGTGCTTTCCCCAGGACAGATCGTGAGTAGTTGTTACACCCAAGCATTTAAAGGAATCTACCCTTGCAATTTTGGTTTGTTTCACTTTGTAGGTATAAGGGAGGGAATTACTCTTTTCCCAAAAATGTATTACTACGCATTTTTTCAAATTTAATTCCAATTGCCATGTGTCGCATCAATTCTGAATTGCATCTAGGTCGTCGGCTAACACGACTCTGTCTTCGTGACTTCGAATGTCCCCATAAATTACTGCATCATCGGCGAAAAGACGGAGCTTGCTATTAACTAAGGTACTGAGGTCATTTACGTAAATAAGGAATAGGAGGTGGCCTAAGACACTTACTTGACAGTATCGGATGGTACACCGTCCAGGACGACTGTTTGAATACGATCTCTTAAGAATTGCTTAATCCAGCATATAATACTGTCGTGTATTCCACAAGTTTCCAAATTCGCGAGTAATTTGCAATTAGGGAAATTATCGAAAGCTTTCTTAAAATCTAGGAATATCACACCAACTGGAATATTACTTTCACCGAAGTTCATTGTATCATGAACAAAGAGTGCGAGTTGAGTTTCGCAGGATCTACCCTTACGGAAGCCGTGTTGGTTATTAATCAATAAATGTTGGCTATCGAGGTACCTCATTATGGAACTAACAATGATGTATTCAAGAATCTTACTGGAGATGGTGGTGAGCGATATTGGCCTATAATTACTGGGGTCCTCCCTGTCTCCGTTTTTAAATATGGGCGTTACAGAAGCTACCTTCCAGCCGTTTGTCACGCTTTCTTGTGCTAATGATTTCTTAAATATTATATCAAGATAAGGGACAATTTCAGACGACAGTTCTTTATACACGCGCGCCGGTATCTCATCAGGTGCCGGAGATTTTTTAGGGTCGATGTTTTTAAGCAGGAACTCTATTCCGCGGGTGGAAAAATCGATTGCTTGCTTTGATTGGTGAAATGTTTTCAGAAGGTTCTCGTGTATATTCTGTGATCATATGTTGAAAACACTCTGGAGGAATGAGTTTATGATGTTGGATTTATCTAAACTACTCGTTACTTTATCCCCCTTATCGTCATTCAATAAGTTTACGGTGGACTTTTTTCCCTGCACTTCCCTGACATCTTTGAGTTATTGTTTAAATGTTCGCCTAATTGTTTCCTTTTGAATTCCGCTTACGCCTTCCGGAAGGCCTTCTTGGCAGTGGACCTAGATGCTTTGTAGTTCTGTATGGTTTCGTTGATTTTATCAGGGGAGGAATCTTTAACCGCGTTTTTCATTCTGGCATCTCTTTGCCTTTGGCATGGCACACCCTTCGAGATTTCCGTGCTTCAGAGTTGTACCAACGGGGTTCCTTATTCTCTTTTAGATATTTACTAGGCATAAATCTCTGTATTGCTGACTGTGTTATCACAAGAAAATGATTCCAATTATCCTTGACAATAATAGTTATTTGACTTGACACTAGTAGTTTCGCTTAATTCGTCAAATCTAAGAAAGGGACTCACAGGAACTCACATCTTAAGCCATCATAGTCACCTTTATTGAATAAATAAACCTCTCTTAGATTTGTTAACTTTTTATACGCTTAGTGAAAATTTAGCGTTCACAGCCTTGTGATCACTTATTCCGTCAACTCCTTCTATAGTTAAGATTTTGCGGGTATATTTGTGGCTAACAGATCAAGAATGTTCTTTCCCCTTGTTGGTGAAGTGACTAATTGATGTAGGGAATTCGAGGTGAACGTAAATGAGAGGGATTCGCATAAATCCTTGTCTTTACCTCCATTTATAAAACTGTACGAATCCCAATCTATTTTGGGGGCATTAAAATCGCCACCGATGATTAGGCTATGCTCATCGTTGTGGGATGTAAAGCTTTGTATCTATCTTTCTAGATATGGTATTGAGTAAACGCTAGCGTGGGGTGGTCTACAGGTAGTCTACTACTGTATAATACGCGCAGATGTATATTCTTTTCGCTCTGGGTGTTCTCACTGAGCACCAAATACTTGCTATACATTAATTAAAATTGGCAATTTTTCACAAAATACATTTTTTTATTAACACGACCGGTTTCGATGTAACTACGTCATCTTCTGGTAACTACATCACCAGAAGATGATGTAGTTACCACGAAATCGGTCGTATTAATAAAATATTTATTTTGTGGAAAATTGCCAATTTTAATTAATCATGATATGAACAATATCACGCCTGAAACGTCTCTTTTTCTTTCCATACAGTTATCAGGATATAACTTGGCTCTACCAACGCTTGAGTTTTTTACCGCAATAAACACTTCTCCGGCTCTATTGTCTGTCGTTTATATAAACTATGAAGGACTTGGGAAATTTTAGCTGTCTGCGATGTCATCTGTTAACAAACTTTTAGTTCCTATAATGATATCCGACTCTGTGCTATGTGGTGAAATTCTGGTATCTTATATTTTGAGATAGTACGAGGCGTATTCTTAAAGTAAGTACCGTTTGCTTATATTTAAATATTGGCGCTTCAGAACACAGTTTTGCTCCTGCAGCGCCATCTACTGATCCATTGAGAAGCTGTAGCAGCATTTGTTTTGTTTCAGAAGTCGTTTGCTTATCCGTGCATGCAAACAACAATGTCCGCGACAATCGTTGATCCCGTCGGCTGTGAAGTGCGTTCTGTCATACGATTCTTGTATGCAAAAGCATTGTCGGCTGCTGAAATTCATCGGGAATTATGCCTAGTTTATAAACCTACAGTTATGAGTGAAGAAAAGGTTAGACAATGGTGCTGCGATTTTAAAAATGGACGAACAAATGTCCATGACGAAGAGCGAAGTGGTAGGCCCAGCATTCTGACCGATGAAATTGTTTCGCTAGTGGAACAAAAACTGCAATGTGATCGTCGATTGACAATTGTCAGTTGCAATTAATGGCCTGGCTGAACAATTTCCTCAACTTGGACGAACTACTGTCTAAAATATTGTTACGGAAAACCTCGGATACCACACATTGCGTGCAAGGTGGGTACCGAAAATGCTCACCGAACACCACAAAGAGCAAAGAATGTCCAGTGCACGAGAGTTTTTGGGTCGTTGGGAACTCTTTAAACCACCCACCGTACAATCCTGACCTTACACCCAGTGACTACTTCCTCTTCTTGCACTTGAAACAGTGGTTCGGTGGACAACGTTTCGAAACCGAAGAGGAACTCAAGAATGGCGTTGTCGATTGGTTCAACCCTCAGGCGGCGAGTTTTTCTGCAGAGGGGTTGAAGAAGCTGGTGCAGCGGTACGAAAAATGCTTAGAAGTGAACGGCGATTATGTAGATAAGTGAAGTAGGTTTGTAGCTAACTAAAAGCGCCAATAAAATGTGTTTCATATGAGTATATTTTTTCCTGTGACCAAACGGGCCTTACTTTATGAACACGCCTCGTAAGTGCATCGAGATTGCTTTGAAAGTATGCCCAAAGAAGGAAACTAAATGAAACGATGGCCTTGAAATGACAATTAAATTCTTGCCCTGATTTCCTGGGGGTGTTCTGGTCGGCACTTCGTGAATGATGGACATCTTGCACAACACCTCCTGGTTTAGTGGCACACCATTTGTTTCCGCTGTAAAGATATCATTGTGTTCCCGGAGTTCAAATGTCCCCGAACCATGGTATTCTTGATATTCAGGAGGAGTACCAATTAATCTATGCTATAGAAAAGAATCATCTGGCCCGCGAAAATTCAAAAAAATAATTGCGCTCACATGGCCATCCTTTAAGGCTGTGATACGATTCACCGCCCATCACGTGAACGTAAGCCGTCATTTTCCATTGATATTGACTCCGTAATCGTGGACGGGATTGCATCCATTCAATTAAATATCATGTACATATAATATTAAAGCATATCATCTTTTGAAGAATTTATAACATTAAAAGAATACCTTAAACTATTTTATTTATCCATCTCAATCGTCCCATACCCACTCACTATCCCGTTCCCTCAATTTCAATCCCAATTTCTTCCCACTTTGTATTACCTCCGCCCTCGTCCGCCTCACGCGCCCCTAAACGACTTGTTGCTGTGCGACTGCGCACCTGGCTTCTTATCTGATTCCCATCGAATTTGCTTCTCCCCACCCACCCACAGGCGTGGAATCTTGTCTGACGCTACAGTGTCTGTAGTTACAGTTATGCTGTAATATCATCAAAGACCTTCGTGACCTGCCACTCATATTAATGAAACGTTTATGGAAGAATACAAATTTTCCAACACATGACTACCGTTTTTCGGCAAACAAAGTAAGTAACACCTTTTTTGAATGTTAATTAGATTTGGAGATTAGGACTCTCGTGATTCTGTCCAACCAATATTTCATCAATATTTCTTCTTTTTTCGTTTTCTTACTGATTACGTATGATTATCTGCATTTGAAGTATAATGGTCATAGCATTTTCAATAAAACTATTCCTCACTTAATTCGAAAGAGGAGTGCCGTGTAAACTAAATTCTTAAAGAATAGTCGTATCTCCGTGGAGATCCTCTGTCCCGCCAGCCCACTCGAGAAGACGAAGAGGCCAGAATCACCATCGTAAAACGCCCCAAATTTTAATTAAACAAGTGAGAAGGTGCTCTTAATGTTTTTGCCTCTGAAACTATGGTTTAACAAGTGTTACTACTTGCGATATGAACAGAAATGTTCAGTAATGAAATGAGAACCTTAAATTATGAAAACGTTGAATGTGAATGGAATCTGTAAAAACAAAAATTTGTGAACAAATGAATTTCATGAGATAGTATAAAAATACCATGCATGGAAGGATGTACTTACCATTTTTGTCAAACTATAGTAAAATTTATGAAAAGTAGAAAATAGAAAAAAAACTTAAAGGAAATAAAGCTGAGGAATTTATAGAAATTGAAATGATTACAGCTATATTTTTCGATTTTCAGCCCAGATTTATTCTACTTATTTTTGGGACAGTCCTTGTATGTCTTCTCCTTCCCGTTCCGTACTTTTCTCAGTGATTTAAATTTTTTCTTCAGAAATAATGTCTTAAACAATTTAGGAACGCTTTCATCGAGCTTATCTTAACATCAGAAAATAAATTTGTAGGCCGTAAAAACGCCAATTCTTAATATTCTCCAATAAAAAGAGACGTTTCAGGCGTGATATGGTGGAATATCATGATTAATTAAAATCGGCAATTTTCCACAAAAAAAAATTTTATTAATTGGACCGGTTTCAATGTAACTACATCATCTTCTGGTAACAGTCATTTCTCATTGTCTACTACATATGCTGAAAAGCAAATAAGGGGAGGGTAGTGGAAAATAGGGGAGGTGGAACGTGGGCCACGTGGGTGACATATGAGAGGGGAGAAAAGGTGCGGGTGAAAGGAAAGGGGAGGGGGGGAATAAACACAGTCCGGAAAAACCTCGTGGCTGGATGGAGGGGGTGTCTCGTTGAGGGTGAACCCTCGGTGCGGCGCCAAGCTCCTAGGGCCGTGGAGAAAGGGGATGAGACCGGGGTTTCCCCAGTCGTTGACCGCGCGCAGATATCCATGCACAAAGAAGTGTGCAAAAAGGAGTAAAGATTTGTTCTTCCCTTTGATCCCCTCTTTCCCCCATTTTCCACTACCCTCCCCTTACTTGCTTTTCAGCATATAAAGTGGACAGTGAGAAATGGCTGTTACCAGAATATGATGTAGTTACATTGAAACCGGTCGTATTAATAAAATTTTATTTTGTGGAAAATTATCAATTTTAATTAACTAATATTCTCCGTTAAAAGTTACTTAGACGTTCCATTGTAATTATCGCTGCTAGACTACAAGAATACACATTGCGTGTTATGGTATTCTCTATTAGAATTTAAAATACTTTGACTGTAACTATCTTTCTAAAATTAAATAATTTTTAAATCGATAGTGAATATAATTATTCGTGTGTGGAATGTATATAACGTATAAAATTATAACAAGGACCATCACATTCTATATTATCTCTGCTCGAGCAAGTATGAAATCCAAAAAACAACTTTGGAAGGGCAGCCCTTTTTGAAATATAATTATAGCCTACTTAGATAAGGAGTTTCATAGAATAACAAGAAACATTGTATAATCATTGACACTTCGCCAATATTATGACACACTGTATGACCACCAGTTCAATTATTTATTCGTGAAGTTGAATACACCCAATTTCATTTTATTACGCATTATTCTTTAGTGTGCATTCTTGAGAAAAGTTTCAGAAACTAATGTACTCCATGTGTTCCCCCTCTATTTTCCCTATGGCTCATATATGAGCTCTGTCTAAATTGAATAAAATGAGCTTGAGAACTGAAAAAAGAACTGATAATCAAAAATAAACTATTAATCATAATATTTGTCGATAATATTTTTTCCAGAGCGTTTGCACAGTTATTTTTCTCAAGTACTTAGATATGGCTACTAATATTGCCGGGAGATGGAAATTTCTGCTCAAAGAGGAAATTTTGAAGAAACCTAATAGGAAGAATCCCTCCAATACCCTCGATATTCTTCACTAAGTCAATTATATGCAGTGAATTAGGGTATGCATACACGCACTACGTGAGCATGATTGTTTATCTAATTCACATCCGGTTTCCAAAAACGTCATTGTTCATTGGAAGATGTAGGAGATAGTTACATATTTTCATTGTCATCGCATTCCACATGCCGGCTTAAAACATTTGAAAGTTGGTTGTGCACTGGGAGAACACATCCGTTTATCAAACCTTTTGACCATACTGCGTTGTCATCCAATGCACGCACAAGGGTGGTCTGAAAAGTTTCCGACCTAACAAAGATACAAGAAATTATTTCTGAAATTTTCTGATTCAGAAACTTTCACATGGGTTGAGGTCAAGAAAAAACGTCGGTGGTCTGAAAAGTTTCCGACTCAGAAAATTTCAGAAAAAATGTATCTTTGTTAGGTCGGAAACTTTTCATACCACCCACGTATATTCTTGACCTCAACCCATGTCGTAATGCCACAGTATTTTCACGAAGTGTTCTTTTTTCACGGAATTGTCAAAAGAAGTGATTTTGGCAACATAATTCATGTATATTCATGTGAATGGGCAAAAGGTCATTATTGCCCTTCGGTGGTCACGTGTATCAAAAAGGATCTATTCCTTCTGCATCAATCGGTCACAAGCCGGTTTGTCAGTGATTAGAGAATCTACAAAAAAACTCGAGACCCTGCATGCTAATGAATTCCATTATAGTCGTCTATATTAATACGTAATATAATCATTTAAATGCAATTTAGTTAAATGTTATTTAAAACAGGCATAAATGTCCTTATTTAACACGCTAAATGGGCCTAAAATGACCGTTATCAAAATTCGTAATCGATAAAAGTTTTAATCATAGAAAATACGGTTATGTTGTACGAGACAGAATCACTTATTTATTCAAGTAAAAGGAGCACCTTATTTACGTGATTCGATATGTGTACTGGAAGTATACTGCTTCTGAATTCTGAAAATGTACCATGATGTCAATCAGTAAACTTGAATATTTAATTATGGAAACTAATGGAGTTAATAGATCTTGGTGCACACTACCCCAACAAATAGAAGTCAAAATGTGACTACAGGACGTTACATGGCCATTTAGGCCCCATTTAGTGTTATTTTACCGATTCTAGTTTAGCGTAAAATCTCCATTGAATATAATCTATAAACGCGTCTTGCCGAAAGGGAGCCAAATGAACGTATGCTTAATTTTATCTTTAACATTTTTCTTTAGAATTACGAGTATTAATTTAACTGAGCTTTCTCCGAACCTATTAGCTTGTTTCACTTTTTTGTGATTTAATTTTAAATGAATAATCGACGAGTGTTTCCCTACAGCAGGGGTTGTGGGAAAGCATTATTATTATTATTAGGTTATCTACCGGTTAAGGTATGTTTTTGGATGGACACAACTATCAAATAAACATTTTGTGACTCCCCACCTAGCAAACTAATCTATATCAGGTCCCTCTTCATCTCGGTGTACTTCTTTCCTCTCTTCATCCCGTCCAACATCCCTATCCTGTTCCTACCCTTATCTCGCTTGCCCAACATTCTCCCCTCTATTACCCTCTTCAACATTCCACTACCGCTCAATACGCCTTTCATCCATTTTTCCTGCCTCCATAGGATTTCTCTCAACAAACCCCTCTCCTCCCCCACCATTTCTAGTACTTCCTCATTTGTTTTCCTTTCGGTCCATTTCACCTTATCCATTCTTCTCCACACCCACATTTCAAAAGCTTCCAATCTACGTCTATCCTCCCGTTTCAGCGACCACGTTTCCGCGCCGTACATAGCTACGCTCCATATCAGAGTTTTTACGAGTCTTGTCTTAACATCCCTACTCAACGTCCCGGTCATCAACTCCCTCCTCCTTGAGAAAGCCTCCCTGCCTTGCGTAATTCTTCTCCTTACGTCCCTACCACTTTCACCGTATTGGTCCCAAACACTTCCGAGATATGTAAACTGTTCTACCTGCTCTATTTTTTCCCCGCCTATTTTAATATTTAGCTTAGCCCTTTTCTTTCTGGAAAATCGCAACACCTTTGTTTTATTAATATTGATTCTCATCCCATATTTATCGCACTGAACCTCCAATTCACTCAACAATACTTGCAACCCCTTGGCTGGCTGAGCAACTAATGCTTGGTCATCAGCAAACCTAACCGATTTTACGAATTCCCCTCCGACTTTCATTCCTACCTCCAGTTCTTCCCATGCCTCTTTAATCATTTCCTCCACATATACGTTGAACAGCACCGGTGACAATGGGCAACCCTGCCTTACACCTCTTCCTAACACTGCCCATCCGGACTCTCCGTTCCCCACTCGAACCTGAGCAGTCTGAGACATGTACAGGTTGCGGATCAGTCTCCTGTCCCTCCAATCCATTCCTATTTTCTGCAATACACGCATTAATTTTTCCCAATTCACTCTATCAAACGCTTTTTTGAAATCTACAAAACAGGCAAAAACGTCCTGATTGTATTCTATATTCCTCTCGACTAGTGATCTCATTACTGCAATGGCATCACGCGTACCTCTTCCTTTCCTGAACTCAAACTGATCATCCCCTAAGTAATCATTTGCCTTAATCTCTATCCTTTTGTTGATGATCCTGAGAATAACTTTAGCTGCGTGGGATATCAAACTTATTGTTCTGTAATCCTCACATGATATAGCCTTTGCCTTTTTTGGAATAGGAACTAACACCGATCTCACAAAACCTTCCGGCCAGATTCCTTCCTCATAGATATTAAGAATCAGTCCATATATGAAGTAAGATCTGGTGCTTTCCCGGCGTATTTGCTGGATGAAGTTTTCTCGGGTCTTCCACCGGGTCAGGGGTTTCGAGGGTCTTCCACCGGGTCAGATCCACCCCTGACCCGGTGGAAGACCCGAGAAAACTTCATCCAGTCCATATATGGCCTTCTTCCCACCTTTCCCTAACCATTTCAACATTTCTACAGGAATATTGTCCACCCCCACAGCCTTATTTGTTTTCATCTCCTTTAATGCCCTTTCTATTTCATCGTTGATTATTCCTTGACCAAGCTATCTTCTTCTACGTCATGTTCCTTTTCTATTTCTAAGCTTGTCGGCCTTAGTTCTTTACCATACAGTGTTTCTATATATTCCTTCCATCTCTCTTGGATTTTTCCTTGTTCAACTATTATCTTACCCCATTTATCTTTAACTGTTAGCACAGATCTTGCCTTCTTACTTCCCGATAATAACTTAACCTTGCTGTATAGAGCACCAATTTCACCCTTCTTCTGTAAACTTTCCATGTCCTCGCATTGCGTTTTCCACCATTCTTCTTTTGCTTTATTCAATGGAATATAATCATATAAATAAATCTAATTCTTTACATTTTCTATGTCATAACTGATATGCCTTCCCACTTCCGCGGTCGTCATCCCACGAAACCCTTGCAGGGAAGAAATAACTGAAGCAGGAGAGAAGACTCAGAAGAAGGCGAAAGTAATTAGAATAGGAACCTGGAACGTCAGGACAATGTTGAGGAGAGGAAAATTAGAAAATATTGAGCGAGAGATGGAAAGAGGTAATATAGATGTTCTGTTCGAGGTTCTATAGAGGTCTCTGCGAGGTGAGATGGAAGGATAGCGGGGATTACTGGAGTGACAATTATAGAGTGATATACAGCGGCGGGGACGAGAGCAAACGAGGGGTTGCCGTAATACTAAATAAAGGGGTAGGAGGAAGCGTAGTCAACATAGAGCAAGCGACAGATAGATGTTTACTCGTAGAGATTAAAGCAGAGCCGACGAACTTGGTCATTGTTCAGGTATACATGCCACCAAGCAACCACAAGGAAGAAGAAGTCGATAGGATGTATGATGAGTTAGAGGCTATCATCGCGAGTGTTCCTGCAGGGAAACATTTGATAGTGATGGGGGATTGGAATGCGACGGTAGGCGAAGGAAGAGATGGTGGTGAGGTGGGGGACTATGGGTTAGGCACGAGGAATGAACGCGGGGAGAAAGCAATTGAATTCTGCAGGAGACAGGGGTTAGTCATCACTAACACATGGTTTAGACACCACAAAAGGCGTAGGTATACATGGAAAATGCCAGGGGACTCAGAAAGGTATCAGTTAGATTATATTATGGTTAGGCTCAGGTTTAGGAACAGTGTGATAAATTCCCACAGTTTCCCAGGAGCGGATGCGGACTCTGACCACAATTTAGTTGTTATGAAATGTAACATCCGATTCAAGAAGATAAGGCAAGGGCGGCGGGTTAGGAAATGGAATGTAGAAGCAGTAAATGGATTAACGAGGAAGGAGTATCAGCAGGCTGTAGAGAAAATAATGGATGACGGTAAAGAACTGAGTACTATCGAAGACAAATGGGAATGTATCAAGAAAGGGATATTGGAAGCCGCTAAAGACACTATAGGAACCGTTAACGGGAAAAGGATAAGGAAACCATGGGTAACGGATGAGATGAGTGCAAAGATGGATGAGAGAAGAAGATGGAAAAATGTAAACACAGAATTAGGCAAAATGAAGTACAAAGAGTTAAACAATAAATTGAGAAGGGCCGCAAATAAAGCAAAAGAAGAATGGTGGAAAACGCAATCCGAGGATATGGAAAGTTTACAGAAGAAGGGTGAAATTTGATATCCCACGCAGCTAAAGTTATTCTCAGGATCATCAACAAAAGGATAGAGAGTAAGGCAAATGATTACTTAGGGGATGATCAGTTTGGGTTCAGGAAAGGAAGAGGTACGCGGGATGCCATTGCAGTAATGAGATCACTAGTCGAGAGAAATATAGAATACAATCAGGACGTTTTTGCCTGTTTTGTAGATTTCGAAAAAGCGTTTGATAGAGTGAATTGGGAAAAATTAATGCGTGTATTGCAGAAAATAGGAATGGATTGGAGGGACAGGAGACTGATTCGCAACCTGTACATGTCTCAGACTGCTCAGGTTCGAGTGTGGAATGGAGAGTCCGGATGGGCAGTGTTAGGAAGAGGTGTAAGGCAGGGTTGCCCATTGTCACCGGTGCTGTTCAACGTATATGTGGAGGAAATGATTAAAGAGGCATGGGAAGAACTGGAGGTAGGAATGAAAGTCGGAAGGGAATTCGTAAAATCGGTTAGGTTTGCTGATGACCAAGCATTAGTTGCTCAGTCAGCCAAGGGGTTGCAAACATTGCTGAGTGAGTTGGAGGTTCAGTGCGATAAATATGGGATGAGAATCAATATTAATAAAACAAAGGTGTTGCGATTTTCCAGAAAGAAAAGGGCTAAGCTAAATATTAAAATAGGCGGGGAAAAAATAAAGCAGGTAGAACAGTTTACATATCTCGGAAGTGTTTTGGACCAATACGGTCAAAGTGGTAGGGACGTAAGAAGAAGGATTGCGCTAGGCAAGGAGGCTTTCTCAAGGAGGAGGGAGTTGATGACGGGGACGTTGAGTAGGGATGTTGAGACAAGACTCGTAAAAACTCTGATATGGAGCGTTGCTATGTACGGCGCGGAAACGTGGTCGCTGAAGCAGGAGGATAGACGTAGATTGGAGGCTTTTGAAATGTGGGTGTGGAGAAGGATGGAGAAGGTGAAATGGACCGAAAGGAAAACAAATGAGGAAGTACTAGAAATGGTGGGGGAGGAGAGGGGTTTGTTGAGAGAAATCCTATGGAGGCGGGAAAAATGGATGAAGGGCGTATTGAGCGGTAGTGGAATGTTGAAGAGGGTAATATAGGGGAGAATGTTGGGCAAGCGAGGTAACGGTAGGAATAGGATAGGGATGTTGGACGGGATGAAGGGAGGAAAGAAGTACACTGAGATGAAGAGGGACCTGATATAGATTAGTTTGCTAGGTGGGGAGTCACAAAATGTTTATTTGATAGTTGTGTCCATCCAAAAATACCTACCTTAACCGGTAGATTACCTAATAATAATATTCCATTGACTTCTATCTACTTATGCGTGAGTAATTCACTCACCACGGTCGGGGGGCCAGATCCATGGGATTATTATTGGGTATACTCTAATGACATCTACCAAACCGTACTTCGGGATGATTACTTTTTTTGGTTTGCATTAAAAAGAATAAGGTCACTGTGACAAGCCGTTCCTTCTACGAGATCTGTAAATAAATTAATGAGACTGGCAACGTAGCGTTCGATCTGGCAACATTGGAGGCGCTCCCCGTGGAGAGATTGCAGGGGAACGCGTGATCCGCCTTCAGCACGTGTTTGAACTCGCTCGAGTCATTTGGTTGCCCGTAGCGATTTTTTTGTGAAACAGTTTTTTCTATTGTGTTCTAAAAATGAGTGACATCAATTTCGACCAACGGTGTGCAATCGGGTTCTGCTTCAGACTTGGACACATTGCGACGGAAACTCTTGCCAAACTTCAGAAGGCTTACGGAGGTAGTGTTTTGTCAAGATCCCAGGTTTTTCGGTGGTTTAAGGCTTTTCAGAAGGAAGAAAGTCGATTGAAGATGAACCACCAAGCGGAAAGCCTTCATTTTCAAGAACCAATGAAAATGTCGACAAAATTCGGGATTTTGTGCGTTCAGATCTTCGGTTGACAGAATGATCGGAGGAGAGTTGAATTTGACTCACACCACCGTTAATTAAATTTTGACCAATGAATTGGGAATGAGAAAAATCTGCGCAAAACTGGTTCCAAAAAACCTTTTACAAGACCAAAAGGACATCAGGAGGGAAAGATGTCTTGAATTTTTGGATTCGATTGAAAATCACCCCCATTTTCTGGAACATGTCTTTACTGGTGACGAGCCTTGGGTGTCTGAGTACGACCCAGAAACCAAGCGCCAGAACATGGAGTGGCACACTTCAACCCTTTCAAGGCCAAAAAAAGCAATGATGAGGAAATCGAAGATCAAATGTATGCTGATTTGTTTTTTCGATATCCGTGGATATGCCCACAAAGAGTTTCTACTCCAAAGCCAAACGGTCAATCAACACTTTTACGGGAGGTTCTTAAAATATTTGGACATAGGGTCATTCGTCTAACATCAAGAACAACTGGATTTTGCATAACAATAATGCTCCTTGTCACACAGCGATTTCAATAAATGAGTTTTTGGTCAGTAAAAACATTACTGTGGCTCCTCAGCCTCTTTATTTGCCTGTTTCGAGTCCTTGTGACTTTTTTTCTTTTCCCGAAGTTGAAAAATCACCTCAAGGGAACTCATTTTAGAACAGCTGAAATCATTCAAACGGCTGTAACCGACCAGCTGAAGACTATACCAGTATCGGAGTTCCAGCACTGCTATGGAAGTGGAAGAACGGTCTTAGGTGCTTTGTGGTTTTAAAAGAAATTCGTTTTGAGGGTGACAATATATAATTGTAATTCTATTTTAATAAAAAATAAGCAATATCAATCTTATTACTTAATTTGGAAATCTCGTATAAAATGCCGCGATTCCTAATCCCCACTCCAAACTCCTCTTCCCACATTTGTCTCCCCTCACTGCCTTAAGCCTTCCGCGGAGCCATCACCAAGCTCTACCCCCCCCCCCTTTTAAAACTCGGTGCGCCAATCCACTCGCCTCCCACGTAAACCAGTCTCCGCCCCACTTCTATTCGTAAACACCGCATCCGTTCCCTTACTCGCCACGCCAACCAAAATGAATGAATCGCTGCAAAGAAAAACAAACAGACGACCCCTGTGCTATCAATGCTGAGTTGTTGCGGCCACCAGCAATCATTTAACAGCCCTGAGGCGAATGCGTTTTCTGGGACTCGTCGCTCCAGTTCAACGAAATTTTGCAAGTATTTCCTTTCTAATCGGTAAGATACGGAGATCGGTAAGAAAGACGTTGACATATTTCTCTAACGTCGACATCCAGTCTATCATCTTTCATCGTTTTGCAGACCAATGAAGATTACCACCTCTAATTGAGGAGTCATGGGCGCTGGTTTATGTTTATATTAAGGCATATCTAAATCCCTTTATCTAAATTGGTCGATTTTTTCAAAGGTTCAATTATCGCCACGTAATGCCTGTATGATTTCAAACTCAGTGCCCATTCTTTTTGACATCCTTCGCTCGGCAAATAGGATATACGAAAATTGAATTACCCGGGAAAACTCTGGATACCGGGAATAGGACCCTGGAGATATCCTGTTAATGGTTCATAGAAGAGTTATTAGGCAAAAAATTTGCGAGAGATTCCGCAGGCGCGTACCGAGCAAAACAATTGCTTGAAATAAATGCACACTCGGAATATTACTCCCTTCATTCGTCCTTCTTTCCCCGATATTGTGACTCACACCCTATTTTTATATAACTTATTTAATAACCTTCCATTAAAATCACATTGAAGTTTTTTAGTGGACGTATACCGTCCGCCGCCGTCAGAGTAACTGCTTTTCCACGGGGTGACTTAATAAGAGTAATATATCATGCAATGTACATTTCTATTGTGGACCGAGTAAAACTTCCCCTAGGATCATGTTCCTGCAATTTGGGGGAGTAGTCACAAGGCGTATGAAAACCGAATCATGAGGCGATATTTGATATCATCCAACTGAAATGTGTATGCGCAATTGAGGGGGTAAAAAAAACAGATCCACATTTCATTTAACAATTTTATTTAAATTGAAATACGTACAATTTTTAAGTAAATTTTTAGGCATAATAAAAAGGTAAATAATAATGTGCATATAAAACTGATCATTTCAATATTAAAAAATGGAAATAAGTTCGAAAATAATTTTATCAAATACGATTACATCTCACTAAAATGCAATGGAAACACATCACAACAGAACATTTGGTTGGTCAAACTATGTTGAAAATAATCAAAAGTAAATTATCATAACTCTTTTTTTAAACAAAAAACGTCGGGAAAGGATATATTGCTAAACACTTGAATTAATGAATTATACACAATCTGTGTATGTCCCATGATCTTCAGAGTCGTTCTATAGTCTTTACGCGTTCTTTGATATTTACTGATGGTTTCACTTTCCATTTATGTGTCCATAATATCACTTGCCATGTCATTTCGCACATCATTAACCACAACACTTTCACAGATGCACAAACTTCTTCCTTGCTGCACAGCAAACGGCTGAATGGAACCAGCATTCTCTTGCCAATCCCAGCCATGAAACCATTTGATCAAAATTACGCATACGCACAAGAAGGATGCAGCGATGATGCTTGCATAGCAAAAATGGATCTAGTGAAAAGAGAAAAATCCAATGTTAAGCTCACTTAAAATATAATCGTTGCTTGGGTGGCAGCATGAGAGGGAATAACACAAAAAAACAATGTTTCGAGAATATGTTGAAAACATACCCAAAGAAAGGAAAGAAATGAAACGATAGACGTAAACTCACAATTATGTGCTGGCCCTTATTCTCAGGTGGTGTTCTGGTCGTCCCTTCACGATGAGTGAACACCCGGCACAACACGCCCTTGTTTGGTGGCACACAGTTACTTTCGGCAGTAGAGATATCCTTGTGTTCTTTGGGATCCCGGGATTCAAATGTCCACAAACCATGGCCATTTTGATATTCAGGAGGAGCAGCAATGGATCCATCCCATAGAACGGGAATAATCTGACACGCGATAATTAAGAGAAACAATTGCGCCCTCATAGTGACCCGTCGCGTATATTTCGATATGTGCGGAGGAGCGAGTGATTCACGCACGTCTTACCGCTTCTCCTTATCCTCGCCGACTGTCTCTCCTTGACAGCTACGTCAGCTCCGCTCCTCTGGTCACGTGACCCTGCCGTAGCATGAATCCCGGTCGCTAAGTTCCAAGGCGGGAGGTGAAGGCTGCTTTAAAATCCCTTACACGGAATGCTGTGGGATGTAGCTTTTATCGTGCCTATTCCCGACGGCTCAGTTTCTTAAGAAGTTTACCAAAAATTTTTTTAATGCATGGCCTAATATGTATATTATTAACATACACTCTGAACTGTGATGATATCTTTGTAACTCTTCAAAATTACGCTAGCCGTCACTCTTGTGTTTTAAAATATTGAAATTTTTTAAGCTAGCTCAAAAGTGTAAAAACGCTTTTTTAGATCTTAAGATATCTGGTTATCTTTTTCGCATCACCGTTTCCTAGCTCAAATTGAAAAGTGAGGATCGGAGTACGTTTGCATAAAAATCTACCAGAAATGATTCTATTGAGAAATAACACACTTAATGAGTTCCCCTAGGGCATACTTGACCCTGAATGTTTCTGGAGTTCCTCTAACCTCCATTGTTTAGGTTTTTGTACTGAAGATGGTGTGAAGTGGCCCCTTTGAATCTTATCCAACCTGACGTCTTCCATTACCTAGTGATGGAAATGCATGTGTTATTTTCCCATGCGTTCGTACAGATTATCATAAGGGTAATGCCTGGTAAAATACATTTAAAACTAATTATCAACAATAGGAGTTATGTCTAGATGTGATTTTTGTATATGCGTGAAATCGTTGCCTGGCGTCAGGAATAATATATCCCGTGAACCACTGCAGGGGAAGGCGATCATCCCTCGTCCTCGAATTACGTGTGAAGGGTAGCTTGTTTCTGACTCGGGATGCTTTACTGCCTGAATCAATTATGTGAATGTGACCAGTATATTTTTTCTCATCGAGAAATCTACGAAACCAATGAGATGACAGGTTTGAATTTTTAATGACTGACAAAAAAAACATAGATAATTGGAGGGCATATGAAACAATTTCTTTAACAACCATGATGATCAATTTTGGAGCTCTCCGATGTCTTGATCGGTCGTATAAAGCACTGGAACATCGATTTCATATTTTAATCCTGTTCGCCACTTCCTTTGTTTCGAAATTTCTTAACTGCGCTTTTGCTTACGTTTAGTACTAATCCCCATTCATTGCACCAATCCGATTTTGTGTCTAAGTCTCTAGAAAACAGCTCGCACACTGATGAGCCCCTTATTTCTCTGTATCCCACCGTGTCGTCAGCAAGTAATCTGAGATTGCTACTGACATGTGAGCTTAAGTTATTAATGTATTTTAAGAATAGAAACGGCTCTATTACACTTCCCTGGGGGACGCCCGAAATGACATAGATACCCATTGAGGACAACACATCGATGGCTACTATTTGTTTGGGATTTGATAAAGAGTCTCTCAACCGATTTATTATTTTCTTATTGACACCATAACATTTAAGTTTGTGTAAAAATTTATTGTATGGGGCTTTATCAAAGGCTTTCTTGAAATACAGAAATACTGCATCAACTTGGGTGTTATTTTTTTCCCACTCTAATTACGTACATCGTAAATAAAAAGACTCAATTTTATTTAGCAAACTCTGCTCTTCCTAAAGTCGTGCTACATGTGGCTTAGTATCTTCCTCCTATCGAGAAATGTCAAAATATTACTGACAATAATGTTTTATAATATTTTGCAAGTGATAGATTCTAAGGAAATGGGTCGATAATTGTTGGTTTGTTTCTCCCCACCGCCGCCTTTATGGATGAGAGCTATATGGGCTACCTTCCAGTCGTGGGGTACTAAACTTTATTCAACCTTTTAGAAAAACACTTCCTAAAAGCGGAACAATCTCTTCAGCTTATTCCGTTAATATTCTAGCAAATTTTTATTCTAGCAAATTCTAATATTTCTTTCGGACCTGGTGCTTTGTTTGCTTAGAGACTACGGCTTAGAGACTAGAGTTCTATTCCATTCTTGGTCAGAGTTCTGTCGCTCATGTGTTCCCCAGGTGGATGTGGAAGTTCGTTTGGATCTTGGATGTGCCTTTGGACCACCCACGGGCGTGGTATCTTGTGTGACGTAATATTGGGTCTCCTGTTTTGATATCAGTGTTGACCTTTGTGACGTGCCACCCGTATTAATGAAATGTTTTAGGGAGGATGCAAATTGCCGAACACTTGACTATCGTTTTTTGGTAGACGAAGAAAGCAACACCTTTTTTATGAGTTAATAAGATTTGGAGCATAGGGCTTTCATGATTCTCTTGAACCCAGATTTGATCAACCCTACCACTTTTTTCGTTTGCTTACTAATTACGTATGATTATCTGCATTTGAAGAATATTGGTTATATTCTTTGCAATCAAACAAATCCTTGCCTTCGTCGGAAGAGAAGTGCTGTGTAAACTAAATACCCAACGAACAGTCGAATCTCCGAGGAGAGCCTCCGCCGCCATATTACTCGAGTCCCTCCATATTACTCGAGAATGCAATTGAGACCAGAATCACAATGGTAAAACGCCCCCTGGTATTAATTAAGCAAATGATAAAGTCCTCTTAACTTTATGGTCCCTGCAACTTTGATTTAACAAATGCCTCACCAAATCATCTTCCTCTCTAGTAAACTCATTTTAATGCGTCCTTACCTGTAGTAGCTTCCGTCAGGACATCAGTCATATAGTTTCAACAATACATTACCCCTGGTTTAAAATGTTGGCCGTTCAGTTAACCTCCACTCAGATTCTAATAGCCTGAGTCGGGCGATTCTCTTACCCCCATGCTACGAACGTTTTCCCATATCAATAGCGGAAGCTAATTTTAATTCACCAAAAGTGAATTAAAATTAGCTTTGTGAGTTAAAAGTAACTCAAAACTGTAACTCAAAGTAAAAAGTAACTCAAAAGTGAGTTACACTTCAGCAGGCGTTAATGTTGGAATTCTTATTATAGAATTCGAGTTTAAGCATTTTAATACACACAACTTATGATATTGTAACAAAGATTCTCCTGTTTAATATTCTTTTATACAACGTTCATCTAATTACTTAACTCTTGAAATACTTCGGAAAAAAGAGCTTAATTTACGCTGAAACTTTAAGGATTATTTCCAATAAAGTTCAAAAAATCGTAACGATAAAGGGTACAAATGAAAGGATTTATTTTAAAAAAATTGTGCGTTTAGAAATGTACATTATTGTTGGAGTATTCGACTAAACAAATATGTTACTATGTGCAATGTGATCAGAAATATTTAGAAATGAAATAGGAGCTATGAAATTATGAAAATTTTGAATTTAAATTGAATTTATAAGGACACAAATAAATGAACTCATGAATGCCATGAGATAAGATTAAAATTCCATATAATGCAGTAGAAATATTTGAAACCTACTGACTATTTTGGTATTACTCTAGGAAATATTATGAAAAAATAGGATACAGGAAAAATAAAAGGAAGTAAAATTGTGAAATTTATATCGGATGAAAAGTTAACATCAAAATTTCTCGTCTCAGAAACTTTTGTTTTATGCATAAATTCAATAAATATTAGCTAAATATAACGTTAATTGCATTTAACCGTACGCATTTTTCTGTGTAATCTGTTTCTGATACATTTATATAGTATGTGAAAGCAAGGTCTTGGTCGAAAAGAATAGATTTAAGAAACGGTCTTACAAAATTAAACAAAACGATGCAACCATTTCGTGGTAAAAAACCATTCGCCTTGACCGTGATTTAAACCCGTATCCCCCGATGTCCGATCGAGTTAAGCATCTTACCCAATTAAATTTTAGGATATTTAATGGAACACGTTATTGTGACGAAGCAATTAATACAGTTTCACCGTCAACGCTAGTCGTGTGCGAAGCGCCACATTCCAAGAGGTAAAACCCTAGGGTATTTTTGTATTTTATATTTCTTAGTGACTTGCAAGCCACCGCTAGGATCTGTGTTCGGGGGTGAATACACACCAGAACTAGTTTGACCCAAATATTTTTTCCCTTACCGCGGTCGGACGGTGTTCTTCTGATCACTTATCGTTCACGGAAAAAAATACACTTTAAATCTATCTATCTGATCTTCACTCATTCTTTCAAATTTTATTGACATGATCTCATCTACCGTAGTATGATGATGTTGAAAATGTACTAATAAATTTTCAATATTATTGCTAAAGAGACCTCCTTCCAATTTGTGCAAGAGATTCAATCTCTAATTTAATTCGCTTTGTGACTTATTCCCAGCCTAGCTCCAAATATTTTGCATACGCTACTAAGAATTTAAATGAATTAGTCTTTTCCAAACTCCTGGTAACTCTTCCCTTTATCATTTTTGGCTGAATTGACTGTTGACTTATTTCCCTGGACCTCTCTGACGTACGACCAGAACGCTTTGGACTCACTTTCAAAATTTCCGCTAATATTTTCCTCTGGGAGTCGATTAACGTTTTCCGAAATTTCTTCTTTGCAATCGCCCTAGACCTCTCATAAGCGTTCTCATTTCTTTTGACGTTAGTGATATCATCCCTAATATTTTTCATCTTGGCGCGATATAGTCTTTGATGTTGCACAGATTTTCTAGCATCCGGGTTGTACAATACAGGTTCCGTGTTATCTTTTATAAAAGTACTGCTAATTAACCTGTTGACTGCTTAGTACGTGATCTCAAGGATGTGATTCCACGTAACATCCCTATATACTTAATTATAATCTATCTCAAAATTTACAAATTTCATATGTAGCACGTATTTTAGACCTTAATTTTAACTAAAGGACGATTGACTAATTTCTTGGCCTATAATCTCCGTGTCTGTGGGGAGTTCCATTCAATAAGCATTAGTTGCTCAGTCAGCCAAGGGGCTGCAAGCATTGCTGAGTGAATTGGAGGTTCAGTGCGATAAATACGGGATGAGAATCAATATTAATAAAACAAAGGTTATGCGATTTTCCAGAGAGAAAAAGGCGAAGCTGAATATTAAAATAGGCGGGGAAAAAATAGAGCAGGTAGAACAGTTTACATATCTCGGAAGTGTTTTGGACAAATACGGTCAATGTGGTAGGGACGTAAGGAGAAGAATTGCGCTGGGCAAGGAGGCTTTCTCAAGGAGGAGGGAGTTGATGACGGGGACGTTGAGTAGAGATGTTAAGACAAGACTCGTAAAAACTCTGATATGGAGCGTAGCTATGTATGGTGCGGAAACATGGTCACTGAAGCAGGAGGATAGACGTAGATTGAAGGCTTTTGAAATGTGGGTGTGGAGAAGAATGGAGAAGGTGAAATGGACCGAAAGGAAAACAAATGAGGAAGTACTGGAGATGGTGGGTGAGGAGAGGGGTTTATTGAGAGAAATCCTATGGAGGCAGGAAAAATGGATGAAAGGCGTATTGAGCGGTAGTGGAATGTTGAAGAAGGTAATAGAGGGGAGAATGTTGGGCAAGCGAGGAAAGGGTAGGAACAGGATAGGGATGTTGGATGGGATGAAGGGAGGAAAGAAGAACACAGAGATGAAGAGGGACCTGATGTAGTTTAGGTTGCTGGATTGGGTTTTGTTCGGAGTTACAAAATATTTATTTGATAGTTATGTCCATCCAAAAACCTACCTTAACCGGTAGATTACCTAAAAAATCCTCGTCCTACGTGTGGAGCGGGTTCTGCGGTCCGTGGTTGGCCATAGACCGTCACTGCCACGCGAGGCTTTCCTCTTCGTTCTCCATCCACTGGGTTGTCGCCTTTACTCTCCACCCCGAACTCCTAGGTGCTTGAGTCCGTCTTGGTGTGCAGGCATTCTTTTGAGACCACTTATTTTATGGAGACAACCCACCTGAGTAGTTGGGATTCGGTATGGGAGAAGGGATGCACGAGTGCAACAACTTCGGTGCAGTTGGTAGCTGGCGTACTCCCCCATCCTAACAGTAACTCCGGACCCACGTGGCGACAGTCCAAAAGGGCTGTTGTTTCCGTGTGGGCTGTAGGGAACTTGGTGCTGGTGCTTGCGGGAGGAGTGGACTGGAATCCTGAGGGCTGATATAGGGTACATTGGCGGCGATTCGATATTGTTCGGTGCCATCATAAGGTCTCCCCACATATCGCAACGGTTAACATAGTATCTACCTCACGGAGGTCCCTTCTTTTGAAATTTGAAGATTACCTTTGGTTTTTAAGTACCTCTTCATCGGGTCGTGGGTCCTTTCCTGGGCGGTTGTTTATTTGAAAGGCTACGAACCGTTTTGGGACTAGCGCTGTTGATTGTTGGCTGTAACACTGAGTTTCCGCAAATTCGCAATCTGCCGCGAAATTATACGCATCTGCTCCTCAATGATGGTCATGTCCGTCCGCTTGTCCCTCTCCATAGTTGCAGCAGGTTTTTGTCTTATTTTATCAACTTCATTTATCTGAAACAAATCAGGAAAAGGGGACCAGCAGCCGGTCGATTCAAGCTTGAAATGAAGGCTGTTGGCACATTCTGGATATTTATATTTCCTGTCATTGGAATCATTTTAATACAAAGGAAAGTTATTTAAATTAGATATTTTCTTGAATAGAACATTTTATTATCTATTCACTCTGCAAATATATTTAAAATATAAATCAATTAACTTAATGTCGTATTTTACTCCGTTGCAAAATCTTTTACCCAGTTGTATTTCCTCCACATATTTCCCGGGGCAATAATGTGTACTCTTCTTCCCGCTTCTTACTTTGGATAGTATTTAAAAATTTTCATTCGGAAACAGAAAACATTAGAAAAAAACTTGTAAGTAGTAAAAACGCTGATTCTTAATATTACTTGTTACAATTTTACTTTTGTGATCTGTTTTTGATTTTCACTGATGGGCAACACGAATACATGTCAAATGTTAAGGTATTTTCTATTAGCATTTAAAATACTTTGACTGTAACTGTTATTCTAAAATATAATAATTTTTAACTGACTTTTAATAATCAAACCACTTTACTTTTCCACATAAACTTTTTAATTTTTATTACCCAGGTTTCGTTATAACATAACATCATCAGGTCAACGTCAGACCTGATGATGTTATGTTATAACGAAACCTGGGTAGTAAAAATTAAAAAGTTTATGTGGAAAAGTAAAGTGGTTTGATTAACAAAAGTCAGTGTGAAGATTTTCCACCAAGTTACGCCAGAAACTGTTTTATTTAATAATTTTTAAGTTGAAAGTTAAAACGGCTATTCGTCCATTGACTGCATATACGTGTATGTACAATTGTATATACATGTATACTAACGACAATCACATTCTACGTTAAGCCTTATCTCGTTATGAGCAAGAATCAAATCCATAAAACAACGTCGGAAGGGCAACACTTTTATGCGAAGTTATTATAACTGACATTAACAATGATATTCATATATTAAAAAGAAACTTTGTCCAATCATTGATGTGTCGCCCATATTCTATTAGGATACACAAAATCGTCAAAAAATCAATTATTAATTCGTGTAGGGGAGTCAAACTGATTTTGCTTTACGACACAGTTTTATAGTTTAGGATTATGAGGAAAGTTTCTAAAACTAATTCACTCCCGTTTTCCCCATCTTTTTTTCCAGGGCTCGTACATTAATTCTGTCTAATTTGAAAGAAATGAACGATACAAACGTCTTATTCATAATAACTTAGTTTTTTTGAAATGATATTCATATGCAAACCATCAATCATGATAATTGTCGTGAACATTTTAAAGAGGTGTTCATCTACATCTACATCTACATAAGTACCCTGCGAGCCACCAAAAAGGTGTGTGGCAGGGGGTGTAGCACCATGAGGGAAGGGTAAGGGTTGAGGGGATTGGGAGTTAGGTGAGGAAAGGTGGGGGGAACCTGTAGGAAAAAAAATATATATATATACATATATATATATATGTATGTATACACACATACATATACATACATACATACACACATGTATACACATCCTCGCGAAGTCCCTAACCTGTACGTTAATACTTATTGTAATGAACTAAGTCCTGGGGAATTTCGACTACGAGCATTCTGTTCCCTTATCGTTCTTGGAAAAAATGACATTTTAAACCTGTCAGTCTTGCAGTCTATTTCTCTAGTCTTATATTCGTGATCCCTTCGACCGTAATACGTTGGGGTTCGTATTATATCCTTGATGTCATCGGAAAAGGGCCCATCTTTAAATGTTTTTAATAAGTTTAATCTATATTGGAAACGCCGCTGTGTAAGAGAATCCCAACCTAAACTGTCTAACAAAGTGGATACGCTGCTGAGTTGGTCATAACAATGTTTGACAAATCTAGCCCCCCTCCGCTGAACTCGATCTAATTCCGAAACCAAATTTATGTTGTGAGGATCCCATATACTGGCAGCATACTCTAGGTGGGGCCTGACCAAGGCAAGGAAACATCGTTCTTTCACCTTTTCGTCGCATTTACCTAGCACTCTTTTCACAAATCCCAATTTTTTATTAGCACGACCGCATATTTCTCGTATGTGTTTTCCCCAGGACAGATCGTGAGTAATTGTTACACCCAAGTATTTAAAGGAATCTACCCTCGCGATTTTGGTTTGTTTCACTTTGTAACTATAAGGGAGGGAATTACTCTTTTCCCAAAAATGTATTACTACGCATTTTTTAAAATTCAATTCCAATTGCCATGTATCGCACCAATTTTGAATTGCATCTAGGTCGTTGGCTAACACGACTCTGTCTTCGTGACTTCGGATGTCCCCATAAATTACTGCATCATCGGCGAAAAGACGGAGCTTGCTATTAACTACGGTACTGAGGTCATTTATGTAAATAAGGAAAAGGAGGGGGCCTATGACACTTCCTTGTGGTACCCCCGACGTGACCTTGACAGTATCGGATGATACACCGTCCAGGACGACTGTTTGGACACGATCACTTAAAAATTGTTTAATCCAGTTAATAATACTTTCGTGTATTCCATAGGTTTCCAATTTCGCCAGTAATTTGCAATGAGGGACTTTATCGAAAGCTTTCTTAAAATCTAGGAATATCGCATCAACTGGAATATTACTTTCACCGGAGTTTAATACATCATGTACAAAAAGTACGAGTTGAGTTTCGCAGGATCTACCCTTACGGAAGCCGTGTTGGTTATTAATTAATAAATCTTGGCTATCGAGGTGCCTCATCATGGAACTAACAATGATGTGTTCAAGAATCTTACAGGAAATGGAAGTCAGCGATATTGGCCTATAATTACTGGGGTCCTCCCTGTCTCCGTTTTTAAATATGGGTGTTACCGAAGCTACCTTCCAGCCGTTTGGCACGCTTTCTTCTGCTAATGATTTCTTAAATATTATATCTAGATATGGGGCAATTTCAGCCGACAGTTCTTTATACACACGTGCCGGTATCTCATCAGGTCCCGGAGATTTGTTGGGGTCTATGTTTTTAAGGAGTAATTCTATTCCGCGGGTGGAAATATTGATTGCTTCCATTGAATGCTGAAATATTTTCGGAAGGTTCTCGGGTGTATTTTGTGAGGATATGTTGAAAACACTCTGGAAAAATGAGTTTAATATGTTGGCTTTATCTGAACTACTCGTTACTTTATTCCCCTTTTCGATATTCAATGAGTTTACGGTGGACTTGTTTCCCTGCACTTCCCTGACGTAGGACCAAAACATCTTTGGGTTATCGTTCAAATGTTCGCCTAATTTTTTCCTTTAAAGTTTAAAGTGTTTAAAAACTTTAAAGTGTTGGCATGGTTATTATGCTCAAGTACTAAAATATGGCTGACAATATCTGGAAATTCGTACTCAAAGAGGAAACTTCGTGGAAGCCTAATTGAAAGAACCTCTCGAATACCCCATTCCACCTTCACTGCGTCAGTAATATCCATTGAATTAGTTCGTGCATGCACGTAATACTGGCTGTTTATTAAACTCACATCCGCTTTCTAAAAATGTGACTTTTTACCCCGTAAATCAGTAAAAGAAATAGGAGTTAGTTACTTATCTTCATTGTCCTTGCATTCCACATGGCCGTCATTAAAGCTGATCCAAAACAAAGGGGTAATGCAACAATTTCAGAGAGTAAAAATCATTCGCCTTGACCGGGATTCGAACCCGGATCCCTCGATATCCGGCCGATTGCTTTAACCATTTAAGCTACCGAGACGTCCTCTTACACTCTGAAATTTTGGGGGCTTTAAAGGAACAAGATGTTGTGACGAAATACCGTACATACAATGTCACAGGCATTCGTAGTCGTGCGAGAGGCGCCACAGTCCACGAGGTTAAAGCCAATTTCAAACACTTAGGCTGTTCATTTCAAGAAACTGCGGGAGATGCCGCAACAGTAACTATTAACGGAGTCATCCGCTATGTGTGTATTGTAATGCAACAATTTCAGAGAGTAAAAATCATTCGCCTTGACCGGGATTCGAACCCGGATCCCTCGATATCCGGCCGAGTGCTTGCCGAGTGTACAAAGGGGTAACTGAATAGTGCTGCATTGGGAGAACACATCCGTTCATAAATTCTTTTAGCCATACTGCACGGTTATCCTATGCTTGTACGTACATTCTTGCGCTCAACCCGGTGATAGTGGCTCGACCGATGACGTAATGTCACAGTGCTTTTGCGGGAATATTCTATTTTCACATAAATGACAAGAGTAGTGATTCCACAACAAAATTCGAGTCTGTTCATATGAACAGGTATATGTCATTATTGACTTTCGGTTGTCATGCGTATAGGAAAGGATCTTATACATCTTCAAGAGTCGGTTACAAACCGGTTTGTCCGTGATTTGGGAAACTGTAGTAACAATTGGAATACCCTAATTAAATATGATCGTCTATATCAATTCATAATATAATTATTTATTGCCATTAAAAGAAAATCTGCCTCATACTCAGATTGGTCTCCCCCCCCCCCAGCCTAAAGCCTTCCGCGGAGCCCTCACCGAGCTCTACCCCCCCCTTTTTAAAACTCGGTGCGCCAATCTACTCGCCTCCCACGTAAACTAGTCTCCGCCCCACTTCTATTCGTAAACACCGCATCCGTTCTCTTACTCGCCACGCCAACCAAAATGAATGGGAGGCTGCAAAAAAAACAAACAGACGACCCCTGTGCTATCAATGCTGAGTTGTTGCGGCCACCAGCAATCGTTTAACTGCCCTGAGGCGAATGCGTTTTCTGGGACTCGTCGCTCCAGTTCAACGAAAGTTTGCAAGTATTTCCTATCTAATCGGTAAGATACGGAGATCGGTAAGAAAGACTTTGACATATTTCTCTAACATCGACATCCATTCCATCATCTTTCATCGTTTTGCAGACCAATGAAGATTACCACCTCTAATTGAGGAGTCATGGGCGCTGGTTTATGTTTATATTTAAGCATATCTAAATCCCTTTATCTAAATTGGTCGATTTTTTCAAAGGTTCAATTATCGTCACGTAATGCCTGTATGATTTCAAACTCAGTGCCCATTCTTTTTTACATCCTTCGCTCGGCAAATAGGATATACGAAAATTGAATTACCCGGGAAAACTCGTAGGACCCTGGAGATATCCTGTTAATGGTTCATAGAAGACTTATTAGGCAAATAATTTGCGAGAGATTCCGCAGGCGCGTACCGAGCAAAACAATTGCTTGAAATAAATACACACTCGGAATATTACTCCCTTCATTCGTCCTTCTTTCCCCGATATTGTGACTCACACCCTATTTTTATTTAATTTATTTAATAACTTTCCATTAAAATCACATTGAAGTTGTTTAGTGGACGTATACCGTCCGCCGCCGTCAGAGTAACTGCACTTCCACGGGGTGACTTAATAAGAGTAATATATCATGCAATGTACATTTCTATTGTGGACCGAGTAAAACTTCCGCTAGCATCATGTTCCTGCAATTTGGGGGAGTAGTCACAAGGCGTATGAAAACCGAATCATGAGGCGATATTTGATATCATCCAACTGAAATGTGTATGCGCAATTGAGGGGGTAAAAAAAAACAGATCCACATTTCATTTAACAATTTTATTTAAATTGAAATACGTACAATTTTTAAGGAAATTTTTAGGCATAATAAAAAGGTAAATAATAATGTGCATATAAAACTGATCATTTCAATATTAAAAAATGGAAATAAGTTCGAAAATAATTTTATCAAATACGATTACATCTCACTAAAATGTAATGGAAACACATCACAACAGAACATTTGGTTGGTCAAACTATGTTGAAAATAATCAAAAGTAAATTATCATAACTCTTTTTTTAAACAAAAAACCTCGGGAAAGGATATATTGCTAAACACTTGAATTAATGAATTATACACAATCTGTGTATGTCCCATGATCTTCAGAGTCGTTCTATAGTCTTTACGCGTCCTTTGATATTTACTGATGGTTTCACTTTCCATTTATGTGTCCATAATATCACTTGCCATGTCATTTCGCACATCATTAACCACAACACTTTCACAGATGCACAAACTTCTTCCTTGCTGCACAGCAAACGGCTGAATGGAACCAGCATTCTCTTGCCAATCCCAGCCATGAAACCATTTGATCAAAATTACGCATACGCACAAGAAGGATGCAGCGATGATGCTTGCATAGCAAAAATGGATCTAGTGAAAAGAGAAAAATCCAATGTTAAGCTCACTTAAAATATAATCGTTGCTTGGGTGGCAGCATGAGAGGGAATAACACAAAAAAACAATGTTTCGAGAATATGTTGAAAACATACCCAAAGAAAGGAAAGAAATGAAACGATAGACGTAAACTCACAATTATGTGCTGGCCCTTATTCTCAGGTGGTGTTCTGGTCGTCCCTTCACGATGAGTGAACACCCGGCACAACACGCCCTTGTTTGGTGGCACACAGTTACTTTCGGCAGTAGAGATATCCTTGTGTTCTTTGGGATCCCGGGATTCAAATGTCCACAAACCATGGCCATTTTGATATTCAGGAGGAGCAGCAATGGATCCATCCCATAGAACGGGAATAATCTGACACGCGATAATTAAGAGAAACAATTGCGCCCTCATAGTGACCCGTTGCGATATGTGCGGAGGAGCGAGGGAGTCACGCACGTCTTACCGCTTCTCCTTCTCCTCGACGACCGTCTTTCCTTCACAGCTACGGCAGCTCCGCTCCGTCTCAGCCAGTGACGAATCCGCTCCCCTGGTCACGTGACCCTGCATTAGCATGAATCCCGGTCGCTGAGTTCCGAGGCGGGAGGAGAAGGTTGCTTTGAAAGCCCCTTACACGGAATGCTGTGGGATAGGGCTTTTATCGTGCTGATTCCCGATGGCTTAGTTATTTAAGAATTTTACGAACAATACGGCTCCTCTCCGTTGCTTTCGTGGCCCTGCCTTGGCATGAATTCCGGTCTCTGAGTTCTGTGGCGGGAGTCGAAGGCTGGTTCGAACTCACAAAGCGGAATACGGTGGAATTTCGCTTTTATGATGGTGATTCTCGACTGTTTTGTTTTCTTTAATTTCATTTAAAAAATTTTATGCAATGCCTTATATGTAGATTATTATCGTCGAAGTTGAAATCTAATGATATGTTTAACTCTTCATTTTGACGTAAATGTGCCATCACTCGACCACCCTAAGTATTTCTGGATTTCTTCTATCTACCAAAGTGGAATCGGTGGTTTTGTGGGTAATGTAAAGAGTCACTTGTAAATTTTATCCAATCTGACGTCTTCCATTTCCTAGTGATGGAAAGGCATGTATTATTTGCCCATACCTCGGAACAAATTGTCACGCAGATCCTTGTTGTTATTGCGGTGCTGAATCGTTCTACGCAAATGCTTCTCAGTATTTACGTGGTTAGACACTTTTTTATTCTGCCAAGATTTGACCATCAAATATGTCACCTTTGAATTGGTTTTGTCCCCTGGCTTGTGTTGAGTTTTTCTTTCCTCGAGTTTTCTTATACCCAGTTTGTAAGCCATTTGTTTCATTTTATTGTTCATTGTTTCCAGGTTCATTGTTTTGGATTCTTGTATGTTGTTACAATAATAAGAAATTAGTGCCAAAATCTGGAAATGTATTCTTGACGATATCTTCTTCGCTGGTTTGATCTTGTAAGTACGGTAAAGAAACCGATGAAATATTTTACTCTGCACAATAAACACTGTAGAATGTATGAAATCGTGTATGAAAAATGGAAAAATAATTTAAATTTTTGCGCCGTAAATGTTACAAACTCGAATGCTACACACTACGGGCCGTTCATTTTTTAAAATTCGCCTGATTTTAAATAAGAAATGTCATATGTTATTATGTAAGCTTAAAAACATATGAACGGGTAAATATCATAAATATGAATAAACCTTTGATAAAATATCAATATGTACTCCGTGAATATTTCCTCTAACTTCATTGGAAGTCTATATTTACCAGTTAAATTTTGTTAAATTGCTTGATGAATGTATTTTGGTTGGTATGTAGGCTCTTTTGATAATTTAATTATACTCTTAATTATTATTACGTCCGTGCGCCACTAAATCCGTTTTTACGCAAAATTTAATACAAGTTCGTTGTTGCAAATTTAAATCCATTTCTGCAATTTTAAAAAATCGCCAACACACACAGAGATAGATGTACTCTTGGCTACGTAACTTTTGCAAATGTCAAGTTATGACACTAAGATTTAAAGGGAATATCAACAACAGATGTACCAATTTAACAAAAAAAAACAGAACTCAAATCGGAACGATGGGAGCGCCACACGGTGGTTATTCCGGGAACTTTTTGATCAAGGTAGTACTCATAAGCCACAATCACGAAGTTTACCTTTCGATTTTTCCTCAGTGCTTCAAATGCATTCCATTAATATTTTCTGTGTTAGTCAGATATTTAATTGGAGAATGTCATAGGTCATTATGAATCTATCCAAAATGTCCATCAATCTATGCATTTTGATAAAATATTACTTTATATACAGCGAATTTTTCGTTTAAATATCCCCTTAAATGGGAGTGTTCAACACGATATTCCGCGGCGTTTGCTCAGATAGTCACACTCAACTCAGTCAGCAGCGCAAGCATAAGGATTTTCAACACCCAGAGTAGGAGCTTTTAAGGGAAATGATAGAAGAAGCGTAGGAGTCTTACGTCTTAGTGTCAGGGCTTCGGCAAAAGTTTCCGGCCAACGAATGGCTACAAGAACTCGATTGGAACACCACATAACATGTTTGATCCGATTCATCCCCAGTCACGTCAACTTAAGACATCATTTGTCATTTATCTTGGCGATAACAATATATTTTTGAATATACCAAAGTGAATGATTATCTACATATAATCTTATTGGTTCAAGCCTATCATATTTAGGAAAATAACGAAACGAGAAAAGAAAATATAATATAAAAACAATATTTTCAAGAGTTAACTGCATCCATACAAAACCTTCACCCTTACAAGCCTTCTCCCTCCCGTTCTCTTCCCAATTTCCATTGCCCTCGTCCGCCTTCAAACCACCTGTTGCGACCGTGCAATTGGCTTGACTTTCTCATCTGATTCCATTCGACTTCGCGTCTCCCCACCCACCCACATACGTAGAATCCTGTCTGACGTCACAGTGGGACTCCTGCTTTGATAGCATAGCTGACCTTCATGCCACTCGTACTAATTAACTGTTTTTGGAGCATGCAAATTGTCGAACAAATGACTACCGAAAGAAAGTAACACCTTTTTTTATAAGTTAATTAGATTTTGGGCATAGGACTCACATGATTCTCTTTAACCCAGATTTTATCAACCTTTCCGCTTTTTTTGTTTGCTCACTAATTATGCATGATTTTCTGCATTTGAAGAATATTGGTTACAGTCTTTGCAATAAAACCGATCCGTACCTACGTCAATAAAGGAGTGCCGTGTGAACTAAATTTCCAACGAGCAGTCGAATCTTCATGTAGTTCCTCCGACCCACAGGCCCTTTCGAGAAGTCGTGTGAGGCATGATTCACCATGCTAAAACATCTCTTGGTGTTGGCTGAACAATTTAGAAGAATTTAGAAGTTGCACTAATTTTATGGTCTTTGCACCTTTGACCTAACAAATACCTCACTCAATCATCCTTCTCATGTAAACTCAGCCTAAATTTAGTTTTAATTTCAGTGTTATTGATTAATTACCGCTGATTTGAAATCTTTCGCACAACCCCCTCTCCTCCTTCACCATACCTTTAACCTCCTTGTTTTTTATCCTATCTGTTCACTTCTCATCCACCCTTCTCTATACCCACATTTAAAAATCCTCCAATCTACGCCTATCATCCTGCGCCATCAGACAGAATATGTACATACGATTCATTCGATGTGCATGTTCTGAACATATCGAATATATATATAGAATGAATCGTATGCACATATTCTGCTACAATGACCATGGCCTTAAGCGCTCTATAAAACGATACTCTACAGGGTTCGTCCGGAAAATAAGTGTACTGAGCACAGGAAAAAAAATTATTACACTTTTACATATCTTAAGCTAATATTCCTAAAAATAGAACCCTTGTGAGTCGATACACTTGTTCCAGCGGCGTTCCCATTCCTGGAACGCTCCCGCGAAGGCATCATCGGGAACCTCTCGAAGACACGTCGCCACGGGCTCTTTGACGGCGTCCAAAGTCCCGTATCGCGTTCCTTTCACACTCCTCTTTATCTTCGGGAACAGAAAGAAGTCCGGTGGTGCCAAGTCCGGGCTGTAGGGCGGGTGCGGCAGCGTTGCCACGCCGTGCTTGGCCAAGAAGTCCGACACGACAAGCGCGGTGTGAGACGGCGCATTGCCGTGAAGCAGCCGCCAGATGTTTTTGATCGCTGGCCGGACGCGGGCGACTCGTTTTCGAAGCCTGTCGAGCACTTGGACGTAAAATGCAGCATTTACAGTTTGTCGTTCAGGTACAAATTCGTAGTGGACGACTCCCCTTTTGTCAAAAAAGACAATGAGCCAAACAAGAATTTTAATATTTAAATAAAAAAGAGACAAACAATATTTTAATATTTAATTTAGCCATACTATTTTTCGAAAACAACATTCACTGATTTTTTTTACATATTTTCCCATTCCATACCTATCGTGAGGATTGGTTTCCTATCCCTTCGATGTGGACCCGTGATTCTTCTATCACTTGGTGTCAGGTTTTGTGTAGGTCCATACCTGCTCATGGTACACACTCCCTTCCGTAGCATTTTTTGGTTTTCATCAGCATGATTGACGGGTTACTGGCATATGAGGAATCCTTGTAAACCCTGAACGAGTGAGTGAGTTCGTTTCACAAAGGGCTAACACATGATTGTGTGTTAAGGTAAGTCCTTTCTGTTTTGTTTTGTAATATCAGTGTGACTAACATTCGAGACCTGTGCTGTTGAACATTACCTTTGTTTTATATTCCAAGTACAATAGTAAATATTTATCTGACTACTCTATTTTGGTTAATAATGATAGGCATTCCAAAGGAAATTTTTCCCGTAGCCGTAGTATTCATTAACTAATTGTGGTATCATTCGATTGATTAAATAAATTACTTTATTCTATATCATAGTACTCTCCGTGGTTGTCGCGGTAGTCCAGTGGGTAGAGAGTTGAACTATTTCCCGGAGGGTCCCGGGTTCGATTCCCAGGCAAGGCACTCTGGGCACCTACAGCTCCATCCTGGCTGACCTGTACCTTTACCTAATAAACCGACCTTCGGTTTGATTACTGTGTTTATGGGTTTTTAATACTCTTAATTTATTGTTTTTATTTTTCAAAGTAATACAGGATCCACTCAGAGCTTTGGCGTTTTGTATCCTTCGTATTCAAAAACCCAGGTTTCATCACCAGTGATGACGTTGTCCAAATAATCAGATTCATTTTCAATACGATGCGAAAGTTCACTTGAAATTTCCGCTCGGTTGATCTTTTGTGACACGTTTGGCGCGCAGAGGTTTACAATAACTGACGTCATGCCGCTTTTACAACTTAAAGAGCACTAAAATTGGTTTTACGGGAAAGCATTGAGTCCCCTTCACCTACACCAAGTAGTTTGATCCCACTTAGACCTATAGGAGCGGCGCGGGAAATTTAATCGCATTACTTTTGGAACGCACCTCGTAGATGCAAACGTTAGTGCGTGTATCCCAAAACACCATGTAGTCGGTCGATTCCACAATCTTTCTTCGGAGTCGGATTGCTTTGAGAAATCCATTCTTTCGACTGTTCCTTGGATCAGAGCACAGTGGTCTATCGCTGTTTCGTCCACAGTATTGGAGCAATGCAGAAACACCTCAGGATTACAAAAAAGCGCCAAACCAACCCCTGAATCGATCATATGATTGCGTTAATTCTCCACTGAGAACAGATGGGACGTCCCACTTGCTAATAGTTTCTTCACAGCCAATTTTTCGTGCAAAATTGAAAACACTGTACTATTTTGTGAACTTTGAATCGTCGATAACTTAAAAGCCAAATCGTGGGTTTGTCAATCATTTCAGAGGACGTCAATTCCACTGGACGTCCCGAACGGTGTTCAACATTTGTACGGCCACGACTTAACTCATTTACCCGAACGCAGGAACAGATGTGCCATCATGAACTTCATCCAATTCGGCTTCGAATCTCTTTTGGCGTTAAACCTTTCCAATAGAAGAGTGTAACCACGACACGAAACTATTTTGTTCTTTTTCCTGGATTTAAAAAAGTTGGTTGCATTAATCGACTACGAAATTAAAACCACTTGATATTTGTCGCTAAAATATTAGCATTAGTCTAGTGACAGATTAAAATAAAGGGAAACCTTTGCCGATACTACGAGTACAACCTGTTGAATTATCTAAGGAGTTGCTGAACGTCAAAAGCATGAGCAAAACACAAAGACAATAATTCATCCTTTCCTGAAAATAAGATAATGGTCGTTAAGGAGATTGTTTGGCTTTGCTGGCGCCCTGTTTTATGTGATGAGCTAGGAGGAAGACTTAAAATAGAGTAAGAATAGAATTTCTGTTCCTGAGAATAGAATTTCTGTTCCTGAGAATAGAATTTTCCATCGGATTCACTCTCCATGCATGTTAAAAATGATTGATGTCTATAATCCAAGTACGAGGGTATTTTTAAAGGTTCTCGGAGTTACTAAAAGATATCTGCGCTAGCGCAACGAGTTTCCCGCGAAGTAATAGGTAATTTTTTATGAGTAAGCACGTAACGTGTCAGTGCTCTGGCAAGAGATCTGCGGTGTGGACGTCTCTCCGTTTTTGTTCCCGTGTACTGATTTGTGAAGATGGAAAAAGTTGAGATTCGCGCAGTGATTAAATACTTTGTAAAGAAAGGTATGAAAGCAAAGGAAATCCATACCGACTTTCAGAACACTCTGGGGGATTCTGCTCCTTCACATTCAACTGTTTCCAAGTGAGTTTAAGTTAGGTCGGGACAGCTTAGATGATGATCCACGCAGTGGTCGGCCAAAATGTGCCCCTACCCCAGAAATTATTGCGAAAGTGCATAAAATGACTATGGAGGATCGCCAAATGAAGGCGCGAGAAATCGCTGAAGCTATAGGGATGTCATCTGAACCGGTATATAACATTTTAACATTGGAATTAGATATGAGAAAATTCTTATCTGCTGTATGGATGCCGCGACTCTTGACGCAGGATCACAAACGCATCTGAATGGAAATTCCTGAACAATTTTTGACCCGTTTTAAGAGCAACCAAAAAGATTGTCTGCGCCACCAAAGAAAGCAAAGGCAATACCGTTCGCCGGAAAGGTGATAACTTCAGTTTTATGGGATACGAAAGGAATTCTGCTGGTATATTCGGATTACCACTGGTCAAACGATTACTGGATAATACTTCAATTGGACCAACTAAGCAAAAGATACACGAAAAAAGGCCAGGTTTGGGAAGGAAGAAAGTCATCTTTTATCAAGATAATGCACGCCCACACACAAGTGTCGCTGCCATGACAAATAAACGTGAGCTAAGGTATGAATTCTTGCCATAGCCGCCTTATTAACCTGATTTGGCGCTATTAGATTTCCATCCCTTCCCAAAGCTGAAAACTTTCCTCGGTGGACAGAAATTCTCTTTAAACGAAGAAATATCAACCGAAGTAGACGGGTATTTTGCTGGCCTAAAGGACTAAATTTTAGAGATTGGATTAAGACATAGGAGCATCGCTGGACCAAGTGAGTTAGTCCATAGGGAGACTGTATTGAAAAATGAAAAAAAAATCACTGAGGTTGGTCGTTTATTTCTATTCCATTCCGAGAACTTTTCAAATTACTCCCGCATCATAACTCATCCCGTGCTAACGTCCCTTGCCCTTCCCCAAGACGCTTGAAGTGTTTACACTATGGCGAGGCATCCCTCCTTTCTTTCGGTACGATTCCTTATCCCCGCTCCCATTTCGTCATCTTCCTTTCCCATCCTCCCAGTTACTCCCTCCCCGCTTAACCCCTTCCCCTCGGTCCTCTCCAAGCTCTGTGCCTCGTGTCGCTATTCGGTTCACCAAACCACTCGCTGCCCACGCAGGCACGCACTATCTCCGCTCCGTCTTCTCTCATAAACCCTCGTTGTTTTCTTAAGCGCCAAAGCGAAAAAAAAGACTGCTCCTTTGATACCCATTCTAACGCTTTGACTCGGCCACCAGTATTAATTAGGCTGCTCCGGGATGAATGCATTATCTCGTACCCTTCACTACCATTTATCGTCCATTGAGTATTCATACTTTTCTAATCAGCAAGTTACTTTCAAAGCAAAGAACTGAACCGTATCTCTATAACCACAGGTCTCGTCAATCTTTCGTTATTTATTTTGCTGCTCGCTAGTTTGGTTGGCAAATTTTCATTTGCAGAATCATGGACAAGGCTTTACCTTAACACCTTTGCATTCGGGTGCCTTTTTACTCGATTTCCTTAGTCTACTCGGGATTAAATTTTTTAAATACCCCATTTACCCAAAAGACTGCTCCCTTGATACCCATTCTAACGCTTTGACTCGGCCACCAGTATTAATTAGGCTGCTCCGGGATGAATGCATTATCTCGTACCCTTCACTACCATTTATCGTCCATTGAGTATTCATACTTTTCTAATCAGTAAGTTACTTTCAAAGCAAAGAACTGAACCGTATCTCTATAACCACAGGTCTCGTCAATCTTTCGTTATTTTAGAGTTTTTTTTCATACAAACTAATTTAATTGGATCTTTTGACATAATTATTGATAAACCATAATTTAAACTCCATAATTTTTCATGGTATGATATTTTTGGAAGGATTCAGCAACATGAAGACCTAGGTTACCTTCACATGTCTCACAGATATGTATCGTCTCTCTTCTTCTACCTTTGATTTTTCCTTTAGAGTAAACCGCAAAATCTTTATGATTTTTGTTAGGGTGAGGTGTGATAATATGGAGTTTCTCATCTAAACGTTACTCTATGTTTGTGGATGGCAATCTAACCCTGGAGGTTTGTGACACATCTCGGAATTCTCTAACGGGATCGTGTACTAGTTTTGTAATAAATTTCACATGCGATATCAGTTTGTCATTTTTTCTTTGTTGACAGTCTTTGTACAATAGATATAAATTTACACCCTCCTACTCAGGTTTCCGATTATGCAATAGATAGCAAAAGAACGTTTGACGAGACAACTGACACTAGGAAGAAAAGGAAATGAAAGTATCCAAACTAGAAAGCAATGAAATACGGAACACCTGACAGAGGTAACTTTACATTCTGGCGATCTGTTTTTCTGAAACAGACCATCTCTAAAAAGGTATTACTTTACATTTAGCTGACTTCCAAGTAATCAAGGCAAACGATGCAAATGAAAAAGATCTAACAACACAGAAAAAAGATAACAACAAACATCTGCGTAGGTGGTGACATCCTTTGGAGACGGCATTTATGTCAACGACGACATTATGGGTCGATACTATTCATTTATAAAACAAGCCATGCTATTAATCAAGCCTTACTTCACTTGTCCTTTCATGCAAATGATTACAAGTAAAGTTATTGGAAAATATGGACAAAAATCTCAATACCCCTCACGGTGAAACTCCCGTGTCGAGTGTGGCTCGACATACGAGCTGCTGCCGCTGCTTACCGTGTTGAGTCACACTCGACATGTGAGTGCAAAAGGTTAAGGTAGGAGTAATTCAGTCTTGAAAACGCACGGGTAAGTGGTCATTAGGATGCGGCGGAGGTAAGTGATCAACGAATTAAATTCATTCAACAAAGGCAAGTGTTAGATGAATAATTTTTTAGAGACACTCTAGGCGCGTACCAAAGCAAAATAAATGCTTGAATAAATCCGCACATAGACAATTTTATGACAGAGCTAATTCGCCTTACAATCCTCAGTTATTACGAATCTTGCACTATTTGTATCAATTCCTTCCACATAGTAAAGGTGGTAAGTGGGCCCATGCAGTCAGCCTCCGCTATAGTAGCTTCTATTCCACAGAGTGGCTTTCTAGAAGACATAGTTTCTGCAGTGAACATTTCCATCACGTCGCCGGTAAATATTCCTGTAAGTCCATGTCACTGGGCTTAGGAAGAGAGTTTGCACGAGGTGTTTGGAAAACCGAATCATGAGGCGTTTATTCATCTTAGTGATTACGTAGGCGTAAATGAAAGGGATAATTAAAAAAAAAATATTTATCAACATTTAAGAAGACAATTTTATTGCAAATGGAATAGGGTATATAATATGAGCAATTATTGAAAAAATAAAACGATAAAATATATAGAATAATGAAAATTTCATTAACCTGCAAATGAAAGGCATTTAGAACTCATGACTACAGGTAGTAAGTTGGTTTTACAAATCAGGTAACATTATTCTAAAATGTAGTGGAAATATATCACAACCAACACAACAGTTTCATCAAAATTTGGCGAATATAATGAAACGAAAAAAGTTCGAAGTTATTTCTAAGTTGTAAAACCACTTGACAGGATATAATTCTTAACCACTTTAATCAAACGTGCTTAAACACTATATTGATACACATATGTTATTCATTTAATTCAATGAATGTAATGAATTTCATTTTATGTCTTTGAGTCCTTAAACTTAACACATTCTCATATCTTTTCACTGATAGTTCCCATCTCTTTTTCTCATGTCCTCGTTATGTTTTGTGTTGTTCTCACTAAAGTTTTCATTCGCGGATACGAATATAATTTCGCATACCAAGTAATTTCGCACTATATTATGCAAACACCTCACTCTCACAAATGGACACACTTTGTCGTCGCCGCACATTGAAGAGCTGACTGGAACTAGCACTATCTTTTCAATTCCAAACACAAAACACTTTCACCAAAATTCAGTCTATCTGTTCAATAAATGCAATAAAATTGAATCCCTAACAAAAACCGGTACACTGGAAAGAAAATTACGAAATGATAAAATTCACGGTTTGGACGGCGGCATAAAATGGGATAACACAGTAAGCATTGCATTCAGTCATTTGAAATTTTTGTGAATAAATATGAAGTGTGGATAAATGAGATTATGGGCTTAAACTCACGAATGTAGGGAGCTGGTTACCATTCTTAGGCGGTGTTTGGGTCGTCACTTGCATAGTTGGCACAATTCCTCCTGGTTGTTTGGATCATGATTTGTTGCGGCTGTCGAGAAATCTTTGTATTCTTCGAAGTCCCGGAATTCAAGGGATCCCAATCCAGGGTATTCTAGATATTCAGGTTCAGTAACAGTTAATCCATCGCGTGGAATTGGAACAATCTGGCCTGCGAAAATCAAGAGAAACAATTGCGCCCTCATGGCCACCCGTTACGTCTGGTTTGATATGAGCGGAGGAGAGAGTGAGTCACGCACGTCTTTTCGCCTCTCCTTCTCGACGACTGTCTTTCCTTGACTTCTCATCAGCTCTGCACTGCTTCATCTACAGGCGATCTACTGCTTCATCTACTTTCCGCTGGACACGTACTTAGCATAAATCCTGGTGGCTGAGTTCCGAAGCGGGAGGCAAACACTCGTTCGAACTCTCCTACGCGGAGCGCTGTGGGATGTCGCTTTTATCGTACTGGCGTCCGACAGATTATTTTTTTATATTTTAATTAAAACATAATCTAGATGTGTGGATAAAAGTATTTACATACAAACACAGTCTTGACGCACTCTACCAATTAATAATCGTAGTAAAAAAAGGATTAAGACTAATATCACTTCCAAAAATTCAAATAAATCACTTCCAAAAATTCCAAGAAACTGCGGGAGTCCCCGCGGCAGGAACTTTTGACGGGGTCATCCGCTAAAATGCATTACAAAGCCTGGAGTGTAAGAAGACACCTCGATAGCTTAACTGGCTAAATCACTCGGCCGGAAATCAAGGGATCCGGGTTCGAATCTCGGTCAAGGTGAATGATTTTTACACTCTGTAATTGTGGCGTTATACTTGTTGTAATTCAACTAGATATTTTGGTGGTCCCAGCCACTTTAATCAGGGTATAAGAAGTCACTGATTTATTTGATATATATCTATATATATATATATATATATATATATATATATATATATATATATATATATATATATATATATATAGATGATTTTTTCGAAGTAACACGGAAGTGTTGAATAAAAAACTTAGACAGTAACACACAGCACGAGAACACATAAAAAGAACACTCACAATAATATCTTGATAATTTCGACGGACTCGAGCTCCGTCTTCTTCGGAAGATAAGATATGACTGATATGATAAGATATGACAGTCATATCTTATCTTCCGAAGAAGACGGAGCTCGAGTCCGTCGAAATTATCAAGATATTATTGTGAGTGTTCTTTTTATGTGTTCTCGTGCTGTGTGTTATTGTCTATATATATATATATATATATATATATATATATATATATATATATATATATATATATATATATATATATATATATATATATATATATATATTATTATTATTATTATTAGGTAATCTACCGGTTAAGGTAGGTTTTTGGATGGACACAACTATCAAATAAACATTTTGTGACTCCCCACCTAGCAAACTAATCTATATCAGGTCCCTCTTCATCTCGGTGTACTTCTTTCCTCGCTTCATCCCGTCCAACATCCCTATCCTGTCCCTACCCTTACCTCGCCTGCCCAACATTCTCCCCTCTATTACCCTCTTCAACATTCCACTACAGCTCAATACGCCTTTCATCCATTTTTCCTGCCTCCATAGGATTTCTCTCAACAAACCCCTCTCCTCCACCACCATTTCTAGTACTTCCTCATTTGTTTTCCTTTCGGTCCATTTCACCTTCTCCATTCTTCTCCACACCCACATTTCAAAAGCCTCCAATCTACGTCTATCCTCCTGCTTCAGCGACCACGTTTCCGCGCCGTACATAGCTACGCTCCATATCAGAGTTTTTACGAGTCTTGTCTTAACATCCCTAATCAACGTCCCCGTCATCAACTCCCTCCTCCTTGAGAAAGCATCCTTGCCTAGCGCAATTCTTCTCCTTACGTCCCTACTACATTGACCGTATTCGTCCAAAACACTTCCGAGATATGTAAACTGTTCTACCTGCTCTATTTTTTCCCCGCCTATTTTAATATTTAGCTTAGCCTTTTTCTTTCTGGAAAATCGCATAACCTTTGTTTTACTAATATTGATTCTCATCCCATATTTATCGCACTGAACCTCCAATTCACTCAACAATGCTTGCAACCCCTTGGCTGACTGAGCAACTAATGCTTGGTCATCAGCAAACCTAACCGATTTTACGAATTCCCCTCCGACTTTCATTCCTACCTCCAGTTCTTCCCATGCCTCTTTAATCATTTCCTCCACACATACGTTGAACAGCACCGGTGACAATGGGCAACCCTGCCTTACCCCTCCTACCCTTAACCTCTTCCTAACACTGCCCATCCGGACTCTCCGTTCCCCACTCGCACCTGAGCAGTCTGAGACATGTACAGGTTGCGGATCAGTCTCCTGTCCCTCCAATCCATTCCTATTTTCTGCAATACACGCATTAATTTTTCCCAATTCACTCTATCAAACGCTTTTTCGAAATCTACAAAACAGGCAAAAACGTCCTGATTGTATTCTATATTTCTCTCGACTAGTGATCTCATTACTGCAATGGCATCCCGCGTACCTCTTCCTTTCCTGAACCCAAACTGATCATCCCCTAAGTAATCATTTGCCTTACTCTCTATCCTTTTGTTGATGATCCTGAGAATAACTTTAGCTGGGTGGGATATCAAACTTATTGTTCTGTAATCCTCACATGACGAAGCCTTTGCCTTTTTTGGAATAGGAGCTAACACCGATTTCACATAATCTTCCGGCCGGATTCCTTCCTCATAGATACTACGAATCAGTCCATATATGGTCTTCTTCCCACCTTTCCCTGACCATTTCAGCATTTCTACAGGAATATTGTCCACCCCCACTGCCTTATTTGCTTTCATCTCCTTTAATGCCCTTTCTATTTCCTCGTCAAGTATGACTGGACCTAAGCTATCTTCTTCTACGTCATGTTCCTTTTCTATGTCTAACCTTGTCGGCCTAAGTTCTTTACCATACAGTGTTTCTATATATTCCTTCCATCTCTCTTGGATTTTTCTTGGTTCAACTATTATCTTACCCCATTTATCTTTAACTGTTAGCACAGATCTTGCCTTCTTACTTCCCGATAATAACTTAACCTTGCTGTATAGGGCACCAAGTTCACCCTTCTTCTGTAAACTTTCCATATCCTCGCATTTCGTTTTCCACCATTCTTCTTTTGCTTTATTTGTGGCCCTTCTCAATTTATTGTTTCACTCTTTGTACTTCATTTTGCCTAACTCTGTGTTTACATTTTTCCATCTTCTTCTCTCATCCATCTTTGCACTCATCTCATCCGTTACCCATGGTTTCCTTATCCTTTTCCCGTTAACGGTTCCTATAGTGTCTTTAGCGGCTTCCAATATCCCTTTCTTGATACATTCCCATTTTTCTTCGATAGTACTCAGTTCTTTACCGTCATCCATCATTTTCTCTACAGCCTCCTGATACTCCTTCCTCGTTAATATATATATATATATATATATATATATATATATATATATATATATATATATATATATATATATATATATATATATATATAAACCATAAACACAGTAATCAACCCGAAGGTCGGTTTAGTAGGTGATGGTAGAGCTCACCCATGTACTAAGCCCGACGGCGTGTGAATATTCACACATCAGGGTAGGGGGGCCAGTTCCTTTCCCTGTGCCGGTTATGGTTTCCCAGGAAGATCTGGTACCCGAAAAATCAACTAGCTTGGGTGGAGCTGCAGGTGCCCAAAGTGCCTTGCCCGGGAATCGAACCCGGGACCCTCCGGTCAGCAGTCCAACGCTCTACCCGCTAGACCACCGCGACCCGCTATATATATATATATATATATATTCTTTGAAAATAAACGAACGCTCTTCGGCGACGCACAGATATACACGTGTATAACCACAGAAGTGTAGAATTTACAAAACATAGAAGCACAAAGAAAGGAACACTCACATTATATATGTGCATATATGGGCTTTCGGTAGTTCAGGGGTAGATCGTTGGACTACTGACTAGAGGGCCCGAGTTCGATTCCCGGGTAAGCCTATCTGGCCACCTGCAACTTCTACAATGCATTACAGATCAATAAAATACGATATAATGAAATTAATTGTACCACAATATTATGCAATCAATTCAATGCAATGCAATTAAATTTAATGAAATGCAATTCAAAATTATTTAATACGATGAAATATAATATATCATAATAAAATATTAGATAACATAATATAATGTTTTTCATATTGGTAATCCGTTGGTTAAGGTAGGTGTTTTTAGGACAACTGCCACCAAACAGTGCATCGAAAATTCGCTTGCTTTTAATAAAAGGTACCCTGACATTCAACACTGCTTGCATTACCCAATTTCCCTTCCTCTTTTATTTCCGTCCATCTTCCTATTCATTTCCCTTTCTCATTTGCGCACACTCTTTTTCTTTCACAGGCCTTTCAATTCACCGTCCTCATTCATTACCAACTAAAATTCTCTGTAGCCATCTCTCCTGTAACATTTGAATTTCTTCCAAATATATTCTCCCCTCCCTCAAAATGATTAGTATTTCCTCGATTGTTCGTGTTTTTCCTTATGTTCTATTTCATATTTTTCCTCCTCCTCCACGCTCATATTTCGAATTCCTCCAATCTGCATCTATTATTCTGATAAAATGGCCACGTTTCCACGCCTTACATAACCACTCGTGATTTGAGTGTTTTCACGACCATTTTCCTAACTTTTGTGAGTCTCTGTCATCAATTCCCGAGTTATGGTATATTAGCTTTCTAACGCAATTATTCGTCTTTTGTTTACCCTACTTTGACCATTTTGGACCTGAAAACTGTAGGCACACGTAAACTCTTCCACCTGCTTTAGTTCAAGCTCTCCTACTTTATTTTCAGCTTAGCCTTTCCCTTGCTCGAACAAGCCATTGTTCTTATAAGTATTGCACAGACTTTTCAATGCACATTAGCAATAGCTTGAAACCCCTTGGCAAACTGACAAATCAAAACTTGAATATCCTCAGGCTTAACTAATTTTATGAACATAACGAATTTCTGTCCTATACACAATTCTTCTCATTCTTTTTTAACCATTCCTCCACACGTAAGGTAAACAGCACAAGTGGCATTTGACTCTCCACTGCCTTACTCCTCTTCCTTTAACAGCCCATTCGGACTCTGAATTTCCACTCGCACCTGAGCATTCTGATGCATGAATAGGTACTGGTTAAGTCTCCCATTTTACCAATATACTCCTGTTTTCGGCGATAAATTCATTCTACATTCATTCATTCTAAATTCATCTACACGATTCACTCTTTCGAACGTCATTACGAAATCTACGAAGCACACAAATAGATCCTCATTTCATTCTATGCTCCTTTCAATTTGTGACCTCATTATTGCTGTGGCATCACGTGTGCCTCTTCCTTTCTTGAAACTAAAAAGACCATTCCCCAAGGAACTTACTCCCCCTATATTAAATGCTCCAAATTAGTCCAAAATAAGTCTTTCTCCCAAAATTTCCTAAGCTTTTGAGTAGTTCCACGCGATTTTTCAATCCCTACTGCCTTATTTTATTGACCTCCCTTAATGGAATTTATATCTTGCTATCGAGTAAACTTGGGCCTAGGCTATCCACTTATGCGTCATGTTCTTTTCCAAGGTGTAGTCTTGATGGCTTAAAGAATTCACTACGTAGTTCTTCTATATATTACTTCCATCTCACTTGAATCTCCTATAGGGCAACTAATATTGTTCCTAGTATTTCTTTGGTTGTTATTACAAAATTTATCTCTATGCTTCCTGATAGTGTTTTAAAATTTAAACATGCAGCATACGATGACATTGATAAAATATTTAATTGTTTAAATTAATCTGTTACGCCTCTCCTTTAAAATAGATTATACAAAACGTTTTCTCTTTTATAATATGACCCGAGTAGGCACTTCTTTGAATATTTATTCAAGCATACGAAACATTTTTATTATTTTTATTACGTTTGTTTTATAATTAAAATGTCATATTAATGTTTTATATTATCTCTCAATGGGTCGCGGTGGTCTGGTGGGTAGAGCGTTTGACCGAAGGGTCCAGGGTTCGATTCCCTGGCAAGGCACTTTGGGCACCTGCAGCTCCACCCAAACTAGTTGAGTACCAGATCTTCCTGGGAAACCATAACCGGCACAGGGAAAGGAACTGGCCCCCCTACCCTGATGTGTGAATATTCACACGCCGTCGGGCTTGGTACATGGGTGAGCTCTACCATCACCTACTAAACCGACCTTCGGGTTGATTACTGTGTTTATGGTTTTTTTTATTGCCTCTCTATTACAGGTAATAATTACTGAAATCCCTAGGATAACATTTGCTGCAACCGTGGTATCCATTATATTATTAGAACTTAATTCATTTTCTCAGATAAATAACTTAATTCTATTTGAATATCGACAGTATCCGTCGGAGCGTTTTGAAGTTCTATGGGAAACCTAGCAACCTAGGATCTGTGCCATCCGCTTTGAATAATTTCACTCAAAATATGTGTTATTCGCCAAAGCCTCTACGCACCCGCTTAATCGTATAATAGATATCGTTTCAGTTTAGTTTATATGGTTTTTCGATACACCAAAAACTCGGTTTGCAATGAATTTGGTAAACAAATATTTATTTCACGAACAATCATGACCTTATTTAATGTGAATAGACGACTATATATTATTTCTTCTATTCATACCATTTCTTAAACAATTTTTATCTGCAATAGAATTTCAAGATACTTATTTATTTTAAAAATAAATCTATTTATATCATATGTCCTGTATTTTTTAAACGCTTGGAGTGGGCACATTTCGGTAAGACGTTCAGCTCGGAGCCAAAACGTTAAATGACTATAGTGGGCTCATAAGCATTATCTCACTTGGTATTATAATTCCCGAGGTGGAAATACCGGAGGTTGTGATTTCAAGTAGTTGTAATATCCGTGGTTAATTCGTGGAGGCTTTACTGTATCTGGGCGATGAAGACTTGACATGGTCTCAGTGTTGGTTTGACCGAGGCTCTACTGAAATGCTACTAATTAAAAATGTACCTCTGCCCAGTTTGTTTGGTATTGAATGCGTCTTTTTTAAATGACGCTGCACAAAAATCATTTAAATTTTTATATCGCATGTTGTACATATTTCTCTGCTGAAAATTGAATCGGGGGCCATTAATATTTAATCAATTTATCTGACTTAAATAATAAATGGCTTTGGTTAATGCGCGCCTTCCAAAACTCTTCCTCCAACTTTAGTTTTGACAAAATTTCCTCACGTTTTATGTGTAGTATTGACAAATTGTAAACATCCCTTGGAACGCACGTCACCAGGTAGAATTTATCATGCTTCTTAGTCCAATACACAAACATAAATATTTTACCAGTGAGCTGAAGAGGTGAGTGAGGAGTAACAAATAGTGCGTAAGTCAAGTTTCGTCATAGAAATAGGGCTTTGACAGGGCATTCAAAACACTGATTGGCTCGTCAAACTGATATCAAGCATTGAAAAAATCGCGACCAGTTTTATGCTCGTAACGCAACAGATCATCGCGTCTAACTATTGCTATGGATGAAGAAAAGAACTTCAATTTATCCTGAGGATGAGGGAAACTATATGCCATATCTCATTTCTTGTCTGTGTTACAAACACTAATAAAAATGGTAATGTGTTACTAAATTTATTCTCCCACCTCCGGGTAAAATAGTCCCCCAATCGGGTCTCCGGATGGGGACTACTGGGAGAGGAATATCAGTCAAGGTGGATAAATACAGGATAGGGATATGAAACGTGAGATCATTGGGAGTGTGCGGGAAGCTGGAAAGTGCAAAAGTGCAGATGGACAGATTGGGAAGTGACATCCTAGGAGTGAGCGAGATTAAGTGGGCTTGGGCCGAAGACTTCTGGAGCGAAGGATACAGGATGATATACTCAGGAGACGATCGGAGAATTGCCGGAGTAGGCATCATATTCAAGAAGGAGTGGGGAAGAAGAGTAAAATCGTGTTGGCAATACAGTGAGAGGGTTCTACTGATAAGGCTAGAGGAGAGCCTACAGACACAGTGATAGTCCAGGTGTACAGGGTTCGTCCGGAAAATAAGTGTACTGAGCTCAGGAAAAAAATGTATTACACTTTTACATATCTTAAGCTAATATTCCTCAAAATAGGACCCTTGTGAGTCGATACACTTGTTCCAGCGGCGTTCTCATTCCTGGAACGCTCCCGCGAAGGCATCATCGGGAACCTCTCGAAGACACGTCGCCACGGGCTCTTTGACGGCGTCCAAAGTCCCGTATCGCGTTCCTTTCAAACTCCTCTTTATCTTCGGGAACAGAAAGAAGTCCGGTGGTGCCAAGTCCGGGCTGTAGGGCGGGTGCGGCAGCGTTGCCACGCCGTGCTTGGCCAAGAAGTCCGACACGACAAGCGCGGTGTGAGACGGCGCATTGCCGTGAAGCAGCCGCCAGATGTTTTCGATCGCTGGCCGGACGCGGGCGACTCGTTTTCGAAGCCTGTCGAGCACTTGGACGTAAAATGCAGCATTTACAGTTTGTCGTTCAGGTACAAATTCGTAGTGGACGACTCCCCTTTGGTCAAAAAAGACAATGAGCATCATAAACTTATTTTCCGGACGAACCCTGTATATGCCAACATCCATCCATTCAGAAAAAGGAAATAGAAGATGTATACGAACAACTGGAAGATATTATAGGAACAGTAAAAGGGAAGGAAAACCTCATCATAATGAGTGATTGGAAAGCTGTGGTCGGCGAGGGGCGAGAGGGAAGTAGCGTGGGATGTTTCGGACTGGGAAAACGAAACGCCGCCGGAGAGAGACTGATAGAATTCTGCAACGAGAAAAACATGGTAGTGGTAAACACCATCTTCGATCAACATTCGAGAAGAAGATACACATGGAAGATGCCTGGAGACAAAGGACGATATCAAATAGACTACATCCTTGTCAGGAGGAGTACAAGAACCAAGTTAAGAAGTGTAAGAGCTACCCCGACGATGATGTAAGTAGCGATCACAACCTGGTGATCATGGACAACAGACTGCGATACAAGAAGATGAAGAAAGAGACACAACCACTCAGATAGAACACAAAAATACTGGAAGAAAAGAGCTCAAGGCAAAAGTTCACCACGACCATCGAAAGATTAGATGAAATAATGGAAATACCAGCACAGACGATCGATGGAAAGAAATGAAGAATATATTTACCAAAGCTGCAGATGAGCTCCTTTTGAATAAGGCGGAAATATCTAAGAATACATGGATAACAGCTCAAATAAGCGATCTCATGGATGAAAGAAGAAAACACAAGAATCCAGGAAATTAGAGGGAAGAATGACTCTATAAACAGTTGCCGAACGGGGTAAAACAAGAGTGCAAGAAGGCAGAGGAAGAATGGATAGAAAGTTGCTGCGAAGAAATTAATGACACCATGAAAAAGGGAAATGGCGAGATGGCTTATAAACTAGTGAAGAGGCAATTCTGAGAAAGGAAAACAAAATTGCAAAAAATCCGAGCCAATAATGGAAAGATACTAATATATGATGACAACATTGGGAATATATGGAAAGAATACATTTAAGTACTCTATCAAGCTCCCAAACCGCTGGACCATGGCTCAATGAAAAATGAAAGCATGATAAGTAAAGACGATCGGGGTCCTCAGATACTAAGAAGTGAATTCAAGAGAGCCGTGGCAGACCTGAGAAACAACAAGGCACCAGGAGTTGACACAATAAATGGAGAAATAATCAAGACACCCGGAGTCAAAGCGAAGGATGCCCTATTTGGAGATAGCTACGACAGTGGAAAGATACCAGAAGACTTGGAGAAAAGTATAATGATTGCAATACCAAAGAAACCGACAACAGATAAATGCGAAGAGCACAGAACATTGAGCTTGATGACTCAAGCATTACAAATCCTAATCATTAAAGAACCTAAGGCTGGAAACAAGGAAACAATTCGTCAAGACTTTCGTGTGGAGCATGGCACTCTATGGTTCCGAGACTTGGAACATTGGAAAAGGGGACCAGCGAAGAATAGAAGCCTTTGACACATGGTGCTGGAGGAGAATACTGAAGATTAAATGGACAGACAAAGTAAGGAATGAGGAAGTATAGAGAAGAGTAGAAGAGGATAAAACCATATGGAGAACTCTACGGCAAAGAAGGAATAGATGGATTGGACACACATTGAGGCACAATAGATTGATTAGGAATGTAATAGAAGGAAACATAGAAGGGAAGTTTCCACGAGGAAGACCAAGAGGCATGTACATAGGACAAATTAAGAAATACGTAAAACAGAAAAAGTATCAGGGATTGAGGGATAGAGCGAATGGAGGGCTGTAATAACCCAATCCTAGGATTGAAATACTGATACTACCTCCGGGTATCATCGTTCAAGGAACTTACATGTTTGAGAGAAGTGACCTTGGAAATAACATCAACGAACAAAGCGAACGAACGACGAAGGCTGAAAATTTTAGCAAAGGTTTCAAGTATTGACTGAAAAATTTAGACAAGGATATTTGGTAGAGAAGGAAAAGCGGGCATGTGAAAGAATTACTTATCTCTCTCTATCTATCTATCTATCTCTATAATGCAACCATTTCAGAGAGTAAAAATCATTCGCCTTGACCGGGATTCGAACCCGGATCCCTCGATATCCGGCCGAGTGCTTTAACCAATTAAGCTACCGAGACGTCCTCTTACACTCTGAAATTTTGGGGGCTTTAAAGGAACAAGATGTTATGACGAAATACCGTACATACAATGTCACAGGCATTCGTAGTCGTGCGCGACGCGCCACAGTCCACGATGTTAATAAAGCCAATTTCAAAACTTAGGCTGTTCATACCTTAGACAAATTTCAAGAAACTGTAATAGTAACTTTAACGGAGTCACCCGCTATGTGTGCATTATAATGCAACCATTTCAGAGAGTAAAAATCATTCGCCTTGACCGGATTCGAACCCGGATCCCTCGATATCCGGCCGAGTGCTTTAACCAATTAAGCTACCGAGACGTCCTCTTACACTCTGAAATTTTGGGGGCTTTAAAGGAACAAGATGTTATGACGAAATACCGTACATACAATGTCACAGGCATCACATAGCGGGTGACTCCGTTAAAGTTACTATTACAGTTTCTTGAAATTTATCTATCTCTAATCTAAAACTCAGAGAAGATAGATAGATAGGTCTTCATTTGGGCGAAATTGAGACAAAATGGCCCCTTCTTCTATTTAACTCATCGTCGTATACATATTATACTAGCCATAAGATTTATAGTTATATGCATACACGTAGAGCGTTGGACTGCTGACCGGAGGGTCCCAGGATCGATTCCCGGGCAAGGAACTCTGGACACCTGCAGCTCCACCCAAGCTATGTGATTTTTCGGGTACCAGATTTTTCTGGGAAACCATAACCGGCACAGGGAAAGGAACTGGCCCCCCCACCCTGATGTGTGAATATTCACACACCGTCGGGCTTAGTATTGGTGAACTTAGGGGAACTCTACCGACCTTCGGGTTGAATACTGTGTTTATGGTTATAGCACACACGTACATACATATAGACAGAAAGACATACATTATGCACAGATTTGCACATCGGAAAAAAATAAGAGAAAAGAAGCACAGAGAAAGAAAGAGAAAAAGTGAGTGAAAGGGGGAGTGAGAGAGAGAGAGATAGATGAAGAGAGATGGGGAGAGAAAGAGGGAGGGAAAGAGGGAGTGAGGGAGGGAGTGCCGTAACTACTTTGATATTTGATTCGTAAGCTCATTTTAACAATGTTTACTATTCAGTTGTTTCCGCAGAATCCAATACGGTAATTGATGGAGCTTGCTGCGCTAATGATTCTCAAGATAGTCCTCGAAGTATGCATCAAGATTTTGAGCATTGAGCGGAAGGGATTGGTTGGGATAGGTTAAGTGTGATTATGAGAATAGTATGTGTGAATATGAGAGTGTTTTGGTTAGGGCGTCTGGGAATCCATAAATTTTTGAGATGCCAACTCACTCTTTCGAGCACTGTACTATATCGTACAGTGTGTGAAAAGATTCTTGGCTTGCAACGAGAACCTAAATCGTTTGATGCGATTGTTACTGGCAATAAAATGTCTACCACCTCCCTAAAAAACCTCATCACAGGCTATGTCGTCTTGATGGCTCCTACTCTTTCGTACTTAATATAAAAAAAATAGTTCTATTATGCCGTTAATAAAATGCAGTCGAATTTAAAGGATCGCCCCGCAGATAACCTCAAATCGCGATCTTATAATCTGAGTTGGGGGTTCTTGCGCGTACATTTTTACGAATATTATTAGAAAAATCGCAATCTTTTTGTTTTATTTATTGTTTTATGACCTAATTGGAGTGATTACCCTATTTTTTATTTTTAAAGAAATTTCCATCCGAAATCGTTTGCTATTGAATTACGAAATGAGAAGTCCTGAATATGATCTCAATAATTTCGAGCTCGTCAGTGTGCAATTTGTATCGATAAATTTACCACGAAAATAATACCTGCCCTACCTCAAAGGCCAGACAACCGATCAATCAAAATGGTTTATAACGTAAAAACAAAAAAAAGGTATAATCGTATTTTTCATAGATACAAGGATAGGTGAATAATATAAAATTACGCAATTTTAAAATAGAGGAATAATTATAACATGAAATTCCTTAGAGAATTTTATGCATACAAGCATAAAATACAGTGCATATGATTTACAATAAATTTCCAGAGTGATCAAGGATACAATGGATACAATGAAAACGAGAACGTTACATTTCACATACAGCATTAAAAACTTCATGATAGGAAATACTTCGGTACAAATAAATGAAAAGAGACATCAATAATATTTATAAAATTAAACCGGTCATTTTCAATTTGTGATAGTTTATGAATATCTATTCATACGCTGTACAGACAACCGAGTACTCCAAAGCACAATTTCAATTTCTTTCCCAAACTTCTTCCGTAAAATATTTTGTGTATCCATGTTGTCCGTCGTTTTCACTCCTATTTAGGTTTGCACACTATAATTCATATGGCTTTCCAAACACCTAAACAAGCTAACATTTATACTCGTACGGGCAGAAATACAGGGTTCGTCCGGAAAATAAGTTTATGATGCTCATTGTCTTTTTTGACAAAAGAGGAGTCGTCCACTACGAATTTGTACCTGAACGACAAACTGTAAATGCTGCATTTTACGTCCAAGTGCTCGACAGGCTTCGAAAACGAGTCGCCCGCGTCCGGCCAGCGATCGAAAACATCTAGCGGCTGCTTCACGGCAATGCACCGTCTCACACCGCGCTTGTCGTGTCGGACTTCTTGGCCAAGCACGGCGTGGCAACGCTGCCGCACCCGCCCTACAGCCCGGACTTGGCACCACCGGACTTCTTTCTGTTCCCGAAGATAAAGAGGAGTTTGAAAGGAACGCGATACGGGACTTCGGACGCCGTCAAAGAGGCCGTGACGACGTGTCTTCGAGAGGTTCCCGATTATGCCTTCGCGGGAGCGTTCCAGGAATGGGAACTCCGCTGGAACAAGTGTATCGAGTCATAAGGGTCCTATTTTGAGGAATATTAGCTTAAGATATGTAAAAGTGTGATAAATTTTTTTTCCTGAGCTCAGTACACTTATTTTCCGGGCGAACCCTGTATTTGTCGGTACCTCACATCACTGATATCACCGAAATTGGTTTGTTATTATCGATTCCAGCAATCAAACTATTTCCTCAAAATGAAGAATTATGCAAAGGAAATTCCCATGCCAAATCCTATTAACTGAAAACAAATATTATTATTGGGTAATCCACCGGTTAAGGTAGGTTTTTGGATGGACACAACTATCAAATAAACATTTTGTGACTCCCCACCTAGCAAGCTAATCTATATCAGGTCTCTCTTCATCTCGGTGTACTTCTTTCCTCCCTTCATCCCGTCCAACATCCCTATCCTGTTCCTACCCTTTCCTCGCTTGCCCAACATTCTCCCCTCTCTTACCTTCTTCAACATTCCACTACCGCTCAATACGCCTTTCATCCATTTTTCCTGCCTCCACAGGACTTCTCTCAACAAACCCCTCTCCTCACCCACCATCTCCAGTACTTCCTCATTTGTTTTCCTTTCGGTCCATTTTAACTCCTCCATTCTTCTCCACCCCCGCATTTCAAAAGCCTCCAATCTACGTCTATCCTCCTGCTTCAGTGACCACGTTTCCGCGCCGTACGTAGCTACGCTCCGTATCAGAGTTTTTACGAGTCTTGTCTTAACATCCCTACTCAACGTCCCCGTCATCAACTCCCTTCTCCTTGAGAAAGCCTCCTTGCCTAGCGCAATTCTTCTTCTTACGTCCCTACCACTTTGACCGTATTGGTCCAAAACACTCCCGAGATATGTAAACTGTTCTACCTGCTCTATTTTTTTACCCGCCTATTTTACTATTTAGCTTAGCCTTTTTCTTTCTGGAAAATCCCATAACCTTTGTTTTATTAATGTTGATTCTCATCCCATATTTATCGCACTGAACCTCCAATTCACTCAACAATTCATGCAACCCCTTGGCAGACTGAGTAACTAATGCTTGGTCATCAGCAAACCTAACCGATTTTACCTATTCCCCTCCGACTTTCATTCCTACCTCCAGTTCTTCCCATGCCTCTTTAATCATTTCTTCCACATATACGTTGAACAGCACCAGTGACAATGGGCAACCCTGCCTTACACCTCTTCCCAAAACTGCCCATCTGAAAAAAATATACATTATTAAAATTATCCTTAATTAAAATGCGTTTGATCAAAGGAACATGATTACACAGTACATTTCAGGTTTGGAATATTTCGAGTGAATATGGTACAATTACAAACATAAAGGAATAATTGAAGATCAACTAAAATAATGAAGGATTTTGCACGCATATTTTATTTTTTGTAGAAGCCTTTACCATTAGACTGAAGTCCAAGGATCCAGAGAGTGTTCAAAAAGTAGAGGAAGGAGCAAATAATGTGGAATTAGGTAGAGATGTGAGGGTATCGTTAATCATATGGAGGTTGAAATAAATTAGTGGGATTCTTATGGAGGTGACAATGGAAATTTTGAAAATAGTTTTTCAATCAAATAAAGGCACCGAACTTCGACTGGTTTATTCCTATGCCTGGACCTCTGAACGTCATGTGTATGCTCCTTCGTCATTATAATGTGTTAATATAAATTTCAAATTACACCATGGCAGATATTCTAGCAGCGAACATTGTCTTCTCTTAAAAGAGATTCAGAGTGCTAATTTTATAATAAGTATATTTCAAAAAAGCTGACTAGAGGGCTCATGAAACTCTTCAAATTAAGAAAAAAATATTTTAATTCTTTGGGAATTATTGGTTTAATGTCCAAAGGCAAATTATTATAAAATAGCTTAAATTTTAACCCCACAATAATATTTTTTTCATAAGAAGTAGCAAGAATAAATATCCATGGGAACGGTGAAAACCTCCCTCTAAATCGGAAAACCAGCCCAAAAGAAAATCACGTCAACATTGATAACAAGTGTTTAATTTACACCTTGAATTTTTATGTCAAGGGAATCAATATGAGCAGCATTGTTTTTTATAATGTAAAGGTGTGCAAAGCAATACACTGCATACATATTTAAAAACGATTATGTCTATGTTGACGGTATTTTGATCAATGCGTTCACCATCTCTACAATAACTTCATACTTCCTCCAACTCTTCCCTGTGCTACACCGTCGATAGGTGGCCGTTACATAACACTCATCGTCTCCATCTCTAACGCCAAATGTAATGTTGAATAGTATTCCTGTTCGCAGAAATCTCTAATATGATAAGACCCTGCAATTAAAGCCTTAATGAGTTCACAAATACTATCGAAGAGTTGACCACCATTCAATATAAATTCCAAGGATAATTGCTTTAAAGGCATGTCGTTATGCTTTGCTTTTCTTGTAAAAATAAACTGCAAGTCTGCGTTCCCTCTTCCGCGATTCAAGTGAATTTCCCGAAGGTAATCAAATTCGAGACTCCTTTTTAGCTATCCCCTTGCACCAACTAATTTGACTGAGCTCTCATCCCCTTTAGAGATTTTTCAATAATTGTGGTGGGAGCCCCTCATTCTTTCCAAATGCAACGAAATTTAATCATTTTTTTCTTAACAATATTCTAGGTAGTGGATTTAAGAATATTTGAAAAATTTGCCTGGCATTTAAATTTGAGTAAGGGGCAGGGGAGCAAAGGGTACTCAGGTATATAATTGGGCTTTAGAGGGCAAGGCCGGAATCTTCTCGGATAGCTGCGTCCAAAGGCGAGCAAGGCGTTTGAGAGCATTCTTTTTAGGTGCCTAAATATTAGAAGTCTAATTAAATGGCAGCTTGAGTATGGAGTAAAGGATAAACAGTTGACGTCCGAATGTTATTTGAGATAATTTGTGCAAGTACGGGTATGTGTTTTCAAAACCGCTTCAAAACCGCAAAACCGCAAATTTTTTTTCCTAATTGTAAGTTCACCCTTCAATTCATTCCGTAGTATTTTATTAAAATTTTCCATTTTTTCTTTTAATTTAGTAACAGGAGGGATTTTTGGTACTTGTTTCATGTTCATTTTTTTATCGTACTACATTTAATTCTATATGCAGGGTGTGTTCCGAAAGTCATGCGATTTACTTTTTAAAAGTATTTTATTGAAAAGTTTTGCACAAACATCTAAAATTCTTCAAAGCCTGAAAACACTTAAAGTTCTTATTGGGCCTCTACACATTTTTTACTATGCTATAACCGGTACGCGCCTTGAAAAGCGTCTTCGGGGCCCTCTCGCAAGGTCTTCGTCACGTCTGATTGGATGTTTTCTATGGACGAAAATGGGTTCCTTTCAGGGCTAAATTAATCCGAAAGAACAAAATGAAGTCTACTGAGGTGACGGAAGGACTATAGGAGTGGTGGGGAAGCGTTGGTACCTGATATTTAACCAGGGACCCGCGGAATCGTAGAGTGTTGTGGCAAACACCTTGACCACGAGCTTGGCGCACACTTCTTCATCGCTAAATCTTCAGTAACAATTCGAAACGCAGTAGTAGACGACAAGTTCAGTCTATTGGGAATCAATCATCCTGATATTCAATCGACGGTCAGACTTCAACAATTGTCGAACACGAGCCACATTGTTGTCGGTTTTGCTGGTTGACGACCGCCTAGAGCGTGGTTCCTCGTGAACCTCTTCCCGGCCCACCTTAAAGGCCTTTAACCACTTCGAAACTTTAAGTTGGAAAAAGCAGAGTCCATGTAAGCCTCACGAATCATTTTGTTAGTCTCTTCAGGAGACTTTTTAGTTTGCCAAAAAACTTAGTAATCGCGTAACGTTCATGAATCGCCGATTGCATTATTTGCGTGACACGGTCGGCGCGCAGAGGTTTACAATAACTGGCGTCCTACCGCTTCAGCAGCTTGAAGAGCACTCAGACCGGTTTTGCGGCAAAGCTTAGCACCCCCTCCACCTATTCCATGTAGCTTGATCCATTTTGGCTGATAAAAGCGTCGCGGGAAATTTAATTGCATAATATTCGGAACGCCCCCTGTAGATTATCCATTTTTATATAGTGCTCTAATTATGAGGTGAGACAGTATTTTTCGATGGTTTTATCATTTTTGGCTTATTATATGGCATTTAACTCAAATAAAATTTGTCGGTCATTAATTCATGTTTGTAATTGTTTTATGATATTCTTTGGGTCATGTCAAGTTGATTTAAATGTATACGTATTTCTCATGGGAAATGTAAATCTTAGTCTCAATAAAAGATTTATTCTACAATTAGTCTTTGCCTGCACCTTTTAATTTTTGCAATATTTATTACTTTGTGGGCTTACGTAGTGAAACGGATACTCATTTTTCAAAGGTTTGGCGAGCGACCTATGATTACCCGGTTGGATTCATGCAGATAGCTATATTTTACTAAGGGAATTACAATATGGTTACCCTCTTTAAACTCAAAATAACGTTCAAAGATTTTTCTCACGAATATTTTAATACCAGAAAGGTTTTTACAAGCTTACTAACGAGACGAGTCTTTGACGGCACATTTCTAGCAATTGGAATTTGGGGTGCAATATGGCATATTTAAGATCAACTTCTGGTTTCCTTAGTCTGGGGCCCAATAGCTGCCTAACTTTGCGCCCTCTTGTCGCTTAACGAGTACGTAAAACCTAAAAAATAGCGTCCTCCTTAAATCTGAGCGATCTGGACGAATCTTATATTGGGGGGAGGGAAGGGACTAGGTGGGGGGCAGTGTGAATGCATAAGAGGGTGAGAGGAGATGGCGTCTATTGTATGAATTCAGTGGGCTGGTGTTGTACTGGCGAGGTTTTAACGACTGAAGTACCCAAATAAGCGCTACCTCGCTTATTCGTACCTACGTATATGCGGCTTGCGGATTCAGGGAGTATTTCAATCACTGAAACAGGGAAGCTGTTAAAAAGAGATTGGTCGTCGGAAGGAGCGTGAGAAGGGATGGAATAAATAAGGAAGGCGGGAGATTTAGTGGAGTAGGGGTGGTTATTCTTGCGGAGGGAAGGGATTGAGGTGCATTCACCCACGAAGAAGGCAGGGCAAAAGGTGCATTTTTCAAAGAAATGAATCATGGGTTGGGATTTGGTAGTCGAAGCGGAGTCGGGTCGACGAAGATGCAACGAGGGCGGTTCATGCCGGGGAAAAGGGTGAAGAAGAGAAAGTGTGGGGGGACTGGTTTTTTGTGGTTTTTAAAGATATCCCTTAAGTTTGAAGGTCGTTCAAATGAGACAGGGGTATAGTGTGGGAGTAAAAGTGATGTATACTGATTTTTTCGAATAATTGTGAAGAGTTAAGGTCTTACGTGTTTATTTTTTTTTGGTTCCTGGGATGAATGTGGTGAAAAGGATAGGATATTTTAACGATTATTCTAGGGACAAGAAGTGTATTGGGCTGACGTTATAAAGATTTCCTTATTGATTATCTTCTGGCTACCCATGTTCTTGATAAAATTGTGTACATTTCAATCTGGCTTCAGAGATGGATACTACAGACCGTCAGTTAAAAAGGAATGGAGCATTTTGTAAGTGATAGTTCGCAGCTGAAGTGAGGGATTTTTTAGGTGGTTAATGGGGTCTGAGATGTTCAATTTATTATTTTGATTTGTATCGATGTTCATTTCAGGAATTGTAATTAGTTTTTTTAAACAGATTTAGATTTGAAGTTTGCACTGTCTAGAGTTCTAAAACGAAACATTTTAATTGCCTATCGCAACAAATTCAACGATGACACCCGAAATCACGTGAAGGAAATCTTCGATTCCGTAATCTTCATCCCTCCCTAATTTCTCCCGAATCTCTCAACCTCCTGTTCCACCGTGAGTTCTTCAAAGCCTTTTGGTTTATTTCACGTTTTTCATGTTTCTTCATACCCTCATTTCAAAAACCTCCAAAATACGCCTATCATTGTGCTTCATATATAATCTTTCCGGTCCGTAAAAAACCACGCTTCATATGGTTTTGACAACCCATTACAATATACCGTTACTCAGCGTCCCTACTATAAATGCCTTCCTCTTGAATCTTCTTTCCTCTCATTTCTCCAATCTTTTCTTGGTCGTTCACTTTCGTCGTCACACGCTTGCCGAATCGGCTCAGAAGCCGATAGTCACGGGTCCAAATCCTCTTCCAAACCCCTTGCTATTACCTCCATCTATCAGAATTTATTATCATAGTCACTTAATTATTAAAAAAAATTGGAATGTACCTACATTATGCTTAATTAATTGCTAATGTTAACTTTGATTAATTTCTAATAAATAATTTTAATAATTAATATTAAATTAAATTACTTAATAGCGCAGTGGTAACAATATTGGGGAATGTGACTCAAAGGTGCTTCTATATATATAGGGTCTAAATGGCAAGAAGGCGTTATGTACCTGTATCTGAACGACTAATATTGGGTAGTATCTTCAGCACTTGTCTGACCATGTTATGCATGAGAAGTTTTCGAAATACAAGTGCTAAACTATATATTATCGATCATATTTAAGCCTGTGTTCTCGATTACACAGGCCTACAAATAAACATTTTTTTTTTGGTGTCGGGAATCTTTGTGCTGATTTTAACTATATTTGTAGAGCTGAATCCAAATATGAAATCTGTTTTTACTTAACAGCTCTACTTTTTTAGATATGGCACATCTTACGATTAGTTGTTTTAATATTTGATATATTCCGGAAAATAATTTTCAGAGTTAAATAAATCAATAAGTATACTAATTTATAACCACTCTGCGGTGTTCCTTTAATTTTCAATAAACTGTCAATAAGTTTTATGTATATTTCTATATTGTAGGCCAATGAGATAATTATTAATATAATATTCCCATATCATCATGTAGAAGATTTTTTTACGTAAGTAACAACATATCTATATCTTGAAAACTATAGCTGATAGGAAAAAACTAGTGTCATAATTGGATTCAGCACCCCAATTGTTCTTAAAATCAGCATTAAAAGCTCCGGCACCAAAACCACTGTTGGCCTGTATTATTATTTGTTGTCACACATCTTGTTTGATATATATATATATTTATATATATAATTACATATAATTATATATGATAAATATGAGGATATGACGTCTAAGCGTGTATTATGTTTTAATTGGCAGTATTTATTCCTAGAATGATGGCGGTTGTTTTGGATGGATTATTCTAGAGTCAGCAGTTAAAGTATCATCACATGCAGCATTTAGAGTAATAGATATTTAGCGAAAGGTATAGAATATGCAAGATTACGTGATTCGCGGTTATCATAAACCGAATTGCTAATTACTCACTGTACAAGTATGGAGCGCCTAATTGGATTCTTCGCTGGTAAAGTTAAGGAAACCGAATCTTACGTTTGCATTAAAGATAAAATATTTTATAATCTAAGCCTACAACACGGCGGGTGTATCCCATGCCCTAATGATAATCAACATCGGCTGCGCCGTCGAGCAACAGCGCGAGGGGGAGAGGAATGGCGCGTGCTGATAATGTAAGTAATTGAATAACTATGTGAAAGAGAGAGGGGAGGGAGGGAGGGTGGCAGGGGAGCGAAACCAGGGTTAAAAAATATTTATATCCTACAGAGAGGTACTAAATTTCGTTTCCTCCATTATCATAAATTTAGAGCTCCGGTATCTAAAGCTATTGAAAAAATTTGGTATGGAAATTCTCCTAAATTATGTGTTCTTCAGTACAGTAGTTTAGGAAGACATGCTCAAAAATTACTTAGTGTGCTCAAGTATCAGATCATTTCAGATCAATTGAGGAGAACTTCGAAAGCAATTTTGCGGGTTGTTTTATATCTAATAAACATGCACACGCTCGCATTCAAACTCTGACGCGCACACACACAATATACGCGTACGCAAACTAATAGGGCACACTTATAAATATATATACACACACACCCACGCATTCGCGCACGAAAACACACACACATATAAATATATATATTTATATATGTTTGCATTTTTTATGTGTGTTTGTGTGCGTGTCTGTAGTTGTTTGTCACCTTTAATATCAAATAGAGACAAACAACCGTATGAGTCTTACCTATCCCAACAAAACACGAGACCGTCATCCCAGTCTAGAGAAAGCCACTCTATATCTCCATATACTTATTTCCTGCCTTCCTTCCGTCCAATATCCCTATCATATTCCGACCCTTTTCTTCTTTGCCTAACATTCTCCCCTCCATCACTGTCTTCAAAACCCCACTGCCAATGGATATGATCTGCATCCATTTTTTCTGTCTCCTAGGAATCCTTATAGTATTTTTCCGAGCAATCTTCTTACCTCCCGGGTCATGCCTTCCTGTACTTACCACTAATTCATTTGTGACCCTTGTTGCCCCCTGCATATTCTCCATCCTTTTCCACGTCCACATTTCAAAAGCCTCCGATCTTTAAGTATCATCCTCCTTCAATTTTCAAGTTGCGCGCCCTAAATAGCTACATTCCGTAGCAAAGTTCTAAGAGTCTTTTCATAATTTCCATGCTTAATGCCTCTGTCATGAGTTTCCTCCTCCTTGTGAATGTTTCTTGGCTATCGTTAATATAAGGAAGGGTCTTCAACCCCACTGCCTCCTTCACTCTATTACACTGTCCAATACATTTGTTGAAATACGCGTGCTGGGGAATCATTCCCATTTATTAACCTCGCATCCTCTTTCGAAGAACGTTTGTGCCTTTACCCGTCCATTTCCCCACTCATCTACGGAAGATAGAGGCTTAGTAAAATACTGTTTTTGTATTTATGTTGGAAAAAATGTGCAAGTTGAATGTGAGTGTTAATTTATATATTATTTCCCGCGTTTTGGGCTGAATGGATTCAGAATAACATTCAAGTTTTTAATGGAATATTGTTTTCACCATACTATTGGAAATGAATACAACTTTTTGAATTGTACTATTGAATTTTTTGAATTGATCGTTCTGGTATACATTTTGGTTAAATGTTTACAATAAATAGAATAGATATTCCGGGTCGAGAGATGAAGTGATCCATGGAAAATATCTTCCGTGAAAGAAAGAGATTGATTTATGAAAGAGAGAAAAGTTATTTGGTAAATTCTGGTGTGAAAGAGGTAATTAGCGCGCGTTCGAAACGGTCAGTCAGTCAGAAATTTTCCAAGAGTGTTTCCAAAATGTGATTCATTTTGAAAACACTCTTGGCGTTATAATGGGAAAAGTTTGACGGAAAAAATTGTTTGGCGGAATTTCTCCGCAAATGAATCGTAATGAGTAGGTAATGTTTTCAAATTTGTTATTGCATTTTTCCCTATTAAGATTTTAGGTGCATTTGGTTAAACAATTACAGAAAAATGGCAAAAGTGCCGACTTCATTCGCCAACTCGTCCCTCTGCTTCCCTCTTGAGACTGCGTAGAATATTTTTAAAGTTCCAGCCATAGAAATAACCCAGTCGTAGTTTGGAATATTAACTGTTGGATCGATTGGGATAAGTAGAGTATAGATGGTATGATTGTTTAGGTTAGGGTGTCAGAGGTTCCATAAATTATTGAGACGCCGACGCACTCTTTCGAGCGCTGTATTTCATACAGTGTGCGAACAGATCCTTGGCCTGCAACGAGAACCTAAATCGTTTGATGCGATTGTTACTGGCAATAAAATATCTACCACCTCCCTAAAAAAACCTCATCACAGGCTATGTCGTCTTGATGGCTCCTACTCTTTCGTACTTAGCATAACAAATGTTCTACTATTCCATTAATAAAATGCAGTCGAATTTAAAGGATCGCCGCCCAGATGACCTCAAATCGCGATCTTATAATCTGAGTTGGGGGTCCGTGCGCGTAGATTTTTACGAACATTATCGTAGATTGGTCGTCAATCATTCCTAATATATCTGAACACTGACATTTGATTTCGGCGCTTACGGTAAACGGAATATCACAGAGATTAAATACACTGCCGATATACTGTATTTGTGAGATCTAATTAGAAAAATCGCATTATTTTTGTTAATGTTATTGTTTTCATGACCTAATTCGACTAATTATCCTATTTTTTATTCTTTTAAAAATTTTCATGCGAAATCGTTTGCTTTTGAATTACCACTTGCAAAGTCCTGAATGTCATCTCAACATTTACGAGCTCGTAAATAGCCAAGGCGGCTATTCTAGTAGCGGACCTTATCAATGAAAGCTTTTGTGAATCTTTTCTGACCACTTCATTGCCTGCCCCATCCGACTATATTTGTACATGCAGTTATAATCAGACATGCTACCGGACTTAAAGATAAACGTTAAACGTACGTTATAAACATTCTTAGTACGGCGTAAATAATAAAATTCTTAGTGATTTTTGAAGCGGCTTAAAGAGAAAACACCATGAATCGGTGGACATTTAATTATCGGAGTTTTTGATTTGAGTCATTTTAATAATACTTACGAGAGAACTGATGAATAGAATTTTTAATACGCTGGTATAAAAGATCTAAAAGTCATATTATGAAATCGCAATGAATTCATAATATGTATTATATAATGATTTCACAGGAAGTTTATCGTACACCCAGCGTGATTGATGTAGTGGCCTTTCCAGTTTTCAGGCAGTTATGGGTGCGTCGTAAAGCTTGCCTAATGGAATTGATAACATCATATGGATCGACTTAAGTTTCTCTTAAAAGGAATTCAGAGTGCTCATTTTATAATACGTATATTTCAAAAAAGTAGACAAGAGGGCTCATGAAACTCTTTTTGAATTAAGGAGATCATATTTTAAGTCTTGGGGAATTATTGGTTTAATGCCCCAAGGCAAATCGTTGTAAAATATCTCATGTTTGAACCCCATAATAATATTTTTTCATAAGAAGTAGCAAGAATAAATATCCATGGGAACGGTAAAAATCTCCCTTTAAATCGGAATGTCAGCCCGAAAGAAAATCAAGTCAATATTTATATCAAGTGTTTAGTTTAACTCTTGAAATTTTATGCCAAGGAAATCAATATGAATATCACTGTTTATATAATGTAAATGTGGGCAAAGCAAAATACTAAAAATATTTTTAAAAGGATTATATCCATAGTGACGGTATTTCGATCAATGCCTTCGCCATCGCTACCATAACTTCGTACTTCCTCAAACTCTTTCCGGTGCTACGCCGTTGCGAGGTGGCCGTTACAACTCCTCATGCCATTCCACGTTCCCATTCTTTTTTTCCCTTGTTCGTCATCCTACCATATCCTCCTTCGATGCGTTCATTTGAAGGCAGTTTTAAATGAGTTCAGCTCTAACAAAATATTGTGAGTTATATCCCCGCCGCCCCATTTACTCCTTCCAGGTCCTTCCCCTCCTTATCTCCTCACCTGATTACCCCGCCCCTTTCATTTTCCCACACTCTCTCGAATGTGGGGCACTGTTTGTCATCAAATTTACATCTGCAAAAATAACCCGCAATCCACCAAATAGGTGTATGGTAGGGGGTTCAAGCACCAGGGTAATTAGGGCAAAGGACTGTTATGTTCCTCTTCAATTACAGATTTCACCAATCTTTCCTATTTCCTCGTCAAGCTAACGAAGCAAAAAATTTTTTTGTGAAAAATATCAAAACTTTCGCATCGACAATTTTCAGTGATTTAAGTACGCACTATCATCTGATCAATAGGAATACGATCTCCGATTATGCGCATATTTAAATTACTGTCTAAATTCAGCACTTCACGCACACGTTTTCTCACTTAATAACTGCAGTCTGTGACATGCTTTCATCCTTTATCACTGGGCGAATCATGGAAACGTACCTGTACCGGATTCTTACTATCCAACACAACATTGGAATAACGTACCTCTGTTCAATCGTCCGCCTGACTTTGCGCTTGCACCGAATTACTGGACAGAAGTCTACTAAAAAGAAGAACTAGCCTAGAAGAACGATCGTAGCCGTTAGGAACTTCTTAAAAGATAGACCTTTCATCATCGAGCCTGTCTAGCTCGCTGAGACTTACAAACGTGTGAGGAAATAATTGTTTCCAATAACTTTATAAAATCCTTGGATGCGATCATTGCCATTTAAAGAATTACGGTCACATGCCTTCCAATAAAACTGGCCGTTCTCTTCGTCGGAAGAGGAGTGCTGGGAAAACTGAAATCTCAGGATCAAAATCAGTGGAAAACCCATGGACAATAGCGGTCCTACCTATCGCTTATTGATGCACAAATGAACAGGGTAAAACGTCCCCCGGTATTTCGTGAGTATTTGAGATGATGCTTTCAATTATACAGCAACTCTGTTTGAACAAACACTTCGCTTAATGGTCTCCGTTTTAAGAATACAATACCTTAAAGAGCAATTTAATTAAGTAATCGAAACAATGCTCCTCTTTTGTATTTTGCCCGACATGTTCTTCTAATAGTCTACAATTTGAAGTTCTTAGTAAGGGAAATGGATTTATTGTGATTTCGAACATTGAGGAATTACTTAATGGCATTTAATTTCCGTGGGCATTGGAGGATTTATTTCACTAAGTTAACAAAAGGCATTATTAACGCAGTGCACGTGAAAAGAACAATTGTAAACATTCGTACTTTAAAGGTTGTGTTGTATTGTTGCAGTATTGGCTTAACTACCAATGTTCTGCTTGTGATGAAGCATTTAAAAAAACAGAATAATGAACAATTCATTTTACGTAAAATAATTTAGATTTAGTGCTACGCAAATAAATGCAGGTATGAATTTTACTAGATGATGTTTTACTTTAATAACTTGCAGGAAAATATTAATAACCTGGCTGTCATTTTGATCAAACTAAAAGTAAGTTTCCGAAGAGTAGAATTCTCCCGCTTGATTTTCACAATAAAAATTTCGTCACAGGATTAATTTTTTTGGCGACTTTATTACATTGACTCATATCTCCCTTTACTAATATATTTATGTAAAGTGTTTTTTTTTGTTTCGGAAAAGCGGAGGAAATCCAAAAGGTATACGGCATGTGCGAGGAATTTTTCCTAATCCCACAACAATTCCAAGGTTATAATTGGAAATAATATGTCGTATTACATAAAATATTTCAAATGATGCTTGGAAATCAATGGAAAATGTACGTAGTCATTCATTTTAATGTCAAGAGTAATGGTTTCAGGAACAAAAAATAAATATTCATTCACAGAAACTGCAGAAATGTCAATTTACGGCTTTCGGTGTTCATTTATATCGTGAAGGTTATTGAATGTTTGAAGGAAACTGTTACAAGCTGGATTGTCAGTGATTTTGGCAATTGTGATATAAATTTTGCAATTAGATTATATCTGTTAGGCGCCATGATGAATCGGCGAACTGCATTTCCTTTGCTCTCTTGTTTTCAATTCATCAGCTGAAGTTCATAGAGTCATATTTAATAATCCACCTTTTCGTCGCAGGCATAATCCGATACAACATGAAAAAATGCTATGATGAATTCTGTATGTTAAAAATCTCTGACGGCCAATATAGTGTTGAATATCTTTCCTCTTCTTAGAAATCTCTAAAAGGAAAAGGCGGAACAACTTAAGACTTAATTAATTCACAAATATTTATAGAAGAGTCGACCACCATTCAATATAAATTCCAAGGATATTTGCTTGAAAGGCATGTCGTTATTTTTTGTTTTCTTGCAAAAAATAAACCGCAAGTGTACGTTCTCTCTTTCGCGATTCAAGTGAATATGCCGAAGGTAACCAAATCCATCCAAACCAATCCCATCTCCGCTCCACTCTGGCCTCCCTTCTCCCTTTCCCCTTCTTTCACCCCCCCCCCTTTCTTTCTTTCACCCCTCCCCCACCACCCTTTCTCCTCTTCCCCCGTCCTCTTCTCTCTCTCTCCCACATACCTTTCACCAGTCAGTCATAACTAATCTTCCGAGGAAGACGGAGCTCAATTCCGTCGAAATTATCAAGAAATAACGTGTGAGTGTTCCTTTTATGTGTTCTCATTTTGTGTGTTGCTGTCTAGGTTTTTTATAATACATATAATATAATATATGAAAATATATATGTGTGTAAATATAATTACGTATAATTATATATATATACAAATATATAAAAAATATTATATACACACATATTCATTTCTGTGTGTGTAATAATATGTATGTATAATTATAATATAATATTTAAAAAAAACTATAAACACAGTAATCAACCCGAAGGTCGGTTTAGTAGGTGATGGTAGAGCTCACCCATGTACCAAGCCCGACGCCTTGCCAATATTCACACATCAGGGTAGGGGGGCCAGTTCCTTTCCCTGTGCCGGTTATGGTTTCCCAGGAAGATCTGGTACCCGAAATATCAACTAGCTTGGGTGAAGCTGCGGATGCCCAGAGTGCCTTGCCCAGGAACCGAACCCGGCACCCTCCGGTCAGTAGCCCAACGCTCTACCCACTGGACCACCGCGACCCATATAATATATATTTTTTTTATAATACATATAATTATTTTATATAATAGCTAATTATAATTTAAATGAGAGTATGACGTCTAAGCGTACATTTTGTTTTAATTGGCAGTAATTATTCCTGGAATGATGGCGGTTGTTTTGGTGGATTATTCTAGAGTCAGCAGTTAAAGTATCATCACATGCAGCATTTAGAGTAATAGATATTTAGCGAAAGGCATAGAATATGCAAGATTACGTGATTCGCGGTTATCATAAACCGAATTGCTAATTACTCACTGTACAAGTATGGAGCGCCTAATTGGATTCTTCGCTGGAAAAGTTAAGGAAACCGTATCTTACGTTTGCATTAAAGATAAAATATTTTATAATCTAAGCCTACAACACGGCGGGTGTATCCCATGCCCTAATGATAATCAACATCGGTTGCGCCGTCGAGCGACAGCGCGAGGGTGAGGGGAATGGCGCGTGCTGATAATGTTAGTAATTGAATAAATATGTGAAAGAGAGAGGGGAGGGAGGGAGGGTGGCAGGGGAGCGAAACCAGGGTTCAAAAATATTTAGATCCTAGAGAGAGGTACTAAATTTCGTTTCCTCCATTATCATAAATTTAGAGCTCCGGTATCTAAAGCTATTGAAAAAATGTGGTATGGAAATTCTCCTAAATTATGTGTTCTTCAGTACAGTAGTTTAGGAAGACATGCTCAAAAATTACTTAGTGTGCTCAAGTATCAGATCATTTCAGATCAATTGAGGAAAACTTCGAGAGCAATTTTGCGGGTTGTTTTATATTAATTAAACATACACACGCTCGCATTCAAACTTGGACCCGCACACGCGTGTGCAGCAGAAAAAGGGAAACTTATTATTTAAAGAAATTTAAATGAATTTTATTCCGCGGAAAATATAGTGATATAATTTAAATTTATTATTTGTAATCTGTGAATAAAAGTTGACTATGAAAAAAGTAGTTCATTGGAAAATGCAAAAAACGGTCGACAAATATACATAAAAAAGTTTTTTGGTGCGCTGTTATCTGCAATCGGCTTTTGGCAGCATCAATGTTGCGAAAATCGAATAAAACCTCATTTTATAATAGATCGTTGCTGAGAAGACTTATTTATTATCTCCTTTCCAGCAGATCAGAGATTCTGTTCCTTTTCAAAGTGAAATACTTACCTCATCTGGCGGGATCGGTGAGCTTCGTCGAATACTCAATGGCTCCCGACTGAAAAGCCACGTTGGAGGTCTTTGTTATGCATGCACACAGCCAACTCTCTGAATGTTTAAATTATAAAAATTAATCGAGGTGAAGGCTGTATACTGAAACGTACGATGTTCCACAGATAAGTTAAAAAAGAAACTGTGCTCTTAAATTTTACGGCATTCTTAACCATTTTCATTCCGTTGTTTAATATTTTTTAATACCTCGGTCACATCTCTTCTTTAATTTTCAAAAACTGAAACTGGTCGAGTTGATATATATTCCGAGTAGTCAACGGTATTATGGTTGTTTGGATTCATGAGAAATTTACTTTAAAACACGGTGAATCACAAATCTGCTGTAATGAGAAATGTGTGATTAGGTTTGTATTAGAATTGAAATTTAAGAGCTCTTAATAAAAGAGCAAATCATTTCCTGTGTAAGGTACTAAACAACCAAAAGACACTCGATACGCAGCCGTGGTATTCATTTGCTGTAATTAACCTCAATTATTATTATAGTAATTTGTTTTACTCAAATGCATGTACTTGCGTGTAATCTCGCGTGTTTTGGTCTCAAAACCCTTCCCACATGACAGCATGAGACTGCCATGAAAGAATGAAGTGCTCGTTACCTCCTTATATCCTTCGCCTCTCTCTTTGGGTGGGGGGGGGGGGGGTTGTGGCCCCTCTGCTACCTGCCTGCTGCGGTGTGTCCCGCTTCATTTTTTTCAGTTTCATGCCGTTATGATAATACAATTTCCTATTATTACTGTTTAATTCCAATTTGCACGGCTCTTGGATAGATTTTTACTATATTTGTGGGTGAATGTGTATGTTAGGTGATAGTACATTTGTTTGAAGGTGTGTAAGTGGAAAAGATTTTTGTATGAATATTTACGCCATTGTGAGTGTAGATTTACTTGCATTTGATGGTTTTGAATGATTTTTTATCCTATTTTACGGGCGGTGACCTTACACCGCCCACACACCCTGCGGCGGCTTTATGGGTAATATGTAGACGTAAATGTAAATATATCATACAAGCTCATCAGGATGGCGAGCACATTTAAAGGTCGTTCGAAAATCTACCTTAATTCTTGTTTCTAAATGTTTTTCTGCTCCAAGAATAAAATGGAATAAAAGTAACATCTACAGCGGTATCATCGAGCGAACGCGCGTGCGCGAGTGGGAAGGCGTGGACTGATTGTTTGGGTAAGGGAAAAAATATTGATAGATCGCCATCTCCACCTCCCCTCTCTCACTTCCTCCGCGTCCTTCGGGACGATTAACTTCGACGGTGCACGGATACTCCTCCCAATAATCCTCGGCCCCACCCAAAACTCCACTTCCCCTTTTCTTTCCCTTCCATCTCTTCCCTCGTTGCCCCCCCCCCATTTCCGCTCTAACCCTCCTCCTCCATTCTCGCTTCTGCCAATCGTTCCCAAATCCACTCACTGGTCAGCGATCATCGCCTCCATCCGACTTGATGTCTTAAACCCCACGCCCCTTCCCGTCAATGGCCGCCCAATCCCAGGGAACACCGTATTAAGTCACCAATAGACTGGCGATTTGTCAGTAGAGCTGAATCTATTAAACTACTGCACACAACAAGATCTCAAATGGGGTAAAAGAGCTATTTAGTTTGTGTCAAAATTGTTTTATTTTTGATATTTTATAAAAGTAGGGTGGCAGGCATGTAAACCATTCGATCTGTTGTCCACTGTCGAGAGGGGATAGAGACGAAAACTGAATTCTCAGGAAAAACCCAATGCGTCCAATAGTTTCCGCATCCCATCGGTCATTTAGAAAGGCATTCGAAACATGACTCCCACTTGAAAAACTCCTTTGTTTTGTTCTCCAAACATTTGTTTAAATAGTCATTTGTAGTTCTATTTTTTCTAGCCTTCGAGTTCCTTGAGAGCTTGCTTATCTCCTTGATAACCATTTAATCTATTATTGTGACTCAAATAGTCAAAAATATGTCTATTTAGGAGAGAGAATCGAAGACACGAATTTGCCTCGGAACGAGGTCAATAACACGAGCCGGTTACGATGTATAAACCATGCTGAAATAATTCCATTTGTTCAATAAAGATTCACATTAGGGGAATAACTTTCGAGAGACTGTCATTGAGTTACATAGCAATTTAAGAAAATACGTAGGAAAAATATTGGTTGAGCAGATACTCATTGACAAATTGATTGTGTGCACAATGTGTCTTTATTTAATTGTCTTATTTATTTATTGCAATAATTAAATTTAATAATGAGAATATTTTATTACCCTGTTTATTCTTAATTCATTCCTCAGCCGTTAACCTTCTTACTTAATTACCTTCTTAACTTACTTCCCCGACCACTTCGGAAGAGAAGATGAACGTACCCAGGTGGTCTCCCATATTCCAAACGTCGCATTAGGCACGGAGTGAAATAAAATCATGTATGTTTATTTTTACTTTACAATGAATACATTTTAAGTATTGCACATTTCATGGACCGGAATAATAATTATTAGACTAGTTGAAGTTAAATGAAATATATGCAGGCGTCATAGGAATGCGAATAACACGGAGGCAAACTGCTGGCGCTATTATTGCTCGGTGAAAATGTGGCGCCCGATGATATTTTTCTGTAAAATAAATAACAGCCAAGCTATGAAAAATAAAATTACGTTAAATAAAATGGGTAAACACACACCAACTAACAAATACATGCACTCGCAAAAATTAGGGGATACATCTTATTTCTAAATTAATTCTAAAATCTTAACATAAAAATAATAATAAATACATAAAAAGGAATCAATAAATATCAATTTACGTACCCGAGGATTTTACACTTATAGTTCATATGTTTTTATTAATCTTAATGATGGACACATTTGCAACATTCGATGTGGTGTCCTCCGTCGGATGCCGGAATTCTAATGACTCAAAATCGGCTGTTTTCGATATTTGTTTGGGGTTTTTGTGTCAGCATTTACTAAAGTGAGAATAATATTGGCCGCCAGAATTACAAGTGAGAAATGCGCCCTCATAGCTACTCTTTACGTTTCATTTGATAAAAGCAACGGGGATGAATCAGCGACGTCTTTACGCCGCTGTTCCTTCACGGCAACTTGTGCACTCTCCATACCTACTCAATCGATTCCCCACCTCTTCCAACCACGTTCTCCTCCCAGCCGGTCTTATTCAGCGAATTTCCCCGAAGTTTCCCATGATGCAGTGAGAGGCTTTATCAAACCGCCTTAGGAGAAATTCTGTGAAGTAGTCTTTAGAATGCCCTTTTAAAAAAGTTATCGAAGATTTTATTTTAATAATAATCCTTTCAATTTTATGTTATTTATTTTTATGCTTTTATAAACTGTGGAAACGACATTTACGTTTTCAAAATTCATTTTGAAAGCTTTACACCGTCTTGGCCAGAGTAACGGCATTAGGATTACTTATAATTCGTAAATTAAAAATCTTACATCAAAATATTTTTTTTGAAGAATTTCATTCCATCCTTTCTTTAAAGAGTAATACTTATGGCTATTTTTGACGGTGAAACAAGGGGATTGATAAGTTAATTTCATCGTCCCGAGTCGATCACGTAAATTTTTTTCGTATTTCTTATAAGTAGACCGCTATTAAGAAACGGGGGCCTGGATGTTTTTCGTGTTTTAACTTAAAGAGTAGCTGAGAAAAAAATATAACTCATACCAATTTTATTTTGTTATAAAAATTTTTACGAATTAATTATAATTTTATGAAATATTCTAACCAAATTTACTAAATTAACTAACGGAGGGGGATATGGGAAGGAGCATGCACACAATGCGTCATTCGATTATTTTTCCATAGGTGGTAGGTGAGAATCCCGCTTACGAAAACGAAGTTTCCAGAGAATTCCGCTTACGAAATCTATGAAGATCAGAAGGAAAGTTGCGCTTGGAAAAAAAAATGCTAACACTAATCGATAGCATTTAAATGTACATTATATGTTTTCAAAATATCAAGTCGGAAATCTTAAATAAATGGTTATACAAATTTTGTCAAGACATTTTTATTTTCTCTTACACAAAATTATCAAGGCAACAGTTTCATCAGAAAGCAGTTGTAGATGATTCATAAAAATTGAAATCATCTTTTACTTCTTCTCTCATTATATTCTCTTTTAATCATAAAATTGTACAATACATATATTCTTATAAATATTATCAAGTACTCTTGAAAAGAAAGTTTAGTACTCTTAAACTTGTGATACTTTTTCGAGTAATTATTGAAAAAAATAGTATTTTTAACTCTTTTGACAACTTAATTTTTCGGACCACAAGGAAAATAGTTATTGTGAATAGGCTGATACGTAGGAGAAATATTTGAAAAAAAATGCATATTTGGCATGTAACAAAGAACACAAATACGTAGCAAATATACCACTTCATTATCTTAAAATCATTGAAGTTTGGATATTTAGTGTTTGATATGGCATGTTCCCTGACTTATTTTCTCAATGAAATATTTATTTGGTTAATAGTTAATGACATTGTACGCAGCTTTTATTCCCTAGATATATTTAAAAAGAATTAAAACTCGAATCATTTCAATTAATTCCGTTGCTATATCTACCTCCTCCTCGTACTACCTCCGCGTCCTTCTCAGTGCTTCATCGCCGATGCGTTTGCTCCACTCCAACCGCGACTTTTCCGATACACATTATTTGTAGTTTTATTTATGTTAAAAAATTAGCCCATACCATTAAATTTATCTTAACATTAGGTTTCTTGAAACATGGATATGCATGCAAATTGTAACAAAGGCTGTTCTTAAAATGTTTTGTTACCATGCGTTTCTCGATGTTCAATGTAAATTTCAATTGAAAGAATAAAAAGAATCCATACAGATTCAAAAGAGATATTTGTGTTTATTTTCTTAAATATTTTTTCCATTCCTTTAGCTGTGGGAAGAAAGGTATTTTTGGTACAATAACATGGTGTTATTATTTTAATTGGTGTGTTCGTAAGGATTGCCAAGTTTGCTATGGAGTCTCCTAAGAGTATGAAATAAACCATAAAGCTGAGATGTATGGGCAAACTCTGGTCCGGATTATTTGTAACTTCGCTACTTCATTAGGAGATCATACTTACCATAGTTGTGACTCCGTTAAGCTCCTACGTTGTTCAAAGTATTAATTGTGCGTAGTTATTTAACAGCTTTGGCAAGATTTGAGCTGAAAGACTACCGTTCTGAATTTCCATTATTATTACATGGGCATTCATGTGCATGGATAGAATGATTGTTTTACAAATGTGTTTGGCCACCGCTGATCGGTTAAAACGATCATTTTTGCATTGAACTATGTGCTTTTGAACTTGATGATCTGGTTTCGTCTAGTTTTTTCTTCATACATGCGTTGGCCAATGCTGCAGTCAATCTCGTAAACCCCTGATTTTTCTAAAATTGGAATTTGGCCTTTGGGGTTCCCTAAGAGATTATTAAGCGTGTTCGGGTTGACATATGTGGTGTTTGTGTCAACTCATTTCAACATTCTTTGGAGTCTCTTGGTAAGGGTGGGGCAGGATGGAATGGCAATAAATTTCTTTTTAGGTGTTGAATATTGTGGTGTATTTAGTATTGAGTTCATTTTATGCTATCTATTCTTTGCTATAGCGCCCGTTTTGTATTAAATTGGAAGTTGGTATCCGCTGAGTGTGGCGATGCTTTTTTTGCGCTTAAACTAATTGATGTACCGTTGTTTGAATAGAGGCACTTTAAGCAATCTGTGCATAAGAAAATTGAAGGTCGAAATTTTTGACTGTACGGGTGGTGTGAGTTGGCTTTAATGAAGTTTTCAGTGTATGTCTGCTTCCTAAAAATGTCAAAATCTCGCACCTCTTTATTTCTGATAACTAGCATATCAAAAAATAAGATTGAATTGTTCTGTTCAGTCTCATGTCTGACCTTTGTCTCGTGTTTACAGTTCAAATCGCCGATATAGTAGTTAATGTCGTATTTACTGGTATCGAAAATGGCGAATATGTCATCGACATGTCCTAACCATGTGCTGGGATAATAAGTGAAGGCGTTATTACTTCCTTTCTCAAAATAATATAAGAATGCCATTGCGCCGAAAGAAGATAAGAGGCTACCCATCGCCGTACCTTGTGTGCTTTTAGCATGTATTATTGAATTGAAAAGATGTCGTATCCACACAGAGTTTTGCCAGAGTTATTCTTTCATTTTATCTGGGGTTATTTGCTTTGTGCTCAACCAGTCCTCAAAGTTTTTCAAAGCAATGGAGATAGGGACACTGGGAAATAAATAATTGACCCGAGGGATTTACCTATCTTCCCATTTGTAGCTATTAGCTCACACGTCTTCTTTCCAACGATTGAAATAAAAAAAAAATTGGCGAGAGGATTGGTTGGCTTTGCTGATTTACTGGGAAAGAAATCAAACGTTGAACGGCCAAATTAATGTTTTACATACTCCTTTTACTCCTTTCTCCAATCAAAATAAGTTTTTAAAGTACCCATGAAATAATAATATGGAATGAATTACTCTAAAATTATACATTACTTTATTTAACTCTTACAAATTTTTCGACAATTGATTAGATGAATATTCACTGCATATTCCATAGGCCGTAATTTTATTTGTCACAAAATGCTAAAAGTTTTTTTAATCTGCAAAAGAACTTTACCGATCGGTAAAAAGACTTCAAAATAATTCTGTTAACCACATACGAGTGTTTGGTCATCTTTCATATTTTTCTGTAAATTTCCGTAATTATTTTCCAAAATTGCATTTCACCATTGGGAAAATCTCTCTCCGAATAAAGATGCAATATCACATGTCGCTAAACGTTTTGGTGACTTCCGTTTGATCATCCTATAAATAGACTGACGGTTGCGCTTCTTCACAACGGCGAAGTACGGCAGCTGATATGGCAATTTCACCAAGCACGTCAGAGCTAAAAGGAAAAAAATGAGACCTCTTTGATGAAAATGGGGCCGAATACCTTTCTGACTATAAAATAACGGCAAGGCTGGGATCTAAAACTAATTATAATTAGGTTAGCTTTCATGTGGCTTATGCAATGTAATATCAATTCCATATTACTTAAAATTTAATATAATCGTCTCAACAAACATAATAAATGTACTTATTCGCATACTCATATACGCATTGTGTGGTGACCTCGTAGAGGGAGTACCCCGTCCGTTGGATGGGAAGTTAAGCTGCGGACCCTTTGGCGCCTTTCGTTAAGATCGTCGTTAAGGTCGCTGTGCCGCAAATAACCTCAGCTTTCTATCGACTCCCCTAAATACTAATACTAATTTCAAATATATTTCAAACGGCAATCCGCGTGACGTGCATGTACGCGAATAGGCTTAACACCCGAATACCCTCTTCATGGAATCGAACAATTGCCAGCACTACCACAGTGAATGTCATGATGCCAGGGTTAGAGAGATGTTGCAACAAATTTAATGCAATATGAACGACTGATAAAAGATGGTATTAAAAAATAAACACATTATTTTTATCTTAAAAATTTGCTCATCGTCAAACAGAAAAAAATGGAACGATCGCTGGATCTAGCCGTCCCATACAGTGTTTGGGCCCAAGCGCTGGGTAAAAAAATTCATTGATGAATCCGCGAGTAATTTGGGTGTACTGTAGGAAGGAACATTGAGAATGGATCATAATTCCAATGCCAGAGTTGCTAACGATAGGATTTCCACAAAACGCCTCGACTCAAGTGGGATGGCTGACCCATGATACACATTCCCGTAACGGCTGGAGAGAGGTGCAATTGGAAATAGAGTACCATTGCCCTATAGGAATATTTATCGGTTTGGTACAAGAAATACCCAATGCTTGAAATGTGCTTTTAATTAATCCTCTCCACGTAATAGGCTGATCTGAAGAGAGGTGGACCGCATGGATCCTCTCACTGCTGTGTTCGAGAAACGGGAACTATTCTTATGGTGTAAGAGCGACCATGCTGGAAAATTAAAGGACCAATAATCAAACATGTTACCTATACGGATGAAAATTAGGCGTAAGATCATGTTTTATTCCCTTCAAGAGTCCCCCATCTGACGCGCTGTGCTATTTGCTACGAAATGTATTCTCCTTAAATTTAGCTTTTTTGAAAAAATTGTATCTCCTAGTATTGATTACTTCCTCAATCGCGCTCTAGCGCCTTTTCACGACTTCATTTCTATCTCGGTCAAAGTATCCTTTTTTGCTTTTAAGGGCTCCATTGGATTTGTAAGAAGAAAGGCGGATTCTGGGAAAACACCCACTTTTAATCTACGCTATTGGGATCGTCAATCAGGGCTCCGGTCAAACCCCAGCGCTCATCTCCTGATCAACAAATTTTCAAATGCGCGTGGGATTTTGCGGGGTCGGTTTGCATGAGGGAATCGTGATTGGACTGCCTTCCTATGCGGAATGGGGTGTCACCAGCGCCCTTTGAGTGTTTTCGAGGAATTAGGTCTCAGGGGTTCTCCCCTCCGACGTCGAATGAAATGGCCAGTTATAATGTGAATACATATATGCATCATACCTCAATTTCTAAAATATTGAACGTCAACCAAATGTATGTTTAGGTATAGAAACTAGAGATATGTAGATAATTGACCTTCGTTCATCAAATAGTGATTAGCAAACTTAGTGTTGGCATATTGCAACTTAAGGTTTGAGAACATTATACGTACCAAGTCCTAACTCTATAAATAACAATAAATGCATTGAGGAGCGAAATAAACTTAAAATACATTATAATAATCATTGTGTTCATGTGCATCATAGTGTAATGTGATAATCACAGTGCAATGAATAACTTTAATTTTCTCTAAATTGTACAGAAATGAACCCTGCACCATGCCGATCCTCATATTTGAAATTTTATATCTGAAATGGAAGCCTTGAAAAAAAGCGCATTAATATGCACATATTCATAACTTCTCTCAGCGTTTATAACATGTTCGTAATTTATTTTGGTGGGGGAGTGTGGTCTTTTTCATTTCAGTTGCGCCGTAGTGGACGCTAATTTTTGAATGATATGATGCGCGACGCAGGAAAACTAGCTCTTAGTTATTTCACCCTTCGATATTTTTTTGACCTCGCCGGTAAAAGCATTATCTCAAGCAATCTCATCTTCATGCATCTCCTCTTCCCTTCCTAATATGAAAAAAAGAATATCCTATAAAATAACGGCCGTCGGGTCTACCTCAAGTGGAGATCTATGAATCATGGTCCAGGATTCTTGCATGCACATTCTAGGAACGTTATTTTGAAAGTTTTAGAAATAATTTTCGATTGAACGCTGAAGTCATTGCTAATATATCTATATAGTTTAAGCCTGCTACTTGATGGTGGCGCCGACGTGAAATAATATATCGCTACGATTAAATACATACACTATACACTACAATATTTGCAATAATAATCCCGGAAAAATAGATGACCGAAGTAGACTAATCAATCTATTACGAATTATTGGTGTAGTTGAAAATACTTGTGACCTAATATAATCAATTTTATATTAGGTCATAAGTTTATATTAAATATATATTAATTCATATATCAATATAAAAATTTACTACACAATCTGAGTCAGGCCTGAACATCACTACCTCATAAGCCATAAAATCATTCGATGAAATGGTTATTTGAAAGAAATAATTTTAAGCATTTTCACAGTTTCATAGATTTAATAGTTGAAGTTTTTACTTGTACAAATTTGGAACCATCTATGGTAAGAACAAAAACATTTTAAGAGCATAACGTAAAGATCATAATGTTTAAAGTTGCATTTGAAATACATTAATAGTTCTAACAATATTACATAACATTATTTTTTTGTAAAATACAGCGCCAATAATTCACACCAACCTTCCAGCTCGATCAATCTACAATGAAAACCATGGAAAGCAGAATCCAATTAAACTTCATTTCTCACGTCAAAAATTTCGTGACAGGAAACATTTTGAAAACCCATCACTTAAAGGAGGGAACAAAACTGTTTATACACACTTTCACATAATTTCACCTAAATTTTCTTCATGAAATAATATGCATCACTAAATTCCCAACTAATTTAAACTCCATTTAGCCCACCACTTGTGCGCTGACATGCTCAAATTTTGGTGACACCACATACCACTGAAATCACTTAGGCCAGCATGTTTTCGTCAATTTTAGCAATCAAGCCACTTCTTTAAAATTAACCGTATGTACACGAGAACTGCATAAAGGAAAAGTGCCAAGATAAACCCGGTGAACTATAAAAGAAAAAAACGTACTTTAAAATTATTTGGAAAATATTTATGGGGTGGAATGAATCATGACTGGGAAAACACCAGTAAATATAAAGTAAATACCATTAAATATTTCTAGAGAATTAAGAAAATACAAAATTCATGGACTGAATGTCGACTCACCCATTCGAGGACCTCATATTCATTGGGTTTTGGGGTTGCTTCAATGATGGATACTTCGTCCAACACCTTTCCATCTAATGCAGCGTCCGACGTGGGGTCTGACTTGAGTTCCTTATCCACGATCGAACCCCGAAATACAGAAGACTCCAGCCCGGCGTATTTTCGATGTTTAGGTGTTCCCATGACTCCATCCACTAATGAAATAATTAGCTGGCATACAAAAATTACGAGAAAGAAAAGCACCGTCATGGTTACTAGTTACGTTTCGTTTGATTTAAGCGAAAGAGCTAAAGCACTGACGTCTTTACGGCTCCTTTTCTTTATGCAAACTGTCCTCGCGATGGATAAATGGAAACTCGAGAGATGCACCGTCTATCCACCCACTTCCACCTCCCCTCAAGTCACGTGGATAGTTTCACAGCGAACCACCAATCACGGAGCTTCCGAAGTGGAAGGGAGGGGTTTTTTTTGAAGCAGACCGAAGTGGAGTTCTGAGAAGTTGTCTTTAGCATGCTTATCATTGAATACTTAGCGTATTGGAGTAAAAGAAAAGTATGCAAACGATTGATGGATAAAGTTACTTTGTGTAACTCCTTCATGATACGAAGGTAATAATAACGCTTCTATGCCAAAAATTTATTGCGACTGCTTTCGATACGGGACCAGGCTAAATGATTGATGATATGCTACATCGAAACTGGTCGCAATAAATTTATATTTGTGTGGAATACCAGTGTTCTTGTTTCCCACTCATCAGAAAAACAATTGTTTGGGATAGACTGTGGTAAATATCCAGGTTTGAATGCACACCTTAGATGGCATGCAACTTTTTGTGGTTTTCTTGGTTGAGAACAGTTATCCCTCGTCGCATAACTAGTCAGTTACTGTCTAACATAATATTAATTAAAAGAGTATGAAAGCTTTTTTTTGGCCATAACACATATAAATTTCCTTGTCACACCACTAATTATTAGCACTTATTAAATTTAGGGAAATTACGGCTGATAATAAATAGCTAAAGAGGTCTGTAATAATAATAAGCTGGTCAAGGGGATTTAGTGTTTGCCTCAGGTAGGTTCCTTGAATTTTAATTAAGGATATTCATAAAAAGCGCAAGTTTTTTAAGATAAAATTTAATGAAGTTGTATTCCGCGAAATATAATAAAAATGTCTGAACCCGTAATATTTCAATCAATTCCGTCACCATATCTACCACCCCCTCGCATTTCCTTCACAACCTTCCAGGGGCTAAACCTTGGTGAGGAATCTGTTCCAATTTTTCCCGCTACACTCTTGCGCATTCCAAACACCCCTTCCTTATCCCTCTATCCTATCTCCTACCCCCGGTCTCCCTCTCCTCGCCGCATTCGGTTCTCTCCCCGTCCGCCAAAAGCTTCCCCAATCCACACTCCTCTCAGACAGCGCAGTCTCCGTTTTACCTCATTTCCCGAACTTTCCATCCCCTTCCTTCTCCGCCCACCCCAATTAGACTTCGGGATTCTATGGTAGAGTAGAATAGGTAGAGAAAGAGTATCTCTAGGAAGAGAAGGATTACATTTAATATATTTAACCAGGAAGTAAATTGGGGTGGAAAAGAGAAAGTGACCAGAGAGGAGAGGGTTCTTACAATAGCATAAATTATGTGAAAACACCTCAGATGAATTCTTGGCACAGTCTAAATAACTGTCTTAATATTATCAATTATTTCATCAATTAAAAAACTTTACTGTAATTAGTACCACTTACGATTGGCAAATTGCCTTGGAATTACTATCTGGATTCATCGTATTTTAAGTGATTGAACGTCAGCGAGGGTGTTTTCTTTCAAATTGTGGAAATAGAGACATTTATTGCAAAATATTTTACAATTAGTGAGGTTATGGCTGGGGTGATGAATAATTTTCTTTTCAAAGTGAATTTCACTATTTATTGTAAAAGAAACGAAGTTAATAGATCACACATATAAATATAAATGTTATTATTCTTACCTATTTATAGAGCGGCGTTACTTAAATGTTATCATTTTTGTTCAGGAATATTAAAAAAAATTATAATATTAAGTAATAACATTAACAAATATCAGTAATCACAAATTTATTTTTATTAATCTATATTTGATAACTGGAGACAAACAAACAAATGAACAACAGCAATACAGCTTTTTGAATGCGAGCAACATCCTACATTCTTTTATCGACCGTTTAATATATTCGTATAAAACTAAAGAACCTTATATTTTAAAACTGATCATCGATCAGATGACGCTTGGAATCTATTCATGATATGAGAGCAGACACTGTCCCTGTCTCTAGAATATTATAGATGCCTGTCGGAGAAAACGTGTAGACTCGAGGATGGACTCGGATTGTGAACTTAGACAGAACTCAACGGGTGCCCACCTGTGGAATGCCCCAAAAATCGACTGCGATGAAGCCAATCGACCTATTGGCTTCATCGTAGTTCATTCGTCATGCATTCACAAAAGTCATTTTCTTGTTATTTCTGTCATTTAAATATATTCATGCTTTTTTAACAATGTAATGACTGAGAACCCATGCTGATACTTTCCGATAACATAACTCAGACAAGCTTGTGCCTTTAAAACAAAGGGTATTTGTTATTGATAATATTCCACTCTGTTATTGTTCTAATAGATGTTTCACATTTTTTCTTTGATATTTCGTAAACTAGACTATGTGGGATTAAAAATGTGGCCTTTTTAAATGCAGATATTGATTGTTAGTCCATAACTGTGAGTGGATATGAAATATCTGTTTAATGCCGTTTTAGCTTTATTCAATGGTTTTTCGACGAAAGCACAAATAAAATGTGGCGGGTGATTTGCATTTTTTGTTAGTGTGCATGGTCTGGTGGGGTTCTGGAATGAGTGAACCTAACTCTTGCTCTGATTCTGGGGTGAGTTTATCTAAGCTACGTGGGTTTGGACACGGCATGCGGGAGATTTGAATGTACGAGGTGTGTTCAAAAATTAACGGGATTTTTTTCATTTCGCGGGCTTGGAGAGTCCGATTGCCAAACTTCTTTTTTATTATGTTGGTATACATGCCCCTGAAGTATGATAAAACTTTCAGCTGTTTTCATTATGGATTTTGTCTGTGACAGCCACTAAGGTTAGACGTGTTTTATGAGCTCGGCGATTTTTGTTTACTTAAAGAAATGGATCAAAAAATTTGTATCAAATTTTGCGTAAAAAAATTTAAAAAAGGGTAACAAATAGTGTGAAATGTTAACAAAAGCCTATGGTGAGTCTGCTATGAGTAAATTAAGAGTTTGCAAGTGGTATAAGCGTTTCCAAGAAGGCCGCGAAGACCTTGAAGATGACGAACGCCCTGGACGCCCCAGCACATCAAAAATCGATGAAAACGTGGAAAAAGTGAAAGAAATAGTTATGAAAGATCGCCGAATCACAATTAGATAGGTCGCTGATGATGTTGGCATATCGATTGGATCATGTCATGACATTTTTTCCAATTTTTGGGTATGAAACGCGTGGCAGCAAAATTCGTTCCAAAATGGCTTTTGCACCGCGACAATGTACCAGCTCACACTTCATTCCTTGTTCGTGAATTTTTGGCCAAAAACAATAATGTAACGATGCCCCAGCCTCCATATTCGCCATATATCCGTGTGACTTTTTCCTATTCCCAAAAATTAAGAGAACCTTGAATGGCCGTCGTTTTACAGCCGTAGATGACATTAAAAGCGCGTCGCTGAAGGAACTAACGGCTATCTCAAATATCGAGTTGGAGAAGTGTTTCGTGGATTGGAAGAAGCGCTGGCACAAGTGCATAATCTCTAATGGGGACTACTTTAATGGTGACAACATCAATGTATAAGAATAAATAAATATTATTGTCCGAAAAATTAAAATTCCCGTTAATTTTTGAACACACCTCGTATGCAAGTGTGCATGCTCTGTTTACCCATGTCACGTGGGTCCCGTGGGTTGGATCTGGTGGAATCGGGTGGGATGAGATGGGTTTATGGAAACACGTACAATTTTATTATTTTTTATTTGAAGTCACCGAAAAATTCTAAATGGTACACACATGGGAGGCTTTACCACAGGACGGTATCAACAGATAAAAAATGCACAAAAATTGGGAATCTGTCCAGTATCATCATATAAATAACGGCTTTATATATTCATTACATTCACCTAGTTATGGTCCAGCAGTTATTGAGACCCACTACCCCACATTGTTTATATGGAATTGGAAATGGGAGCAATAAATAACTAGTAAAAAACGAAACGTTTTAAATTGATGGAGAAACGGCTGTTCGCGCACAGTGTCACCAGATAGAAAATTCAAAAACAGTAAAGCAATACACACGGGATGATGCACCACACGGAGGCAAGTATTCAGTAAAATGAATTTTACAAAATGACAAGCATCCAGCTAGATTTTCTAATATTGGTGGAGGTGGCAGAACTCGAGTTCGTTAGTCTCGAGCCACCACCGACTCCAGTTGCTCGAGAGCAACTCGAGTGGGTGGTGGCTTACTCTTGCGCTGCTGAGTGGGCTGCTGCTGCGGCGAAGGTGGGGGTGAGGGTTGAGAGGTTGCCTGGGAGAAAAATTTAGTAAGGTGATTCCCCATACTCCTGTGCCGGCCGGGTTGTGATGGCCCTGACCCGCACCCCTCGCAGGGCGTGAATACCCTTAGTTCGTAAGCACGTGCCGTCTCCCATGTGACTCTACTGGCTCAGTGGCCGCAAAGTATTTTCCTCCTTCTACGTGCGTGTAGTAGGTCTCGCTGATGATACATGTCGCTGACATGATGATATTGCTAAGATCTCTATGCGCTCGCTTTTACAAAACATGTGACATACCACGTGATTGAGCGTGACAGATGAAGAGGGATGGAAAGAGGAGATTGAGGGATGGGAAGGGTGTGCGTGGTAGGAAATGGGGTGGTTGTCGTGAGATAATTTGAGACACGTCGCATTGACTCAGTTTTGATGATCAGAAAGGATGGGAGAGGAAGGAAGCTGAATGGAGTACCTTGGAAACTGTGTCTCGCGTTGAAATTGCACAAAGCCACGCGGCCAGCTAATCACGAAATAATAATGAGTTGTTAAGTCGAGAGCGAGAGGCGTGTGCAAAAATGTCTTCACTTGTTCGCAAAAGTTATTTTTCATAAATGAAACTCAGCGTGAATGAAATAGCACATTTTCAATTTATTTGGGCATCAGTTATACACATCACTTAACAATATTGTAAATTACAATTGACGAACGTCAAATGGATGAAATAGCAAATTTTCAATTCCTTTACAACATAAGATTTGGAGTCACTTGGAGTGGAGTCACATATTTGGAGTCACTTGTCAATATTGAAAAAGAATAATTGAATCTATTCTTCCTATTGCACCCTTTATCTTTTTTGGTTTTCAGTCATAGCATGAGTTTATTACGTGGAACATTATCCAGAATCCATTTTGTCAATGTTGAACAGTCTTTCACAGCACACACGAGCTTATCCGTCTCATGACATGCTAATAAGCACTGACCCCCCGCCAGTAGTTGAATGTACTTCAATGGTTGAAGGTACTTCAAGGCAGGTGCGTCAAAAAATTTCTCAAGTTCAATGGCATCGCGATCCCACGCTTGCGAAAGGAATTTACATTTTTCAGTTCCCTTAGTAAATAGATAGTCGTATGATCATGTATTACGTTTAAGAAATTGTTACAATTTAGCGTATGGAATATTTCCCGTGCCAGCGTGATGAGATTGTACCCACATATTTTCTCTGATCTCTATCATGTTAGGAGGAAGCTAGAATACCCACGGCCCGCTGGTCATGCTCGAGATGCTCAAGGGCTAGTTCTCTGACAATGAATTTGTTGACCACACCATTTTTCCACAATCGGTAATAATATTAACAGCATTCGAATTCAGTTTAAAATCTATATCAGTTTTAACTTCGCTTCGCTTTTATATGGCATTTAACTCCCTTGACAGTTGTTCATGAGATAGTAAAACTGAACAATTGATTTCATAGTGTAGAACGAATAGTGCAGCAAGAATAATTTTTCGTATGGAATTACCCTCCTCCTTTTATTTCATTTAATACCTACGTCTGGACAAGGTCAGAACGTGGTCTATCTCAAGGCCATTTATGACATCGTGGCTGATTGAATAAATCAACGTGAAGTTTCCCTTCCATTCCAACAACATTACTATTGGCGATCAATCCCTTTCGCTTTACGAATTCCGAGTTATCAGGTGTTGGCTTTTCCAAATCCTTACCAGTATCCAATACCCTTCCACACATTCAATATGTGTACGTGAAGCTTCTGCATCGTAATTTAACAGGTTTTCTAAATAGAATCTATAATAGTAATCGTCCGAGGAAGTACAAATTTCACTGAAATATGCATGACACTGCTCAAAAAATGAATGCAACAGATTATTAGCCACTCCAGGCTGTGCATGGTTATTTGTAATCCGTACCGTTGCTTTTAGACAACTTTACTTTAACATTCAAAACGATACCATTCAAATCTCTGTACCGGTCGCCGTTATCTTAAATCGAGAATCTTAAAACTGTAGCGTTTTCAATTGATTCAATAGGTCTTTGTACCTCCCAGCACGCTCGATTGCAGACTTGGATGATGAAATATGTCTCAATTTTAAATGTACTTTATGACCTCACCACTGTTACCACTTTGACGACAAACCTTGCAATAAAACTATTGCTAATATTTATGGCGAATTTAACCAAAGATATCCTTAACGCGTTTTTGAAATACCCTTACTCGCTTCTAATTTTTCTTCTTTTGCTCACTTCCTGGTTTATTCTTCTTTCGCCCACTTCCAGCTTGATTTTTTTAATTTTATTACTTTTTTATTTTAGCCTGGTTTGCTTTGAAGCACGCAAGCCTGCTCCGGCCATCCTAGATATAATAACTAATATTCTGCTTTCCTTCTCAAAACGTCAACCGCCTCGATTGATCTCGTTGGAAAAGCTTCCTTGATTAGTTTTCCGGTGCTGATATGTGATAAAAATCTTATTTCCGTATCCTTGGCCTATATCTGAACTGCCTTGATTCCTCCGGTAACCAAGGGCTTTTCGACTTTCCATATTCCTCTGAAAAAATTCCCGAATCCTCTATAATGACTCGATGAATACATTAATATCGGACAAATATCATCACCACCAACCAGTAAAAATATCGACGATATACATCCCACAACATCTTGTCTATAAAGTAAAGCACATAATTCGCCTGTGTATTTATTACTTAATAAAAGATAGAACGTCAGATGATGAGTTTATGCTAACGGGGGATGGATACAGCTCATCTATATTACCTCAACAATTTCATTTCAACAGTGTCAAAGTTGTGTTTATCAAGTTGCATATAATAAGGTTAAGGGAAAATTTTATGATTACTCTTGTAACCCATCAATAGCTTCAAACATTTCGACATGACTCCCCCAATCATTTGTGGTGCTACAACGTCTAGGTAAACAAACACCTGACTCGTCAGACACTCTGGTTCATCAGATATATTAGTCTCCGTTTCCGTACATAATTTTCGTTTTCGACTTCTTTCACGCTGGGGAATGGTAAGTTTTATAAACACCCTCATGAAATGTATGTCAAATTCGGTCCTCGCAATCTCGCTGCCAATATCTGCTCTGATAGTATGGAGGAGCTCATCCAGGGTGTATCTGGTAAATGATAGCGCTATTTTAAAAACTCCTCCGATATCTATGAACTTATAAGGATATTTTATTGAGGTGCTTTTAGTTATAGGTAAACCCCGGGACCCGAGAGAAAGTTTATTTTGAAACCAATTGTTTAGCTTAGTATTGTAACACAATTTCTACTCGGATGGTATTGTGCTATTAATTGTTCTCAACAAATGTATTAGACTATACGTTCTAGCTTTCAAATTGAAGACTGCACCTCCTACAACTTGAACCTCAACCGTAGGAGACGATGACACTCCATCCTTAATCCTTACGGGAACTGGTTTGACCTGTAGCTTTCGTTCAGTTTCCTCTTTGACTTGTGGTTCTCCTTCGGGTTCACTTCTAAGTTTTTTTTCCGTGTTCTTTTGGAGGGTCTTGGAGGGTTTAGAGGAATAATAAGTTTGGAAAAATAAATTTTAGCGAGGCTGTCTCTCCACATGTTCCTTGTGACTATGCATCGAGGTAATTTAACTCGAAAATTTGCGAAATTGTTATCGAAGAAATATTTCCCTGAACAATCACTCAAAAGAAATACGACAAAATCTTTCACCATCATAACCTTTTCACTGCGCTGGCTCTAATTCAAGTGTTGAAGGTATCATCTTACCTTTTCCAATTAACGAAATATTCCAGATTTTCCCCTTTCCTCTTCGGTTTAAAATATTCTCAATTTAAACTCTGTATCTGAAACGACTGAGATAATGGAGAGTTCCTCCGCGTAAAAAGATCCCGTCATCTGTTCACCATTCAGATCCTCAAATCTATGGGTCGGAACTGGTGTTCTATCCACTTTCCAGATTTTAAAAATCTCACCGGAAATATTATTCTCGTATTCTTTAGGGAAGGATAGTCTCTCTTTTTATATACGAACGTAATCACCAATGGTGAATTTTCACCATTTTGAATACTGTGTGCTAAACCTTGTGCGGGACCTTGAACGCATTTCTATCACTCTTTTTGCTCGTAGGCACGCCAGTGATTGAGTGTATACGATCTTCATATATTTTCGAAAGTTTCGGTAGCCCACCAACATAATTCAAAGTGTGGCATTTAGCAGAATACTTATGCATGTCCCCTTGAGCGTGCGATAGAAACTTTCCCCTACTGAAGCCTTAACATCCAGGTTGTTCGTGGTATAAAACTTTATTCCGTTATTAGTAAGGAAAAGTGTTTATAATTTACAATAGAGAATTCACTCGTGTCACTATTTTCTTAGGTTTTCTGTCGGTTAATATTGATCGAAAAGCGTCGTCCATATTCTTAGCAGCTTTACTCTTGACAAGGGTTACCCACGCATATTTGGAAAACACGTCAATTACGGTGAGACTATATACACACCCATTATTGTATGTTGTCAACTTTCGCACATATTTAAGGTTACAATGTCATCTATATATTCAAGAGTGTATCTATTTCTGAGGATGTCTTTCGCGCTTGCTTATGTAGCGTGTAAGTATCCTGACTTTCTAACCATTCTCTAACACGCCTTTTGCGCATTTCCTTACCAACACCCCTCCAAAATCTTTCAACGGTGGAATACCTAGCGACGTTGGCCGGATCATAATGTACCGAACTCCGTCTAACTTCTTCCGAAGCAGAGCTTTTTCACTTATCTTAGAAGTTCTTTGAGAGGTGTTGGTGTGCGTACGGGTACTTCCTCTTCCTAGTACTTGGCTTTTTTCGCGAAATGGTCCAGCACATTTTCCATATTTACCGCCCGTCGTTTTATAGTTTTTTTCCATGATTTACTCATCCTACGTTCACCTTTCAATAGCTTCTCCCCCGGAGTAATTTTCTTTCCCCTCGCGCTCTTTTTTCTGCTCCCCCTTCCTTATTTTTCTTATATTCCTCTAGGAAAGTAATATGTTATGAATGAATTAGGTTAAATCACTAATATAATACCCTACGATAATGAATTTGTATCGAAACGTCCATTTTCGTGCCAAGCACGTTTTGCATTTCCTCGTCTAATCTTGATGCGTATCGCCTCAATCGCTGCTTTTTCGATGTCTAGTGTTTAAAGAGGAACATTCTCTTAAGCTCATCCTTTCAGACTACCAATCACATTTTTCAAAAGACATCTTAAAGATACTGGCGAAAAATCTCCTCTCTGTTTTAATAGTTGCCACTTTTTTCTTGATGGATACCTGTAAGCAACTCAACTTGCGATGAGTATTTCCATAGCTGTCCAACTTTTCCCTCATTATTCCACTAATTTTATGATTCCCGTTTATTGTTTTTAGACAGTACTCGAAAACAGCTTTTATTCCGTCTTAGTTTACAGACTCGATAATTGATTTCCGTACTTATGAATCGGCAGTTTTTCATAGTCAAATGAGAGGTCTGTGACTTTTCAATCTCCTCATAGTTTTCTACATTCGATGGAACAAACACGGAAGTTACTTCTTCCGAAAATATTTGAATCATAAATCGCACTCGATCGTCCGTCTCGTGGAAAATTCAAGGACAAAGTAAATAAATGGTGCGTGTGTCACTTTTTTATGAATCCTCAGATGCTTACTTTGATGCTCTCATTAAAACCTGTGCCGCGAGAAATTGGAACTGAAACCAATCTCGCGGATTTTTTAAAACCGTTATAGTATATTTAGCATTGAGGGAAATATTTCGAGCCGGAGGACTTTGGTTAAAACGTTTTGAGTAATGAGAATGACGGAGATATTTAAAGGTGAGATACTCGCGTAAGGAGCTCGCGTACTACCTTGTTATAACAGTGATGTATTAAATCATCTATCACTTAAAGGTTGGTTATATTTCGCGGATTATCAACCTTTGATTCTTCGTATTAAAACTCTGCATCCTAAAGCTCCTCATCAAATCTACTTCGACGAAATCACCGTCAAATAATTCTTTCGATTTTTTCATCCTCCAACTCCTTTAAATTCTCTACGAATCTTATTACAAAAGTGGCTTTTCCACAACATGAACTACTAGCACAAATACCTTTAAATGGGGGCATCCACAGCAACGTCGGACATCACCAGTTACAAAGTGACCAACTGAGTTTATACTTTACCCTCCAGCTTCCAAATGATGCCTTCAACTTATCGAATGCATTCGAGAGGGTTGATGCACTTGAGCATTGGAAAAGCATGAGATTTTTCTCAAAGTATTCCCTTGATACATGTCTTAATTCATTTTCGCCCACGCCCACCTAGGTACGGCCCAGGTATTGATATGGGTAGCCATGTGGCAACGCGCATGTTTATATCACCTCTGATTGGATAATATAAAGTCGCCTAAATTATAAGAGCCCACATTCAAACACGAAATCCCGCCATACGGCGAACAAATATTACTTCACACATAGAAATAGATGCAAGGAAAGGGGATAGGAAAACACATAAAAGACGAACACAGGAAAGGTAGGGAAGGCGGATGTGAGCAGATCACAAACGTTAAAATATTTCCTTAACCGGGATTTGAACACCGGACCTTCCACTTGTCGGGTGGATGCGCTACCAGTTACGCTATTACGGAAACTTAATTCACTCTGATATGTTTTTAAAGCGCCCAGGTGCTCCGACTACTTGGCCAAGAGATGGCTTTAGGGAGCTGTTTCACCCTTACCTATCCGCCTTACCCACCTGTCCTATGTTCGTCTTTTATGTGTTTTCCTATCCCTTTCCTTATTTCTATTTCTATGCGTATATGAATATATATAAATATACCTTAGCCGGTAATTATTCAATAAATAAAAATATATGTATGCACGTATAGTTATTTGTATATATAAATAGATATTTTTATATGTATACAAATAACTATATGTGTAAACATATATTTTTATTTATTTGAATAACCTACCGGTTAAGGTGGGTTATGAATGGACAAACCGACTTAATAAATATTTCGTTTTTCCTAACAAAACACAAACCAACATACTGCTACCCAAGTCCCTCTTCCATCTTTGTGTACTTCCTTCTTCCCTTCTCCCCATGCAACATACATACTCGTACTTATTCTATTCCTTGTTTTTCTCACTTTCCTCGCTTGCCTAACATACCGATGAGCATACATGAGCATACCCCCTTCTATACATGAACATACCCCCCTCTATACATGAACATACCCCCCTCTATACATGAGCATACCCCCCTCTATTAGTCTTTAACATTACATTGCTTGTGCTGCAACATTACATTGCATACAACTATGTGCTTTTCATCCATTTTTCCTTCCTTCTTATGATTTCTCCAAACAATCCCCTCTCCTTGCCCACCATACCTAGATCTTCCTCATTTGTTTTCCTTTCGGTCCATTTCACCTTCTGCATCCCTCTGCAAATGTAATTCATCCCCTTGCTTCAGTGATATGTTTCCGCGCCGTATATTCCACGCTGCACATCAAAGTTTTAACAAACCTTTTCTTAACCTCCCTACACAACGTCCCCGTCATCAACTCCTTCCTCCTTGTGAAAGCCTCTCTGCCTAGTGCAATTCTTCTTCTTTCGTCCCTACTACTTCGACCATTTTAGTCCAAAATACTTCCGAGTTGCATAAACTGTTCCACATGCTAAAGTTTTTGCCATCCTATTTTAATGAACCTTTGCCTATCTCTTTCTGGAAAATCGCATAACCTTTGTTTCTTTATATTTGATTTTCGACCCATATCTATTGCACTGAATTTTCGCTTCACTCAGCAATGCTTGCAATACCTTGACTGGCAAACTAAACTGACAATCTAGAGCTTGGTCATCCCCAAATCTAACCGATATTATTTATTCCCCCCTGACTTTCACACCTATCTTCAATTCTTCCCACGTCTCTTTGATCATTCCCTCCACATACGAGTACGATGTTGGTCCCCGAAGTAACCGGCCCACAACAGAAAACACAAAAATTTTGGAAAAATATGTGTTTATTTTTCAACACAATCACCTTTCAGCTCTATACACTTTCCCCGGTGATGTTTAATAAGTTAGATACCACTTTTAATATAAGAACTGTTTTGCTCTTCAAAATAGTCATTAACAGCCAACATCACTTCTTCACCGTAGACAAATATTTGGCCATCGAGCCATTTTTTATATTTGCGAACAGAAAATATTCCGAGGGGCTAAATCTGGTGAATAGGGTGCATGAGTTAGTATAATTCAAACTTAAATTAATGAATACGACCTTTGCAATAACGGATTTGTGAGCTGGTACATTGTCTTGATGACACAACACTTTCTTCTTAGTCCAATGCGGCTCCTTTTGCTTGATTTCTTCGCTCAAACTGTTCAATAAGTTTGAATAATGCTTGCCGTTGATAGCTTTTCCTTTTTCAAGACAGACAATGAAAATTATCCCAAAAACGGACGCCATGGCCCAGTCTTCGCCATCTCTAGAGCCGGTTCTCCCTTTTGAATACATTGTTTTGATTGTTCTTTTGTCTCGGGTTTGAAGTAATGGACCCTTGTTTCATCCATGATTATGAAACGGCCCAAAAATTATGCTGTGTTGCTAAACAATCAATTGAAACATCTTCACGATATTGACCCGAGTGTGAGCAAACGCGGTACACATCTTGCACACGGCTTTCTCATTTCCAAATTTTCACCTATTATTCGATGTACCACATTTTTTGAAATGCCTACTCTGTCTGCTGGCTCGCGTACTTTCAGTCGACGATCATCCAGTATCACTTTGTGGATTTTCTTCACCGTTTCTGGAGTCGTTATCTCATTTGGTCGGGGAATGCGATGCTCGTCTTGACAACTCGTACGGTCTCGTTTAAATTATTATTAGGTAACCTACCGGTTAAGGTAGGTTTTTGGATGGACACAACTATCAAATAAATCTTTTGTAACTCCAAACAAAACCCAATCCAGCAACCTAAACTACATCAGGTCCCTCTTCATCTCTGTGTACTTCTTTCTTCCCTTCATCCCATCCAACATCCCTATCCTGTTCCTACCCTTTCCTCGCTTGCCCAACATTCTCCCCTCTATTACCTTCTTCAGCATTCCACTACCGCTCAATACGCCTTTCATCCATTTTTCCTGCCTCCATAGGATTTCTCTCAACAAACCCCTCTCCTCACCCACCACCCCCAGTTCACCCCCAGTCACTTCACCCCTTCTTCATTTGTTTTCCTTTCGGTCCATTTCATCTTCTCCATTCTTCTCCACACCCACATTTCAAAACCTCCGATCTACGTCTATCCTCCTGCTTCAGTGACCACGTTTCCGCACCATACATAGCTACGCTCCATATCAGAGTTTTTACGAGTCTTGTCTTAACATCTCTACTCAACGTCCCCGTCATCAACTCCCTCCTCCTTGAGAAAGCCTCCTTGTCTAGCGCAATTTTTCTCCTTGCGTCCCTACCACTTTGACCGTATTGGTCCAAAACACTTCCGAGATATGTAAACTGTTCTACCTGCTCTATTTTTTCCCCGCCTATTTTAATATTTAGCTTAGCCTTTTTCTTTCTGGAAAATCGCATAACCTTAGTTTCATTAAGATTGATTCTCATCCCATATTCATCGCACTGAACCTCCAATTCACTCAGCAATGCTTGCAACCCCTTGGCTGACTGAGCAACTAATGCTTGGTCATCAGCAAACCTAACCGATTTTACGAATTCCCCTCCGACTTTCATTCCTACCTCCAGTTCTTCCCATGCCCCTTTAATCATTTCCTCCACATATACGTTGAACAGCACCGGTGACAATGGGCAACCCTGCCTTACACCTCTTTCTAACACTGCCCATCCGGACTCTCCGTTCCCCACTCGCACCCGAGCAGTCTGAGACATGTACAGGTTGCGGATCAGTCTCCTGTCCCTCCAATCCATTCCTATTTCCTGCAATACACGCATTAATTTTTCCCAATGCACTCTATCAAACGCTTTTTCGAAATCTACAAAACAGGCAAAAACGTCCTGATTGTATTCTATATTCCTCTCGATTAGTGATCTCATTACTGCAATGGCATCACGCGTACCTCTTCCTTTCCTAAACCCTAACTGATCATCCCCTAAGTAATCATTTGCCTTACTCTCTATCCTTTTGTTGATGATCCTGAGAATAACTTTTTAAATATATCATAATAACTCGTTTAAATATATCATATATTTTATTAAATTAAGATTAGAAAATTAATATTAAGCATATATTTTACTGTTGTAAATGGAGGAGCTGACTCATTCAGAGTAGAATTCAGTTCAGCTGCATAATTAAATATTTGCTAAAGTATTAATTTCACCCGAAATTTTAAAATGAATAAAAATAAAATCTTTGCACCAATTGACAGGAGCATCTTTGAGCTTTTATCAAATTATGCGGGATCCAACGCGAACAAATTTTTTTCATAGCCAAATGTTCATTGAATATCTTATTGATGCTCGTCATACTAATTCCCAAGGATGCCTCAATCTTACTATAAGTCGACAAATCACATGATGATCTTCTATTACTATTTATTGCCCAGCGTCAATGTTTTCTGGAAAAACAACTGATTTTGGACGACCTTCACGACTTTCGTCGCTGAGCGAACGGCGGCCGAGATAGAATTAGTTATACCAACGTTTCACAGTAGAAACGGATGGGTCTTCATCGCCAAAAGCGGAATTAAGTTGGCCGATGTACTCCTGTCTTGATAATCTACGTTGAAATTCGTACAAAATCATCGCACGAATTTTTTTACGAGTTAACTCCATTTTTGCGCTTGAGTTTAGAGTGACGCTAAAATTTTTGCTTTTGGCAAAATTTTAGCGTCACTGCAAACAACACCATAAGACAAGCGATCAAACGACAAAATATTCTGAAGAAAGTTAGCGTTAAAAGTGTCAAAATTTCGGAGGGAAACGTCAGACGGCGCCTAAAGCACTTAGTGTTGTCAAAGCTATAAATATGAATAGAAACCCTCGTAATGGTTATTATTTCCTGCTAAACTTAGGAACATTGGAACCTTAAACCTTATTTGGAGTATGAGCAGAAATAGTAGGAAGAGCCTTAAGAATATTAAATCGAGTTGGGCTAGAGGGTACGTTCCAAAAGTAATGCTTTTATTTTTTAAGGAATTATAATGAACAGATTTACACAAACTCTTATCATTCTTCAAAGTACTGCCCTTGGGCCTCTACACATTTTTTCCAGCGACTGCCATGGCCGGTGCGCGCCCTGGAAGGCGTCGTCGGAGACCTCGCAAGGTCATTGTCACGGTTGATTGGATCTCTTCTATGGACGAAAAGCGGGTTCCTTTCAGTGCTACCTTAATCCGAGGGAACAAAAACTCGTAGCGCGTTTTGTTAGGACACGTTGTCGTGATGAAGTTGCCAGGCAGCAGAGATGTCTTTTATCGTCCTGATAATACATTTTCTGTGTCTTTCCAGCACATTCACGTAGTAGGCACTTAAATGTCTGCTCTTGAGGAACAAACTCCCTATGGACCACTCCTTTACTGTCGAAAAAGACATTGAGCATTTTTTTTTTACTTTTGACTCGCACATTGTTGCCTTTTTGGGCTTGGGGGACTGGTCGGTGTGCCACCCAGAGCTTTGACGTTTTGTTTCTGGGTTGTATTCAAAAACCTAGGTTTCATCACCAGTGATGACGTCCATCAAATAATCAGGTTCATTTCCAACACGTTGCAAAGGTTCACTTGAAATTTCCGCTCGGTTTGTCTTTCGCGATATGGTCGGCGTGCAAAGGTTTACAGGGTTTTCGACACAAATCAACTCAACTTGAAATTACAAAAATGCCGCTTAGTGAGAGAAAAAATTCAATAGCAGAAACGAAACGGGAAATAGAATATTAGGGCACCCTCAAGACGGTATTTTCCAAGATCCGTTTTAAAACATGCAAAAAAGGGATTATAGTTTAGGGAAAATGTTATATTAAAGTTAGAATTTCCAGCCTGTCATGAGGAAAAAATTAAGCGAATATAAAAAAATGACGAAAAAGATGGAACTTATATTCAACCTTTCAACTGATTTCTGCAAGTTTGCTTTTCTTCGTCCCTCCCCGGTATTTTCATTTATGCACCATTTAGCGTACTTACACATGTTACTCAGTCACTGCAGTGAAATAAATTCTCTTTCAATGGGACGTACCCCACCCCTTTCCCCAAGGCCCATCAGGTCAAGGCAGAAGCATGGAGGAGACTCATAATTAATAATGTTGTACTCGTATACGCTGAACAGCTCTGGTGAAAATGGGCAACCTTGCCTAACACCTTCTCTTAACACTGTCCATCGATACTTTCTGTGCCCCACTCACACCTCAGCATTCTACGACATGTACGTTTTCCGGATAGGCTTCCTATCCCTCCAATCTATTCCAATTTTCTTCAATAGGTCAGTTAGATTTTCCCAATTAACTCTATCAAACGCCTGTTCGCATTCTACGAAATAGGGAAATACGTCCTGATTGTATTCTATATTCCTCTCGGTTAGTGATATCATTACTGCAATGGCATCGCGCGTGCCTCTCCCCTTCCTGAACCCAAGCTGATCACCCCTTAAGTAATCATTTGCTTCCCTCGCCATCGTTGGAAACGTTGGAAATCGAACTTATTGTTCTGCAATCCTCACATGATGTAGCCTTTGCCTTTTCCGGAATAAGAACTAACACTGATCTCGCAAAATCTTCCGGCCAGATTCCTTCCTCATAGATGTAACAATTGAGTCCATAAAGAGTCTTCCTCCCACATTTTCCTAAATATTTCATTGGTTCTGCAGGACTGTTGTCTACCTCCACAGTTTTACTTGGTAAAATCTCCCTGACAGCCTTTTTATCTCATCGTTGAGTATGCCTGGACCTAAGCTATCTTTATCTACGTTATGTCTAACCTTGCTGGCCTAAGCTCTTTAAGATATGCAGGAGGCTCTACAAGATATCAGTCCTACCACTTTTTGCTGCGACCCTGTAATTATTGTATATACTCAGCTTTTTACCGTCATCCATGATTTTCTCTACAGACTGCTGATACTCCTTCCTCGTTAATCCATTTAATGCTTCTACATTCCATTTCCTAACCCGCCGCCCCTGCCTTATCTTTTTGAAACGGACGTTACATTTCATAACAACTAAATTGTGGTCAGAGTCCGCATCCGCTCCTGGGAAATTATGCGAATTTATCACACTGTTCCTAAACCTGTGCCTAATCAAAATATAATCTAACTGATGCCTTTCTGAGTCACCTGGTATTTTCCATGTATACCTACGCCTTTTGTGGTGTCTAAACCATGTGTTGGTGATGACTAACCCCTGTTTCTTGCAGAATTCAATTGCTTTCTCCCGCGTTCATTCCTCGTGCCTAACCCACAGTCCCCCACCTCACCACCCTCTCTTCCTTCGCCTACCGTCGAATTCCAATCCCCCATCACTATCAAATGTTTCCCTGCAGGAACACATGCGATTATATCCTCTAACTCATCGTACATCCTATCGACTTCTTCCTCCTTGTGGTTGCTCGGTGGCATGTGAACCTGAACAATGACCAAGTTCGTCGGTTCTGCTTTCATCTCTAATAGTAATATTCTATCCGTTGCTTATTCTACGTTGAATACGATTCTTCTTACCTTTTTATTCAATATTATGGCAACCCCTCGTTGGCTCTCCTCCCCTTCATTGTACATCACTCTACAACTATCACTCAGGGATCGAAATGGTGCGGTCGCTAACGCACTGTTTTCCCATATAGAGGGCCCGAGGTCGAATTCCGGAAGCGGAAGATTATTTTTCATTGGAATCCCTACTTGAGGTGCTTTGTGGAGGGCACTTTGAGTGAGTGCGCCGTCCGTCGGATGGGACGTTAAGCAGCGTAACCCTAGGCGCCTTTCGTTAAGAGTAGGCTAATGCCGATGATGGGTTTCTCTCCACCCTTTATCCTTTCCTGTTCATCCCTAATGGCACAAATGACCTCAACTGTCGGTCGTTTCCTATAAAAACTGCAACTAATCATCACTCCGGTAATCCCAGCTATCCTTCCATCTATCCTCGCATAGATCTAAAATGTCTTCATTTCTTCTTTCATCTCTCGCTTTATATTCTCTAATATTATTTCCGTCCCCAACATTTTCCTAATATTCCAAGTCCGTATTATAACCGATTCGGTCTTCTTCTTCTATGTCTTCTGTCCTGCTGCTGTCGGATTTGCTTTGAAAGTGTTTCGTGAGTTAACGAACGCGGAAGCCTTGAATCTCCCGCTGCCGATGCTTGGGTGCGGTGTGCTCGTTAATCGAACCCTTGTCCCCCGGTCAGTAGTCTATCGCTCAAACCCTCGACTACCGCGACGCAGATGATTAATCAGGGATTGAAATGAATGAAAATTAAAGGTAGGAAAAAATGTATTAAATGTGATACAAATTACAGATTTTTTTCAAAGAAGGAATTATGTACATATTCTTTAAACTGAAGGATAAATAGAATCGAACATATATCAGACCACAACTCCAGTATTAACAAATTATTACATATTATATGAAAACTGAAATATGTCTATGCACACCTGCTTTTTAAAATCAACTAAGAAGAAATGTTCTTTACATCGCGTCAGAAGAAAGACTGACAAAATTGTAATGATTTGCTAAAAAATGAAGGATTCTTCAGATGTCAGCTTACTCTTTCTGTCAAAAATACACTAATCAAAGTAATAATATTTAAGTAATTTTTTTGTTATAATTCATACATTTTGCTACGTCTATTTTTCATATATATATATATATATTTTTTTTTCTCTATATATTAATATACAATGACTACTTGAATCATTTCAAATTTCGCTTTTACCAGCCACTTCTCTTTTATAGATGCACACATTCGGAACACCATTAAGAGAGACCACTGCATTTGCCAATCTGTTGTCATTCGCGGGAAGAACACCAATCCTCCACAGATGAAAAAAGGTACCAGAGGAATGGAAAAACTAAAATCACCACGGGAAATGCGAAAATCTGATTTGGAAAGGGAAAAAAATAAATTAATGCCGCGAAAACGTGTTCAAGTGACATAGATGGAAGAAAAAATTTAAAAATTTATTCGACTAAAAATATCTTATTTGAATTCTAAGAGACAGTTTCAAAATACGAAGAATGAGGAGAGTATTTGGGTCAATAAAATTTTACTTACATATTTTACGGGATATCTGGTTTCATTAGGACGTCGGGTCGTCACCGGCTTCGAAATCTCTTCAAGTAGTTGTTGATCTACAGTTGAGGCCATTGGAGTGGTCGAACTGACCTCCTCGGTCACACTTGAATGTAACTTCACCAGCAATTTGGTAATGGGGTGACCCATAGGTTTAGCCACGATTCCGGTTATTCCTCTTCCAATTAAGGGAAGAATCAGAGATAAGAAACAAATAGAACGTATCACTCGCATGACTACTCGTTGCTTAGCTCGTTATGTGCGGAAGAGTTAGCTGGGAGATGCACGTCCTCCTACGTCTATCCCCTTTCTTTTACTGCCTTTCAATCACGCAGAGCGACGACGCGCTTCCTCTCCCCCTCCTCGTTCTACTGCAAGCTCCTCCCCGATAGTTACTTGCCTTCTCCCCGCGCATACTTTTGAAGTAGAAGGGGAGGACGACTTCTACGCGGCGGCGCGTTGCAGAGGTGTTTGGCGCTTCCGCCTTGAAATCCGTTTCGTAGTTTCAAACATATATTTTCACTATTTTAACTGATAAAATTCTTGTTGTTATGCATGCTACAGTAAAAAATATGTGACTACTTAAAGTTGAAGTCTCCCTCTTTGAACGAAATCGGTCTGAAAAAATATTAACTGATTAGTAGTGCATAGTCCTTTAGAAATTAGATTCTGTTTTTCGGAACGTTAACTCTTCGTTAACAGAGAGTATTGAGCATAACAATTATTTTCAAACTTTCCCTGTATTAACCGCCAAAGAATGCCTAAACTGAGTAATAGCATTAGAAGGAATTGTAATGCTGATATTCACAAATACCAATATTCGATATGGAATTAATTCTGATATATCTAATATCGATATTTGTGGATGTTATCGTTGTTTTTTAATTGATTTTTCGTTAAAAGTTACCAATCTATTGAACATAACCAGCAAAAAAAAACACGGTTAGCAACTTGTGGGTCGGTTTTGTAGGTGTGGGAAAAGCTTGCCATAAAATAAGACATAAATTGCGTGTGTGAAATTCTCATATGAGAATAGAGGGGCAAGGTCCTATCCCCATGGCTTCCCAAAAAGATCTGGTGCCCAAAAAGTTAAATTCAAATGCTGAGAGCGCTCAGATGCGAGTTCTGGAATCGAACACGAGCCATCTTGTTCGAAGTCAAATCCTCTGGATTACCACGTCCCCCTTGGATGATACTTTAGTCAATAACCTCAAAGTTGGTTTGGTAGTGGTGAGTGAGTTAAATCGAAAGGAGGGACAGCCAAAAATCATTTAGGTTTACAGGTGATTCAGCTTTTGTTTCCATGCCAAGGGTTTACGATCCTTGCTGAAAACTTCCAATCAAACTTCAGAAAAAGTCAATGCAAAAATTATAGAATGAAGAAGATAGGGCAAAAAACTAGAGAGAGTAAATCAATTCATCTATCTTGGAAAGCTTTTGGACTAAGATGATTAAAGTATTGGTACAAATGAGCTCGATTAGTATGCAACCTATCGTCGGTACCATTCCGTGTATGCCTAAAAGACATAATGAAAGAAGCACAAGAATTGGGTATCAAAGGGGTGAAAGCGAATGACGAAGTTAGTAATATTTTCCCATTCCGGTTAAAATCTTTATTGTTCTATTTAAAAAAAACATGGCACCGACAGGGATCAAACATTATCGTGCTCGTGGCACAGCACATGAAGAGGCGATGATAAAAAACGAATTTTACCTTAGTAGTAGGCTGACCTTATAATAAAATTCACTGTTATTGCAACATATCAATGTGCTTCTCAATAAAAATAGATTTTCAAAACTAAAGGTTGATTATATAATGAGTAAAAATAACGAAAAATATTTTTACAGTAAAACTCCAACTATCCGAATCGCTCTAGGCACCGTCTCATGTTGGGCTCACCAAATAGGCCCAGCGGAGGGTGAGTGTGGTTACGGGCGATCTGCCACTGTTTGTTTTGATTGCTTGTTGATTATGTGGGGTTTTTTATGCGCCGATTTGTTGTCTTTGAGAGTGCGTTTCATTGTTCACCATGGCTTCGAAGAGAAAACGTGTTGTGTTATCTTTAGCGGACAAACTCAAAATCATAGAGCAATCGGATAAGGGAGTTACGGGAAAAATTTTGGCAGAGCACTAGGGAGTTGGACAATCAACCATTTCCGACATCAAAAAGAACAAACCTCCAATTGTGAAATTTATGTCAGTTCTTGAAAATGAAAATGGAAGTTCTTCGAGGCAATCAATGAAAACGGCAACAAACAAAGTTTTAGAAGACGTCGTTTTCAAGTGGTTCTTGCAGCAACGTTCTATGGGAAACCCTATTTCAGGTCCGATTCTTTGATTGATTTCAGGTAAGAAGCTTGATTGCCCATCTTTTAATCAGTTAATACATAGCTCTTTCTCATTTTTCATGTAGTTGTCTTTGAATGGACCCTTCCTTCGGATAAAACTCCAATTATCCGAATTTTCGATTGTCCGAACGGGGCCCGATCCCGATTGATTCGGATAATTGGAGTTCTACTTTAAATATTTACACCTCAAAAAGTTAAATAGGTTAAAAATACGGTAAATGAAATAAAATCTCATTTGCATTAAAGTATTTATGTAATACTACATTTGTGATTTTTTAGCCACATGGGATTTTTCTCGTAACCTGACAGGTTACGAGAAATTAACGTTAATGAAATAAGTATAGTTTTAAAATTCATTATTTCGTAAGAGTAAATATACCACGGGAAAGGAAATGGTAAACATTTCGTTCACCCAATTATTATTGCTGGAACCATCAATCACCGAATTACTTTTATGCTTCACTTCATGATTTTAAAAATTTTAACTTTTCTTTGAATTTTCCATGAAAAACCTTTTGTGATAGTCTAATGCATCTGTGATTTTAAAATATTTTTCAAATTTTAATAAAAATAAAATATTTTTCATCTATTTCTTAGTTTTTCTCCTTGTTATTATTTTCTTTTATGCAAGTTTATTTGATTTTATTTATATTCGTATAGGTTCATTTCAATCGTTGCCTAAATATCATAAATTGGTCTTTTTTTATCTTAACACTTGCATCCATAAAAATGTTCATCTGCAAAAATATGTAGCCCATTCATAAAAACGATTAATTTTTAGACTTTTAATTGAACATTTTCTCAATCATTCATAATTCCACAATTCAAATGAAAATAGATACTAAGGTCTAAAATTCTCTGTACCTCTTTCAGTTCTAAAATAATTTTAATCTCCCATTTTAATTGATAATGAGGTACATGGCAATGGCACACAATTCACTTAAGTCATAATTTGTCAAAAATAGTTTCTGGCGTGACTTGGTGGAAAATCATCATATTCAAATTGAAAAATAAACTTGGCTTTTCCAACTAGAAACTTTTAATTACGAACTAGGTTTCGTTATGGCATAACATCTTCAGGTAAAAATACAGGTCAAACAGTGTACATATCTTTGGGCGGAGGGGAAGAGGAGGGAGGAAGGAAAGGATTGGTTGAGGTAGGAAGAGGGGAGCTAAAAGTTTATGGCTGGAGGGGGAGGAGGAGGATAGGTAATATTGATAAATTAGCAGGCTTGGAGGAGGGAATAAAAAGAAATAAAGAAAAGGTTTGCTTGGCGTCGTGTTGGTGGGTAATGGGTAAGTGGGGGATTGGGTATTGTGAACGGAGAGAACGGCACTCGATAATTAATATGGTGATTAAGTAGCGGGCTGGGAGGGGTTACCACGTTGTTGAAAAGGTTTACTTGGTGTCAGGTTAATTGGCAGAGGGGTTAAAATAAAAATCAAAGCAGACACGATGAAATTAAACAACTCTCAAAAGTCTCAACATAATAACTATAAAAATATATGCATGCATTTCCCATACTTTTTTCAGAACTATATTCTCTAATAGAATCATATAATATCATATATTAAATTCAGCGTGGAAGACACTGTGGAATTTGTCTATTTACTCTCAACATGCCATGTCTATCCCTTGATTTTCTCCTCTAACTCAAAGAAAAGTATTCTTGAATTTTATTAGTCTCTAGAGTCATCTTTGTTGCATCGTCAATCAATATGGCAGATTAACAAGATTGATATGTCCGATCGTTCACCTGACTCGTGCTAGAGTGGTCTAATTATCACGGAATGCATTAAAAATGGTTCAATGAACAATCAGGATATTGGTGACGGATTTCAGCATTTCAATTCACTGGGTTAAAAGAGTAGGAGGTATGGTTTGGGATGGAAGATACAAAGGAAACGGGCCGTCACTAAGCGGTGTGCGTATTGGAAGAGCAAAAGGGGGAGTTGGGGGGGGGGGTATTGCTGATATTTTTGTGGAAAAATCTTTTCCTTAAAATAATTGAAAGGTCAAGGATCCTGGAGAAAACATAAGCTCTAAAGTCAAATTATTCATTTCTTCCCAATTTCACTTGCACATTAATTTCCCTTGACTCGATTTTTGCATAAATACTTTGTTTCATAGTTAAGTTAGATGTATTTCCAAATACAACAGATATTTAAATTAATACCATCATCTTATTAGTTCAAAAGGTTTGGTAACCTGTTTGAACGATACAATTCTTTAATTTTACAACGCAGAGTATAATTAATATCGAAGGGAAAATGTTCATCACCAATAATTACCTCATTCAATGAAAAAAAATTCCGCGAGGATGAAATGAATTTCCCCAAAATGGGTTTCTTGCAAAAAAATTTACATGCAACGCCTTTACTCGGGAAATGGGAAGGGTGGCACTATATGGTTCTGTTACCCAGTCCTTTTTCGGAGCTCTCTTTCGGATTCCTTTTATTTGTTGGCCAATATTTGTGCTTTCGATAAAGGAAATATGTATGGCTTAATATATTTTTAGCAATCCAATGCGTGAACCTGGCGTTGTTGGCGGGGGAGGGAATTTTTCACATGAGTCAACATATGTCGCATCAGCCGCCTTATCTACCCATCTCCCTATGAGCGGTTTTCGATGGGTTGACCCGCATGACGTCCCTGTAATCCCTGAAGATTCTCACAAGGGGTAAGTATTGGACGTTGATCTGGAATATCCAAAAGAACGGTTTTCCCAGCGACTTACCATTTTGTCCAGGAAGGAAAATTCCACCGAATGGTAAAAACTCGCAATTATTAACAACTCTGTATGATAATTAACGATACTTCATACATTACAGATCTCTAAAACAAGCATTAGTGGCTGGGTTTACACTAAAAGATATACACAGAGGAATCGAATTCAACCAATCTCCATGAATGAAATTGTATATTGATATTAATTTAGTAAAGCGGAAATTGGCAACATCTGAGTTCGATTGGGATCTTTTCAAACTATTTAAAAATAGTGTTATTGACACAACTATGTAAAATACCAGTAAAGTTACCATTTCTTAAATGATACAGTTTTTCAATAATTAATTTCGAATATTTTGGGAATCAATCAATACAGAATTTATGTATATATATTTGTATATGTATATATATATATGTATGTATATATATACACATACATATATTACCTGTTACAGACTGCCAGAATCAACTAGCTATATTTTTTCAGTCCAGATACCTCAAAGTGTTAACTGGAGTTTCTAAAGAAACCTTTGAGTATTCACATACTTGTACATTCATCGTATTCACAGAATCACTTATTAAAAATGATTAACTAGCTCGCACTATAGAACAAATATCTTTAACAAGGACTCCGTATTTTAGCGGCCGTCTCTTTAAAGAATAAGAGTCACGCCACTCTCCAAAGAGAGCCTAAGATAATATACACGAAACTCGATTAGATATTCCCTTTAGAACCTGAATGAGATGCCTGCAAAATCTTACCCGCAGTCAAGTGAGTAAGCAGAAAGCAACCGAACCCGCAATATCTCCTAACTAACCCCTCACTCCCACCGCAACTCGACCTGGCTCTCCGCTTTTGTCTACTCCCCTCAGATTAAAATTTCATCCGGCTTGGCAGTAAAATGAGCTCTATTTAGCCATAGATGGCATTAAAGCCGATACGATTTTGATAGGAAGGCTTTGAAACCTACAATAGGTACACGTTTTTCGAATGCATAAAAAAATTTAATTTATTATTTTGTTTCAAAGAATTTCAACGTTGTTTCATGATTAGAAGTTTATAAGCATTCATTCCTTTCATCGGTTTTCTAGCGAACACACAGAGATATGCCCCTATAGAAGATCGTTCAAAAGTATTACCCTGTGATGTTACGTTTTTCAGCACCGTATAAAAAATAAGTTGAGGATTGCTCTCGTATTGGAACTGTTGAAAGAATATTATGAGGATCAGATTGCAAAACGGTGGTTCTCCAATTCTCTTTGCAATACTGCCTTAATACGGCATTATAGGGTCGCTGCATCTTTCCGTCGAAGCACTTTTTCGACAATGGACATTTCTGCTCCTTAAATTTGCTGACCTTAGCATTCTCGGCCCCGGTAGCATTTAATGGGGTAATTAAACGAGCAAGGATACATTTTCATTAACGATATTGTTATGCACGGGAAGGCACATGTCGTACCGAAATATATCCCTCTTCCACTGAGTTCTGAAATACAGTACCGGTGACATAATACATTATAATATTTTTCATAACCATATAATGCGGATGTTAAAAATTTTATTTTAGGTCAAAACTGTTTATGTTATGTAATGAAAAAGAGGCTTACATTGCATTTTATTTATTAACATCAAATTGCATGGTTGCGGTCGAGGAAGAGTTGCTTTCATTCATCGTCAATTGTGAAAAATGAATAGTATGAAAAAATATGCAGTGCTTGCACAAAGTATCCGATAGTATTAGAAGAGGAATCGTCCTACTATCGTAAAGCTATTTTTTAGGATAATTTCAAGAAACTGCGGGAGATGCCGCAACAGTAACTTTAACGGAGTCATCCGCTATGTGTGCATTACAATGCAACAATTTCAGAGAGTAAAAATCATTCGCCTTGACCGGGATTCGAACCCGGATCCCTCGATATCCGACCGAGTGCTTTAGCCAGTTAAGCTACCGAGACGTTAGGTAGGAAAGGTATGAACAGCCTAAGTGTTTGAAATTGGCTTTAACCTGGTGGACTGTGGCGCCTCGCGCACGACTACGAATGCCTGTGACATTGTATGTGCGGTATTTCGTCACAACATCTTCTTCCTTTAAAGCCCCCAAAATTTCAGGGTGTAAGAGGACGTCTCGGTAGCTTAACTGGCTAAAGCACTCGGCCGGATATCGAGGGATCCGGGTTCGAATCCCGGTCAAGGCGAATGAATTTTACTCTCTGAAATTGTTGCATTGTGTTGTTTAGGAGATTTGATTTATAAGTGGACAGATAATGGTCCGGGAAATTTACTAACAATTGCCAATTATTTTTTAACACCAGTTAGTGCAAGAATAGACGTGTTGACGAGTTACGCATGTATACAAGGCGGATGTCGCAAAAATTATTGACTAAGTGCGCCCTGAGGTAATTAAAGAAATTCAAAAATATACTTATTTGTTCACGCAAAGGAATCACTTGAGAAAACAGAAAATGGATGCATACGATGTAGTATAAATCATTTGGCTTGCCCGGAGAACGGGGAGAGCGACGGAAAGGAATGGCATGTATTCTCATATTTTGTATTTTGTAAAAATTAACGAAATGGTATTGGGGTTTTCAAAGTAAGGCTCCCCAAACATTGAAATTGAAACAATAAATTACCCGATTCTAATCGAACGGGTCAAATTATTATTATTATTAACCACTCTACTCTCCAGACGTGGCTTCATCAGAATTTTTTTGTTTCCAAAGTGAAAATCGACCTTGAAAGGGTGCCGATTTGACTCTATTGCGGACATTAAAACTGTATGGCGGACCTGAAGAGGATCCCTAGGATGGCTTACCAGGAAGGGTTTGAGAGCTGGAAGAAACATTGGCAAAGGTGTGTCGTCAGCCAAGGCAAGTACTTTTAGAGCGACAAGTTCTATTAAGCTGTATCCGTCGAAATAAACAACTTATAAAATCAGTCCTGTCTTTTTTTATCATACCTTGAATGTTAGTTCCTGTTGTTCTTGTTTTTACTGATCACCGAAAATGGAATAGGAAATGGAATTTCAGATGGAACAATGACATAGTAATGAATGGAGAGTGCTTTGAAGGGGAAAAAATCGATTAAGACTAAATTTTCCATAATAAACTTTTTATGGCCTCAGTTCGCGTATTTATTGGACAGACCTCGCATTAACAGTTAAAATTTTTTTGGATTGATCAAAAAATTAGGTACAACCAAAAAACTTATTAGAAATGTGCATTAACATTTTTTCTATTCAGAAAACTAAGTTAAGGATTAATTATTACAACTTTTTGCAATATTTCTCTTACAAATTTGCCTTCATTTTTATTTACGATAAAATTCACAATGCCTGATGCACCGTTTTTAATCTTAAACTGCTCCGACCGTTCTTGTTGTTAAACAAATAGAAGTTGATCTTGCTGAATCTATCCAATGCGTGCAAAGTTCTGCAACAGGAATTTAGGAGTGGAGATTTTGTGGTGGATCTGGCACCACACTTTGGGGAACACAGTGAAGGATTGGTATACCACTGTCAAAGCCTGTTGACGATGGATTCCCACGCAACCCGCTGCCACAGGAAACCGGAAGAATGGGATCCCCATAGTTAGCACTATATATATATATATATATATATATATATATATATATATATATATATACACTTATTTATATACTTGGTCATTGTTCAGGTATACATGCCACCGAGCAACCACAAGAAGGAAGAAGTCGATAGGATGTATGATGAGTTAGAGGATATCATCGCGAGTGTTCCTGCAGGGAAACATTTGACAGTGATGGGGGATTGGAATGCGACGGTAGGCGAAGGAAGAGATGGAGATGAGGTGGGGGACTATGTGTTAGGCACGAGGAATGAACGCGGGGAGAAAGCAATTGAATTCTGCAGGAGAAGGGGGTTAGTCATCACTAACACATGGTTTAGACACCACAAAAGGCGTAAGTATACATGGAAAATGCCAGGTGACTCAGAAAGGTATCAGTTAGATTATATTATGGTTAGGCACAGGTTTAGGAACAGTGTGATAAATTCGCACAGTTTCCCAGGAGCGGATGCGGACTCTGACCACAATTTAGTTGTTATAAAATGTAATGTTCGTTTCAAGAAGATAAGGCAAGGGCGGCGGGTTAGGAAATGGAATTTAGAAGCAGTAAATGGATTAACGAGGAAGAAGTATCGGCAGGCTATAGAGAAAATGATGGATGACGGTAAAGAACTGAGTACTATCGAAGAAAAATGGGAATGTATCAAGAAAGGGATATTAGAAGCCGCTAAAGACACTATTGGAACCATTAACGGAAAAAGGATAAGGAAACCATGGGTAACGGATGAGATGATTGCAAAGATGGATGAGAGAAGAAGATGGAAAAATGTAAACACAGAGTTAGGCAAAATGAAGTACAAAGAGTTAAACAATAAATTGAGAAGGGCCACAAATAAAGCAAAAGAAGAATGGTGGAAAACGCAATGCGAGGATATGCAAAGTTTACAGAAGAAAGGTGAAATTGGTGCTCTATACAGCAAGGTTAAGTTATTATCGGGAAGTAAGAAGGCAAGATCTGTGCTAACAGTTAAAGATAAATGGGGTAAGATGATAGTTGAACCAGGAAAAATCCAAGAGAGATGGAAGGAATATATAGAAACACTGTATGGTAAACAACTTAGGCCGACAAGCTTAGACATAGAAAAGGAACATGACGTAGAAGAAAATAGCTTAGGTCCAGGAATGCTCAACGATGAAATAGAAAGGGCATTAAAGGAGATGAAAACAAATAAGGCTGTGGGGGTGGACAATATTCCTGTAGAAATGTTGAAATGGTTAGGGAAAGGTGGGAGGAAGGCCATATATGGACTGATTCGTAGTATCTATGAGGAAGGAATCTGGCCGAAAGATTTTGTGAGATCGGTTTTAATTCCTATTCCAAAAAAGGCAAAATCTTCGTCATGTGAGGATTACAGAACAATAAGTTTGATATCCCACGCAGCTAAAGTTATTCTAAGGATCATCAACAAAAGGATAGAGAGTAAGGCAAATGATTACTTAGGGGATGATCAGTTTGGGTTCAGGAAAGGAAGAGGTACGCGTGATGCCATTGCAGTAATGAGATCACTAGTCGAGAGGAATATAGAATACCATCAGGACGTTTTTGCCTGTTTTGTAGATTTCGAAAAAGCGTTTGATAGAGTGAATTGGGAAAAATTAATGCGTGCATTGCAGAAAATAGGAATGGATTGGAGGGACAGGAGACTGATCCGCAACCTGTACATGTCTCAGACTGCTGAGGTTCGAGTGGGGAACGGAGAGTCCGGATGGGCAGTGTTACGAAGAGGTGTAAGGCAGGGTTGCCCATTGTCACCGGTACTGTTCAACGTTTATGTAGAGGAAATGATTAAAGAGGCATGGGAAGAACTGGAGGTAGGAATGAAAGTCGGAGGGGAATTCGTAAAATCGGTTAGGTTTGCTGATGACCAAGCATTAGTTGCTCAGTCAGCCAAGGGGTTGCAAGCATTGTTGAGTGAATTGGAGGTCCAGTGCGATAAATATGGGATGAGAATCAATATTAATAAAACAAAGGTTATGCCATTTTCCAGAAAGAAAAAAGCTAAGCTAAATATTAAAATAGGCGGGGAAAAAATAGAGCAGGTAGAACAGTTTACATATCTCGGAAGTGTTTTGGACCGATACGGTCAAAGTGGTAGAGACGTAAGGAGAAGAATTGCGCTAGGCAAGGAGACTTTCTCAAGGAGGAGGGAGTTAATGACGGGGACGTTGAGTAGGGATGTTAAGACAAGACTCGTAAAAACTCTGATATGGCGCGTATCCATGTACCGCTCGGAAACTTGGTCGCTAAAGCAGGAGAATAGACGTAGATTGGAGGCTTTTGAAATGGGAGTGTGGAGAAGAATGGAGAAGGTGAAATGGACCGAAAGGAAAACAAATGAGGAAGGGGTGAAGTGACTGGGGGTGAACTGGGGGTGGTGGGTGAGGAGAGGGTTTTGTTGAGAGAAATCCTATGGAGGCAGGAAAAATGGATGAAAGGCGTATTGGGCGGTAGTGGAATGTTGAAGAAGGTAATAGAGGGGAGAATGTTGGGCAAGCAAGGAAAGGGCAGGAACAGGATAGGGATGTTGGACGAGATGCAGGGAGGAAGGAAGTACACAGAGATGAAGAGGGACCTGATGTAGATTAGATTGATGGATTGGGTTTTGCTTTGAGCTACAAATAGTTTACTTGCTAGTTGTGTCCATCGAAATACCTACCTTAACCGGTAGATTACCAAAAAAAATATACTATATAATATATATATTTATGTGCAGGGTCTCACCCAAAAGTGGTAGGACTGATTTTCTCTGGGGCGAACGGAGCGTTGGAGGGGGGCCTGCTTGTATGGGTAAGGTGGAGGGGGTTCTCAGCCACAGACCGACATCATCCTTAGTCACCTGCGGGCTGTCGTTGAGTGAGGACACCGTTTTTAGTGAAGCAAGGTTTTTGTCCGCGTCGAAAAACAAAATGAATCTGATTTTAGAGCAACGTTATTCCGTGAAGTTTGTGCGAAACTCGGGAAGACGGCAACTGAGACCCTCGATATGATCAAGCAGGCTTATAGGGACACTGCCTTAAGCAGTTCCACAGTATTTGAGTGGCACAAGTTGTTTAAAGAAGGTAGGGAGCTCGTTGAAGACGATCATCACTCCGGACGGCCGTCTACGGTAGGAACCGACACGAATGTGGACAGAGTGAGGACACTACTGAACACAGACCGACGCTAAACCAGTGAAGAAATTGCAGACCAGTTGGGTCTGTCTGCATCCAACGTCCAACGAATTATTTCACAGGATTTGGCCGGCAAGATGGTGCCTAAAATTCTCAGTGTCGACCAACAGGCAACGCGTGTGCGCATTTCCGAAGAAGTGTTAGCCAAATTGCACCGAGATGAAAATTGTTTGGACAATGTGATAACTGGTGATGATACATGGGTTTTTCAATATGACCACGAAACGAAAAGACAATCCGCGGAATGGCATACTTCCGCGTCCCCACGTCCAAAAAAGGCTCGCATGACCACATCAAAAATCAAAACGATGTTGATTGTGTTTTTCGACCGTCATGGAGTGGTTCACAAGGAGTTTGTCCCACCAAGGAAGACTGTGAATGTGAACTTTTACGTGCAGGTGCTCACACGCCTCCGAGAACGCGTAAGAAGAGTCCGACCGGTCAGCGGAAACTGCTGGGTGCTTCATCATGACAACGTGCCGTGCCAAGGCGTGCTCGTCGTTAGACAGCTCCTGGCCAAATCCGGCGTGCCACGTTGCCTAACTCGCCCTATTCTCCCGATCTGGCACCACTGGACTTCTTCTTCTTCCCCCTGATGAAAAGAGAGCTCAAGGGACGATGTTTTGACTCTATAAAGGTCGTTCAAGAGGCTTCGACGAGGGTCATTTCCAGCGGCCGTACGGGGAATGAGAGCAACTTTATACTAAGTGTGTAGCAGCTCAAGGAGCTTACTTTGCAGATTATTAACTCGATGTAAGTATATCGTCAATAAAATTCTTATAACAAAATCAGTCCTGCCACTTTTGGGTCCGTCCCTGTTTGTAATATATATTATATATATATATATATATATATATATATATATATATATATATATATATATAGTCCACCCCCACGGCCTTATTTGCTTTCATCTCCTTTAATGCCCTTTCTATTTCATCGTCGAGTATGCCTGGACCTGAGCTATCTTCTTCTACGTCATGTTCCTTTTCTATGTCTAACCTTGTCGGCATAAGTTCTTTACCATACAGTGTTTCTACATATTCCTTCCATCTTTCTTGGATTTTTCCTGGTTCAACTATTATCTTTCCCCACTTATCTTTAACTGTTAGCACAGATCTTGCCTTCTTACTTCCCGATAATAACTTAACCTTGCTGTTTAGAGCACCAATTTCACCCTTCTTCTGTAAACTTTCCATATCCTCGCATTGCGTTTTCCACCATTCTTCTTTTGCTTTATTTGTGGCCCTTCTCAATTTATTGTTTAACTCTTTGTACTCCATTTTGCCTAACTCTCTGCTCACATTCTTCTATCTTCTTCTCTCATCCATCTTTGTAATCATCTCATCCGTTACCCCATGGTTTCCTTATCCTTTTCCCGTTAACGGTTCCTTCAGTGTCTTTCACGGCTTCCGATATCCCCTTCTTGATACATGCCTATTTTTCTTCGATAGTACTCAGTTCTTTACCGTCATCCATCATTTTCTCTACAGCCTGCTGATACTCCTTCCTCGTTAATCCATTTACTGCTGCTACATTCCATTTCCTAACCCGCCACCCTTGCCTTATCTTCTTGAAACGGACGTTACATTTCATAACAACTAAATTGTGGTCAGAGTCCGCATATAGTATACTGGGCTGGGAATCTTTATATATTAGGAAAAAAGGAAGCAGACTCTGGACTGTTCCAGTGGTATGTAGACAGCACTAATGAGAATTCTATGTAGACCTTATGAGTTATTTATGTAATTTTTTAATGCTGCTGTTGGCCACAGTCATTAAATCCAATTTGAAAGTTAATCTAATGGCTATTGCCATATTTTCACCTCTGGATTTCTCTGATGCATTCACACTTCAGTCACATCTGAAAATGTCAAAGCATTTTAAACAGACTCAAAAGTCCCCTATGCCATTAGCAAGTCAAGTATTTGCTAAAATAATGGCATCATGCTGCTGATCCAAAATGACCAAGTTTCATTCTTAAACACTTACATTTTGATAGTACACCATCATAGGTGCAATAACGCTCCTTAGTTTTAGGGGGCTGTATACATATTTTATTTTGAGGTTATTTTAAGCAGCTTGAGCCCTTAATTTGAAATCATCATTTAGTATTTTGAAATGTTGCTGATGGATCTGGGTCTACTTCAATTCAATTGAGACATTGGAACCAATTGCCACTCTTAATTATTTTTTAGTATGATGTGGGCCTCTGAGGAACTTTTTATGCATTACTTCCAGAGTGTTCACAGTATCAAATCATCCCGTTGACAGAAAAAAGCAACTATGCCGCTCAGTATGAGAGCGCAATTAATTAGTAACAGTGCGTATTAAAGAGAATATTAGGACTCACCTCAAGTGAGCCACAATCAGTTTTATTTGGTGATATTTCCATTGTCCTGGTGAATTAAATAAAGCCTCTAATGAATAAGTGTGCTTGAAAATTATTTTTGCGTGTTAAAATTCTTTGTCCCGTCTTGTATATGTATCTGTGTGTATGTATATATATTGAACAGTATATTTGAAAATTATTTTTGCGTGCATATATATAAATTATATATATACATATATATATATATATATATATATATATATATATATATATATATATATATATATATATATATATATATATTAATATATATATAAATATATATATTATATATATATATATATTAATATATATATAAATATATATATATATTATATATATTTATATATATATATATATATATAATATATATAAATATGTTTATATCCCTCCCATGGACTACAACCTTGTCGTGGTGGAAGGGCTTGTGTGTCCCGATGACCCCTAGAGCTGTGCTGGCGGGAGAAAATATAATTGCTCCTGGTAGGGTCATCCATGCCAGATAGGTCGAAGGTTAGGAGCCAGACGAAAGGTACTCCACGCAGCGTCTGTTCCTCAGTGAGGCGGCTGCAAAGGCGTCTGACCCCAGTGGGGCGGCCATTAAGTGATGGTGTCACGTTAAAAACCCCATTGAGGAAGGCAGCGGGAAACCACCTCAATTATCATTCCCAGGAATGTAATGATGGGCACTATAGAGAATATGAGTCCTGGCAACTACGGGACTCGGCCCAAGTGGCCCTGTGTCGTGCCCGGCAGCAGAGGAGGCAAGGCTTCCGTGGTCATCATCCCACGAAACCCATGCAGGGGAGAAATAACAGCAGCAGGACAGAAGACGAAAGCAGTTAGAATAGGAACATGGAACGTCAGGACAATGTTGAGGACAGGAAAATTAGAAAATATTAAGCGAGAGATGGAAAGCGGTAATATAGATATTTTAGGTCTGTGCGAGGTGAGATGGGAAGGATACCGGGGATTACTGAAGTGACAATTATAGATTGATATACAGCGGCGGGGACGAGATCCAACGAGGGGTTGCCATAATATTAAATACAGGAGTAGGAAGAAGCGTAGTTAACATAGAGCAAGCAACTAATAGAATTTTACTCGTAAAGATTAAAGCAGAGCCGACGAACTTGGTCATTGTTCAGGTATGCATGCCACCGAGCAACCACAAGGAGGAAGAAGTTAATAGGATATACGAGCAGTTGAAGGACATAATGGCGCGTGTTCATGCAGGAAAACATTTGACAGTGATGCGACTGGTTGGAATGCGACGGTAGGCGAAGAAAGAGATGGTGATGAGGTGGGGGACTACTGTTTAGGCACGAGGAATGACCGCAAGGAAAAGGTAATTGAATTCTGTAGGAGACTGGGGTCCGTCATCACCAACACATGGTTTAGACATCACAAAAGGCGTAGGTATACATGGAAAATGCCAGGTGACTCAGAAAGGCATCAGTTAGATTATATTTTGATCAGGCACAGGTTTAGGAACAGTGTGATAAATTCCCATAATTCCCCAGGAGCGGATGCGGACTCTGACCACACACGATGGGGATTACTTTGAAGGGGACAATATAGATTTAGATGAATAAACTTGTATTTTTAATTTTCTGAATAAATTCCGGGAACTTTTTGATCAAGGTAGTAGTATGGATATTAATTAATGTTAGTACATATGAATATACCACATTTAGCAATGAGATCAAGATAATCAAAAGAGATTACAAATTGTCTGAAAATTTCATCCCTAAATCTGATAGTTGCAAAAACTTTGGTGTTTTTATCCAAGGATTTAAGGTAGGGTAAAACATGGATTTTATTGCTGAGAAAGCTTTCAAAATGTTAAATTGGATGATGAGAAATCTTAAAGTGAGCAAAAGAGCAACCAAGAAAAAATCTTATAAGACTCTTGTAATACTGATTTTTAAGTATACATCAGAAAGTATGGGAGCCACATGAAGAAGATCTTATTGCAAACTAAATAAGGTACACAGAAAGGCTGTCAGATGTGTATTGGGGAAGTACACAGGATGATGGTGAGTGTGACAGTAAGGTTTAAATACTGGGCTGGGAATCTTTATATATTAGGAAAAAAGGAAGCAGACTCTGGACTGTTCCAGTGGTATGTAGACAGCACTAATGAGAATTCTATGTAGACCTTATGAGATATTTATGTAATTTTTTAATGCTGCTGTTGGCCACAGTCATTAAATCCAATTTGAAAGTTAATCTAATGGCTATTGCCATATTTTCACCTCTGGATTTCTCTGATGCATTCACACTTCAGTCACATCTGAAAATGTCAAAGCATTTTAAACAGACTCAAAAGTCCCCTATGCCATTAGCAAGTCAAGTATTTGCTAAAATAATGGCATCATGCTGCTGATCCAAAATGACCAAGTTTCATTCTTAAACACTTACATTTTGATAGTACACCATCATAGGTGCAATAACGCTCCTTAGTTTTAGGGGGCTGTATACATATTTTATTTTGAGGTTATTTTAAGCAGCTTGAGCCCTTAATTTGAAATCATCATTTAGTATTTTGAAATGTTGCTGATGGACCTGGGTCTACTTCAATTCAATTGAGACATTGGAACCAATTGCCACTCTTAATTATTTTTTAGTATGATGTGGGCCTCTGAGGAACTTTTTATGCATGACTTCCAGAGTGTTCACAGTATTTAGTATTATTTGGTGCAATCTCAGCATGGGAATTGATGTATTTTGTGATTGTCAGTCTTGGGGAGCAATTATTTTGCCTTCTTGGTGTCTTCAATTTGATCCGGAGATTATTCCAGAATGAAAGTGATTACATTCTGTATTCTTCTTTGCCTCTTTCCCTACTCCTGTGTGCATTTTCAAAGTTTTTCATATCAAATATATTGTTTTCAAGAATATTGAGCTTGTCTTATATTGCAGAAATGTCAAATTATGACCGGTGTGCTATCAGCTCCGCCACAGGACTCAATATGTTCAAAAGTTTATTTCTTGTTTTATTTATTCAACCTTGGTGTTAATTAATTCAGAGGTATGATCATGACAGCGGATAATTTAGTCTTTCATTATTTTCCACATTTTGTCAAATTTAGTACCTATCACTCAGACATAACCATTTTTTTTAAATTCATATTATAATTAGATCAAATTATTTGTTTCTTGCCCATATCATACTTCTTACAGCATTTTGAGCAATTCATGACTGCCATGTGAGATTTAACCGCAGACTGTCACTAAAGTTTTTTGCTGATAACACAAATAATATGCACTCTTAAGAGATAAAAAATAATAACTACTTCAATTATTATTATTAAATTAAACTGTTTACTCTTAAAACACTTAAAAATTGGACTAACAAAGGATACACTGAACTTTCTAGATGGCCATAATTGACCAATAATTTTTATATTCTGTGGCAAATGTTTAAATATTTGACTTGATTACCATCGGAATTGAGTTCTATTACTGTCTCAATTCATCTTAAAAATGTAATGTGATCTTTTCGCATAAGAGTTTTTATGAATGTCATTATTGGAGTAATGGGTGGATTGGATGGAACTATATCTCTTAATGCTGAAGCCTCACCACTTTTATCTGCTTCAACTTCTTCTTTGATCGAATATTAAGTAGTTTTGTCACGATTAAATTTGTGCCAAGATCCATAATGTAGTTTCAAACACACTCCTCTGAAGGTGTGGAACAAATAGAACATCAGCTCTTTCTGAATAGCATAAACAAAGCAAATCTCCCAATTGCATTCTGGCAAATACTAAAGTTCTCAATAAGCAGCCGACAACCGGCATGTCATGGCAGTCGAACCCCATCATCCAACCTTGACCCCTCTTCCTACCTGGATTTATCTCGGTAATGAAATAAATGGAAACCATTATATTTACAAAAATGAAGAATATGGAGTTGCGAAAAGCTAAAATAAATTAACTACAAATAAACGTCGAAATTTTGAAAATGGAAATCAACTTCTTTGTCTCATTTAAGCGACGAAAGGCACAATTTAACCTGCAAAAATGACTAAATATACAGTTGCTTACAATCAAAATAAATAAACAGAAAAATATTGACGTCGAAACGTCGAAACATTGAGCCATCTACCTTCGGGCACGATACTCCCTGTCCATTTGACCCCTCCCCCCTCATTTTTTTAGGAGTGGCCGGTTGGGAAGAATACATCATTTGATAAAAAATATTATGCATGAAGTAAAATTTCCCTCATACCATACCTTATACCCCCACACAAAAGCGTGAGAATATGTACAAATAATACAAATATAATTGAGGAAGTGGCGATTTCTCAATCGGAAGGGAACACTATCCGTTGTGCTTCACATCGTTGACGCATAGAATGACGTGATTCAACACTTTGAATTACGTCATTCTATGCGTCACCATTCAACACTTTGAATTACGTCATTTAACGATACTTGTTTACAAACAATAGCTCATTTCTGAAACTGCTGTGCTGGTTGGTGACACGAGTAAGTTTGAAATTTTCATAGCAATTTTAGTTATCCTTGATTTTTATTATTCAACCATAAAAGCTAATTTCACTCATATTAGAATTTTATTTCGCGCTTTTCGGTTCGAGATAACGTTAATTTCTTCACTGTTTATAGGTCGGTCGGAGCTTGTTTAATAAAGAGTGTTCTCTGGAATTTCTAGCAACGGTAAAGGAAGACTGAGTGAAAACGTAACCATTAACTAAAAATATAAATATTTCCAATGGGAGAATCGCAAGCATGTGTTCGTTTACATCTATTTTTATGGTAAACTAATTAAAAATGAGTTTAATCATAATTTTATTCCACAAAGAGCACCCAACCATCGAGATAAACGCAGAAAACAAAAATGGTAAGTAAACAATTTTGTGAGTAGATACTTACGGTGTCCTATTTATGAAATTCTTTCAGTGCATTGATTTCCAATCCTATATTGAACCCATATAATAACTTTTTCCTTCGTTGCTTCCCTAAATTCTACATTTTTGGATTCTATAACACTCATCACCATCTCTCCCATTACCAACCGTGACATTCTTAGTCTCTCATCACAATTAAGGGTTTTATTCCGGCAACTCCTGTAACTATTTTATCTATCTGAACACATACACTGTCTAAATATCCCTCCCTGACAGAAAGCAGATATGTACACGTATGTACAAACAATTTAATTGATTTATTTTTCATCTCTACTGTTGTTTTTAGAATATAATCCATACCAGTGACATTAGTTTCCAATATAACATGAAATATTTCTTTCATGAAGTCTTAACTCATTATTATGTGATGCAGAAACACTGAATCGATTACACAGGCCTACAAAAAAATTTTTTTTTGTGCCTGGAATCTTTGTGATGATTTTAACTATATTTGTAGAGCTGAATCCAAATATGAAATCCGTTTTTATTTAACAGCTCTACTTTTTTAGATATGGCACATCTAACGATTAGGTGTTTTAATATTTGATATATTCCGGAAAATAATTTTCAAAGTTAAATAAATCTATAAGTATACTAATTTATAACCACTCTGCGGTGTTCCTTTTTTTCAATAAACTGTCAATAAGTTTTATGTATATTTCTATATTGTAGGCCAATGAGATTAAAAAACAAAAATCGTTTGTATCGACTTCGGTAAAAGATGGCGAAATTAGTTCATGAGGTATCCGAACTACTAGCATCAAGACTGCATGAAAAGAATTTACTGCAACCCGGTACAAAAATAAGTTTTTATCGCACAAGGGAAAAGAATATGCTACCCTTCTTTACTCAAGAAGACAATCTTACATTTTGTTTAGACGTTAAGGGTCTTTTGGAAAAAATGGGACTACTATCACAATGTGATGCTAGTGATTGGCGTTTGTTTATTGATAGCTCCAGGCGTAGTTTAAAATGTGTACTTCTTCACAATGGTAACAGGTTTGGCGCAATACCAATCGCTCATTCAACTAAAATGAAAGAAGAATACGATACAATAGCATTGGTCTTACAGAAGATAAAATACCAGGAACATCGCTGGGTGATTTGTGTAGATTTAAAAATGGTGAACTTTCTTCTTGGGCAGCAAAGTGGCTACACAAAATATCCTTGTTTCTTGTGCCTCTGGGATAGCAGGGACAGACAAAACCACTGGATTAAGAAGGAGTGGCCTAAGAGAGAAAACTTGGTTGTTGGGAAAGAAAACATCATTTCTGAATCTTTAGTTGAAAGAGAGAAAATCATCTTACCGCCTCTACATATTAAACTAGGCCTAATGAAGCAATTTGTAAAGGCTCTTGACAAGGATGGACCATGCTTCGGCTACTTAAGACTAAAGATGCCCCATATAAGTATTGAAAAACTTAAAGCTGGTATTTTTGAGGGGCCACAAATCAGACAACTTACAAAGGATCCTGCTTTTGTCGAGTCAATGGATGAGATTGAAAAAATTAGTTGGATGTCATTTGTTGAGGTCATAAAAAATTTTCTAGGAAATCACAAAAGTGAAAATTATATTGAGCTGGTAAACATTATGCTCAGTAACTTCAAGTCACTTGGATGCAATATGAGCACAAAAGTTCACTACCTACACAGCCACTTAGACAATTTTCTTGGAAATTTAGGAGACACAAGTGAAGAACAAGGTGAAAGATTTCAACAGGATATAAAAACAATGGAAGCTCGCTACCAAGGAAGATGGGATAACCATATGATGGCAGATTACTGCTGGTGCTTAAAACGAGACTGTTTGAACAAAGTGCACTCAAGAAAATCGCGCAAGAGAAGCTTCCGAAGTGTTGAGTGATGTTTTTATGTATTTTTTTCTTTTCAATTTGTTTTATTACAGTAAAAAATTTTAGTATTTGTGTTCAATTGTAATGTAAAATTCTGTTGTGTTTGTGGGTGATTTAACAGCCCTAGAAATAAATCAAGTCTTTATATTTAGTGGGTTTTATTATTAATATAATATTCCCATATCATCATGTGGAAGATTTTTTTATGTAAGTAACAACATATCTATATCTTTAAAACTATAGCTGATAGGAAAAAACTAGTGTCATAATTGGATTCAGCACCCCAATTGTTCTTTAAATCATCATTAAAAGCTCCGGCACCAAAACCACTGTTGGCCTGTGTTATCCAATCACTCCTGCTTGTTCTGAATGCTAATAAGCCAGCAAGTAGAACTGATGCCTTTTTTACTCAATATTCAGTGTTGCTTTCCACTCAGCTTACATGTGCTTACCCCTTACATTTGGGGATACTGAAATAACTTAATCCCTTTTCTGTTGCACTCGAACCACACCACATATTTGGGATAAAATTTCTTGCCCTTATGCTGCAACAAGGATGTACTCTCCTCCATTGCATCAACTGAGCTCTTCTACCAGTTATCTTGCAATGCAAGCATTGGATTTTGCATGATCACTAGTATATTGTGCATGTACCGGGTGCAGTAACAAAACTTCCTTTTGTCAAATGTAAAACGCTTTCAAAAAGGCCAGCTATATTGCTGCACCCTGTATTTTCCATTGTTATGTTCATATCATTCAACATTCAATATTTCCCACTCATCTCCTAACTGTTCCATATTTCATTGCCAGTAAAATCATTGCCCTTTCTGCATTGACGCTATTAGTTTCTTTGTGGGTGAAACAATACAATTCAAATATTCCCCTATTGTAGAGTAATCACTCAACTTGTTTTAGAGATTTATTTTAATAAACTTTCTAATGAGTTCCTCATATTCTGTATTTAAAGCATCTGCCATACTGCCTTAAATGAATGGCCTCCCTTCACCATGAAACATATTCTTAATCTGTTTGTTTTATCCTGGCCTATGAGTGCTGCTGTACCAACAGGCCAAAATCTTGAGTAATTAAATTATGAATTACAACTCAATATCTAGGAAAGACTTCAAGGAAAGTCCAATTTCCAAACAAAATTTTCTGTACCTGTTTTTGCTCCTAATAATCAACATTGGAGATACTTAATTGGTGGCAGAATTCACATCAACAGAATTTTTAAACAAGAAGAGATGCTGGAGCAGAATATTGTTACATGTTTGCCAAAATACTTGGAAATTTTAGTAGATGGTATCACCGTCAAAGTTGAATTTATTAAAAGTGGTGATTAATTATTTATTTAAGCATTAAGGTAAAGCATATAGGATTTTTTCACTCTTTCAGATAAAGACCTCTTTTAAGCTAGTGTTGGTGCACTCAGGTATATGTAACCCCATGAGTAAGGATATCTTAATAAGTCGATGGAAGGTTTCTTGAGAGATTGAGATATTGTGCACCAAAAGACTGTACTTTACAAACTATAGCAGAGTGATGCAGCATAAAAGGCACAGAACTATGGTATAAAAGACTAATTGTATGCATCAAGTTGCAAGGCTGAGCAAAATTTAAATAGTCATACCCATAAACATTTCATTTTCCAGCTAAAGTATAGAGTGATTGGGAAGTGAATCTATCACAAGATTTTTGGGTTTGAAAGTTTTGTTTGTGGTCCTGATGAAAAGGAAATAAAGTAAGATACCAAAAACACTGATTGTATTATCACAGGGTTTTGTGAGACTTCATGTCTCTACTCATTAGTCAATATTCAAAGGCCAAAGATTGAGGTAAATTGCAAGATTATGATACTTTTTAGAAGATTGCTTTCTCAAGACATGGAACGAAATGTATTACATGGTGAGAAAAAAGCTCTGATTCATTTACTGCCAAATGGCAGGATTGCTAGCATGCCTCAGAAGAAAGGATTCCTCAGAAATTTCAGATGTCAGCAATTATGGTGAGATGGGTGATGCATCTAATGAGAAAAAACAAGCTATTGAAGGTGAATATATCTGTAGGCATTCACAAAAAAGGTGCCTTAAAGTGATCTGATGATGTGGTCTTGTGCAAGGCAATATGAGACAAGATTGTGCCTTTTAGTGTAAGGAAATATTAGACTGGTCGCAAAAGGACCTGTGGAATAGTTGACCAATGATTATCTATCATGTATTCAAAATAAGACTTAGGTACTTCTATAAAGGACAAAGAATAAACCTGTGGGGAAAAATAAGTGAGTTTTTAAAGTGAAAATTGGAGCTGATTGAAGGGAATGTAGGCATTGGGCAAAGTTAGTCACCAAGAGCTGTGCATCCAAATATGGAGTAGATTATAAAGAGAACTTAAAGAAGATGAAACAAGAGGCTTCATACAACTGTTTTGGAGGAGCGGCTGATGCAGTCCAAGATGTAACCCTGTATTTACTACAAAGTGGATAAATGTTGCATCATTGTTATTTTCATTTATGTGCATGGTTCATTCTTTTCTTGAATGGCAATTTATAAAAAGAGAAGTAGAAAATGTGCCTTTAAAAGTGAATGCAGGAATTCGAAGAGGTAAAAAGCTCCCCCACACAACATAGCCAGAGAGACAGAAAGTGAAATCATTCCTATTGAGCAGAAATTATATTTGAAGAATCTGTTGATGAAATTTGGGATGGAAACAGCTAAACTAAGTGCCTATCCAATGATCCAAAGCCATAAGCTGAGCTTGCAGAATATGCAGTGAAGCAGCACGTTATCATACTTTGTATTGACATTTTTAAAGATAACCAGGAATACTGAGTTACTTTTTGGTGTGCTTGAATTTATTGTATGTGTATATACTGTTTGTATGTATTATGTTATAGTCAGTAACTGAACTAATGTATTGTGTTGTTGATTATTAGTCTTAAGACATTGCATTTACTTTTGTTGATATTTGTGAGCTCTTTGTGAAATTTAAATGTAACACTAATCTTGTAAAAATGTGATATGGGAGTAGGTGGTAGAAGAGATTCCACAGTGTAAATTTCACCTCGACATAAAGATGATTATCCATTAAAGATGATATCAATCTCCAAGCATGCTCCTAACTTAAGGATTCAATGAGGTTATTTTAGTAAGGAGATTAGTTGAGGGAGTGTTTGACACTAATGATATGGTCATTTCAAACCATGAAAATCAAGGGTCAGTAAGACATTTGATCCTGTGACTAATAAAAAATAAAATCATATTGATATTTTAAAATATTTTGTGAAGAAAAATTTTAAAATTGAAGAAATTTGCACTTTTAAAGACAATGAAATATGTGCCAACTGGTGAAACAAGTGCTGACTCAATAGACCTAGGCTTAAAAAATTGAAGATGATCTAAGCTTAATGTTGCCTGATCAAGGACTGTTGATATAATGTCCTATGATATTATTTATTTCCTCTAAGTGTTATTCATCTGTTTCTTTATTGTGTCATATTCTTAGCACGTATGGGTCCTTTGCTTTTTCCATCAATTCTGTTCACTGATTTTGACCATGCTGGCTGAATGATAAATTTATCTATTTACATCCCTATAGAAGTAGTTTTAAGCTTCCCATGATCTAATAACACAACCTAACAAATACCACTAATCACTCTCCACACACCACTTTATCATTCTATTCCACATCCTCTAAATCATTTCTATTTGCATTCACCAAAATTATTCCCTATAGGTACTTCTTAGCATTTGCCCATCATTTGTAGATGATTTAACCCCTGGAAAACTTAATGCACATTTTTAATATAATCTGTAGATTGGTTACCCAAAGGAATCAACTCCTTATCAAATTGATATTAGTGACATTAAACTAGGAGGGCACCATGATAATCAGGTTTATGCTTAAGTGATTATAGGCCTTTAATAGTATGAGTAGTGCATGAAATCATTGATTGCTGAATTCATAATATTCGAGCTAAATAGCTGAAATAAGTATTTTGACTAAAATAAATGAAAGTGCTTTATGTTAAACTTTTCATTGTTCATTTTACTAATCAGTCATTTCCATCTATTCTGAGCAGAGTTCAGGTGATAAAGATAAGAGTTCAGATGATGAGCAATATATCATCACCAATACCTGTCCCTCTGAGGATGAGCAAGGAGATAATCTGGATACCACTAATGAGGCCCACTGCGAACTGTATGCAGATATATTCCCTCAGCTAGTGTCAGTTTCAGATGATCATACCACCAATATAAATTCTGCAGTTCACCTGAAATGCAAATGTGGGAAATCTCTTCCATTATTTGGTGAAGTAAGTTGATGAAAATTTTCTTCTGCTACATCATTAATATCATAATTGATAATAGAAATGGCTTTAATTTATATCTTTTTATTTTGAATAATTCATGCAGCACATGCGATTTGATAAAGAAAATTTATGCAATTAATTAAATCATGTTTTTATACAGAAGAAAGCTCCAACATCAAGATCAACACTCATCATAAGACCCACACCCAGGAAATTTCCATTTCCTCCAGACTTGAGAAGAACAGTTCTCTTCAAAAATGCCTTTGATAACATGGAAAAAAGAATGATGATATCAACGGAATTTTTGATGCCTAATACTTCAGCAAATAGTGCATAATGTAAGAATTTTCAATTCTACAATTATTTAAGTCAGAAAATAATTAGTAAAGTCTACAGCATCACTGCCCCAGAATTACCACAGTCACTACTGAATACTGGCCTCAACTCAATGTTCTCTTTCTCACATAGCACCAATGGCATTGGTCATATCTTAAACAATATATGAGCATCTGCTTCTACAGTGATTTAGGGTCCTTTTTGTACTTTTCAAGTTTTACATTTCAGACCCCTAAAAACTCATTAACAATGGTCATCCTCTACCTGTACCATATTTATCCCCTCAAACTTATTCCCAGAAGTATCAATCACTGTTGACCCCAGAAACTACAACTGCTTTCCCCTCTATTATCAAGAGTGGCAGATTCTCAAAATTAAATGAATGTTATAAAAAAAATGCCTGGTATTATATAAACATCCACATCTCAAACAGAATTGCCTCTCTATCTTTTCTCCAGCAATCAGAGAACTTTAAGCAAGTTTAGCCTGTCCTGCCTAATTGGTGCCTATAGTATCAGCATTGAGTAGCACAGACAAAGCATTAAATTACTTTTATTCACAGCACTATCAAGTGTTACTTAATTGCCATCCAATGAGCCATGATATAAGGGATACATGACAGAAGGGAGTGCATATTTCAATATTATTTCAATCATTAAATATTTTTATTACTTGATGTATTACAGATCTACCAGTAAAAATGAGTTTTCAATAGCTATTTCTTGTGGTTCTCTCTTCTGAAAGTCTAGTCCTAATAGTGCTGTCTTACATTTGTATCTTTGCAAGTACCTTAATGTTCATACTCATTTACTCCAATTATTTTCTTTTTTCAGACTGGTGGAATCATCTCCATGATTTACCTTATTCTCCTTATTTACCCCTTTCCAGTAGCATTAGAGTTTTATCGTTTCATTCATGTTTCTCTCGTTTTGGTTCTCTTATTTTATTTTATGATTTTTATGTGTTGTGTTTTGCTTACTTTCAGAGCATGCTTCAATTTATTTTGTTGATTAGCTAGCTATTTTAGTTTAGTAGCAATCTTAAAATGTTATTAATTAAAAACATAGTTGTTTTTATTTAATAATTCAATTATTTAGTGCATCAAAACAGTTTTAATTATTCTTTTTATTGCTTCTAAATTATATTAATTCTTTAGCCAATTGATTAGCTAGGGTATCATTTTGAGTACTCATGTTTTCTTTTTTTTTTAGAAATTTTCCTTTTCAACCATTTCCCACTCTTTGCATGGTACTTTCTTCTTTATCCGACACCCTTTTCACCCTGATTCTAATGCAATCTTTCATTCAAGCCTTCAAGGAAGATCTTAATACCCTCAGCTACAGCTGATGAACAAAAGAAAAATGCATTCTGGTTGATTATGGTATGTATACATGAATCTTGAGATGGTTCTCTTAACAACTTAATGGCTTATCTTGGAATCCAAATTAATTATGCATACAGTTTAATGGTTTGTCAATAATACCATTACTATTATCATAACAACATAGACTTATTATGCTTTTTTACTTCATAAATAAGTTATATTTGAACTAATATTCCAAAAATGATCGGCTGTTTTTGCTGAATTTTTCTTAATATAGGGTCTCCACCATGAATAAATCAAATTAAATCTATTGATGAAGAATATTTACAGAGAGACTTATTCCTACGAAAACAATTGAACAATGGTATTTGCAATGGGAAATCATGGTAATTCTTCTATGCAAGGTATTTATTTGAATGATTGAAATGTTATTTTTCAAAGGTAATGCTATTTGTGCATCCACATGTTTATGTTATTTGGCATTATTTGTTGCATAATTATCAATTTTAAATCTAACAAGGATTCCAATTCTCTAATTCCTGTACTTTACCATCACAGATTATTCTTCTTCCTGTTAATTCCTCCCTTCTCAGGGCAGTAGTTACCCTCTGGGTTACTGCAACATGGTACAGTAGGACGATGCCTTTGGTTTTGCGAAGGGATCGTGATGGACCGGCCATTGACCTTCCTTTCTTTTCATTTAATGTTCATATCTTGAAATTCACTATGTTCTTAAGCAATAATAACTAATCACATCATCCTGTGATTAGTTTCTGTTGCATTGCATCTAATTGATTCATTCAGAAGGTCAGAAGTGGGATCCAACGAGCTGTGCATGGTACCTCTTTGGGTCAGCACCAGGAAACCCATGCAATCCTTAACAAATACATTCCACCTGGTACACAATCATAATATTGAGTAAGAATATTTTTAGGCCGAACCTACATTTTGCAACAAAATTTGAGAAGTTTACGATAAGAACTGTTATCCATGGCATTGTGAGGTATGATGAAGCAGCAACCTTCGAGACAAAGCAGGCAGAGAACTTCATCTGTAACTTCAAGAAACTCATAGATTCTGAGGGTTACCAGCCCAAAAAGGTTTTTTGTTATGATGAAATGGGTCTCTTCTGGAAGAAGATACCAAAGTATATCTATATTTATATACTTAAAAATAGAAGAGAATGCATTTCCCCACTACAAACCAATGAAGGCCTTCTCTTCCTACTTCCTACCTTTGCTTACCTTATGGGAGAAGGTAGGAAAGATCACTTTTAATGCAAAAAAGTTGTCTTTCAAGTAGGACTTCACCCAGCTTGTCCGCCAGCATTCGAATCCCATCGCTTGCATCTTCCTTAGAAGCCCATCATGTCACACTCTGTCTAACGCTTTGAATATATCAAAAAACACTGTAGCAGAGTGAGCTCTCCGATTAAAACTGTCAGCAATGAATACCATTACTCTGTTAAGTTGTTATTCTGTGCCCCTTCCTTTCATAAAGCGAACTCTTCTGGTGGGAGGATGTTCTTCTCTAGAATTGTTGTGAGAAAGAAAGGTAAGATTATTCACTCGAGGGCTTTCCCCAAACTTGGAAGAAAGGAAATAGGTCTAAAATTCTCCGGTGTGATGGATCTTATTCCATTTTTTGGGATCCACACTATCACTGATTTCTTCTAAGGTCTGGGAAAATGTCTCAGTTTGATTGATCCATTTGCAGTTTTAGCGATATAATCTCCTGCGAGGTATTTATTTAGGACTTCATTTGGAATCTAATCTAGTCCTGGGGCTTTTCGGAGTGGTAGATGTTTAATCATTGCCATCACGTCTTTAATATGAACTACCGGCTCATCTTCTCCTTCTTTTGTTCTATCCTGGCTTGTCATCATCATTTCAGCGATACCTTGTGCTTGATGCATCGTAAAAACACACTCAAGGAATTGGGCCATGTGTTTGACTTTCCTCGGGAATGTTTAGCATTTTGCAATGTGCATTTGTCATTAAGCTTCCCCTATTTGAAGGCTGATTTCTCCATCGAGCTTCCAAATTCTTCCGTCTTGAAGATTTAATGAAGTCCTATCGCTTTATCCATAGTTCCATGATGTCGCGAACTAAATGTTTAGCCTTATTATACTCTCACCGAAGGTCTGCTGTTTCCATATGGATAAACTGTTTCCTTACATGGTTTCTCTCCTAAATCATTGAGATGATGTCTTGGGGCAGGGAGAGGTAATATATATCACTTTTCTGTCCCTGAGGGATTGCATTTTTAATTGCTTTTTGTATGGCTGACGTTAATGTTTCCGCCATCTCACCTAGCTCTACGGGGGTGTGCACGTTGGTGTCACTTTCGGGTAGGCAATCGGGTATTATTTCCCGGAATTTTTCCAGTTACCCTTTCCATATACCAGGCGGGGAAATTTCTTTCCCATATATGTACCAGGCGGGGAGTTGGGGGCGAGGGAATTTCTTGTCCATTCCCAGATGGAGGACAACTGCCAGGTGGTCACTAGGCTATGCTACGACTGTTGTTCATGCACTAGATGGGATACCATGAAGGATCGCAAAGTCAATTATATCCCTTCCTCATTTTTTGAGGGCCTTCTACAATGGTCAGATGCAATTATTCTAGCTCCTTTTCACTTGCCCAGAATCTCAGTGTTCTCCCCTCGCTGTTTTCTCTGCGCCAGGTCCATTGTGGACTTTAGCTTTGAAGTCACCTGCCGCGATCGTGGATTCTCCCACAGAAATGACCGCTAGGTTGGTTTTTAACATGATTTTAGAGGGTGGTAGATAGCAGCTGTAAATGTTGCATCCCGCAAAATCTTACCCCAAGGGTTTCCATAGTATGGGTAGCAGGATTTAATATTTCATTATATTTTATATCTTTTCATATTAGTATCGCAACTCCGCCTCCCTTTGATCCGGTGCCACGGTCTTTTCTGTTAATTCCCTCCAGATACGGTGATTTGGTTATTTGCTTTAAGGTGCGTTTCACTAAGAAGATATATGGAGCACTTATCCTTTTCAAGAAATGTTGAGAGTTCCTGAATCTTCTCCTCAATTCCACCATTTGCATTTCAAATGTTCATCGAAATTTTATTGTGGCTAATGGATGTATAATCCATAATGGGTTTGCTGGTTGGAGCCTCATTAGTAAAGCAGTACCTGCAGACATTTGTGTCTGCATCATTTTTACTAGTTCTGTAAGTGGCCTTGGGGTCGTCATTTTTGCCTAATGCCTCGTCTTGTTTGGATGATGCGGGTGCGGTGGAAGAGGGTAAGGTTTCCCTTACCAAATATGGTGGCTTGTTTCAGGCATTGACAGTTGGTGGAGCTGCTGCTTGAAATGTCGCTCGTTGTTGTTGAATTGGCGGCCTTTTTACATCTTAAAAGATTTTAATCCTTTCTTGCCTGATTGGGTATACAAGTACAAGGAGACATGCTCCCCTCTGCAATTGCGGCAAGTCACCTTGTCCTCCCTTTTTTTCAGGAAGTCTCTTCCTTCATGCGGACTGATCAGAGGAGCTGATCCTACGCCAAACAGTAGATGTGTTCTGTATGGTTTCAGATGACTCTCAGTAAGCGCAGGGACCCTCGGCCCCAAAGGGCACTAACTCGCGTGATCATGGAAACGGAAGAATACCATGGTAACATACGAAAGATTCTCTCAGACAAGCCCTACACAAGCTTGTCGCATGCCTCCATGGAAGCCATAATGAGGAATACCAACGTGCTCATCAAAAAGACTGGCATACCTACTGAGACCACCAAAACTTGAGGCCACAAGCACCAGACCTCCAAGACTATACGGATTACCCAAAATTCACAAGACTGGCGCACCACTGAGAGACCAATTGTAAGCACCCTCAACTCCTCTACCTACAACTTGGCAAAGCACCTGACCAGAATTCTGGTGCCACATGTAAGCTGCTGCGATATCCAGGTAAGTTTGGGCGTGGTATTCCTTTTCACACTAGTCCCCTTAGCTGACACTTTACGCCTCCCGGACGCAAGTTTGACACATTTAAAATTTACTCAAAATAAATTCATTAGCTTCTACCAATTTTACGCATCAATTGCACTCAGTAGACGTGGCGTATATATTTGTGCTAATGTTCTACATGCTGTAATAATTGGAAAGAATAAGGTTTTTTTTTACGATGCCATATCCTGCGAAAAACTGTAACTGTTAAAGCAATCTTCAAGAACGTAATTTTGATGGTTAATATTTGCTATGGAATTTGTGAAAATGGCTTGGAGTTAACAATGCCACTCTGAGTGCGCATGCAGCAGAATTATAATGCCCGGATTCTCATTTCATTAGATCAAAAGTACTTCATTTTGGTAATCTTTCACATTTTTTCGCGTTTAAGATCCGGTCACATTGCTGTTAAGCAGGTAAAAAGTTATTCCCCAAGCAGCCATTATATCCAAACGACGAAACACTTTTCTCACACCTTTAATTCTGGAAAATTATGCTCACATCGAGGTCGCTATGTCAAGGAATGTGTCATTTACTTGGATACAGACAGTAGAAAAGATCAATCCCAGATTTATATAGATAGACATAATGCATAGAACCGCAACTACGTGAGATAAACTTGATCATTTCTATGCAAATTTGCAGATAAAAATGTTCTGGTTTTGGTGTAGGAGTGACAGATGTCACAGTTTGGCTACATTAACCTAAGGTGCTATATTTGCCCTTGAAAGCACCAGATGAGACCAACCAAAAACAATGTCGTTTGATTCTAATTTCTTCAGGGCAAGAATTTTGTTGGTGACAAGATCCTTATCATTGTGAATTTTGTGTTTGGTTATGGCGGAGGTAGTTCTTGGATATCTATCCAATTATCAAATATTTTGGGACACCGTTTTTTATTATTGGATACGGAAAGGTATTTTTCCCTCGCTAGTTATTTTAGAAAATAGGTAAAAAAATAGCATTTTTGTTCTCGGGTTAAGTTTCCTCATCACTGTATCAATCTTATATTTCTAAACTGAAATTACTAGCCACTGATTCAGAAGAATCATGAATTCATTTTTGGGCAGCCAATCTCTGCAAAGTACTTGGTTGGCTAAGATAGTCTTCCCTGCCCTCCTCAAGAAGCTCTCTCATGTGAACCTTATATAATTCTCTCTTCATCTTCAAAGTCAGGAGTAAAACAGTTACACACAATAATCTTAAAAGATTCAAATACAGACTTTATGCCACTCATTAATTCCAAAGAGTTCAAATTCACCCCATATGCAGCATTATCCCAACATCCGCATTGTCTTTCAATGATAGTTTAAAACATCTCTGTTCAAAGAACTAATAGAGATGCTGCAACAGCAACTTTAACCGTCATCCACTAATATGCATTAAATGTACCAATTTCAAAGGGTAAAAATCATTTGTCTTGACCGGGATTCAAACCCAGATCTCTTGATGTCAGGCAGAGAGTGCTTAAGTCAGTTAAGCTATCAAAGCATCATCTTACACTCTGGAATTTTCACTCTGATAATTTCTAGTTAATAATAGGGTTCAAATCATTGTCAATACAAATGATTTTTACACATGTTAATTAGTAAATTTAAATGTGTATTAGGGTAGGACTCTATTAAAGTTACTCTCACTTCCTGTAGTTCTTTGAATTTGTATAGGGTAACCACATTTAAAATAGTGAGTACACAATAATATGGGATATGATGAAATGCAAGACAATAAAATAATAACCATTTTTTAATGATAAAGACCACCACTCAGCACATAACATTTTTGGTCCCGATGCCATCTCTTAAGGCATGCAATAGAAAATTGTATACTTGATTGAATGTGTAAATTTTGCAAGTTAGAAAAAAAATAAAAGGTACCGGTGCATATTATGAGGTCAAACGAAGCATTTCATTGTATTCATTTCCCCAAACTCAAATGAGATTATTTATCATCATGATAAAATTCTATTAACTTCAAAAGAATAATCCATTCTTCTTCAGGACTCATTTATTTTGACGCTGGATTCCTTATAGGAAACATTTTTGGTTTGCTCTAAAATGTAACTAAAATCATTTTAACTTCAATACTTCACTTGGACAAAAATATACTAAATTAAAAAATACCATCAACATAGTTATCAACTCAAAAGTTGGTTTGATAGGCGAGGGTTGAGCTCACCCAACACTAGGCTAAATGTCATGTTAAATTCACACATTAGCGCAGGGAGGCCAGTTTTTTTCCCTATGCAGCCTAGGGTTTCCTGACACAGTAAATTACATCACCTGAAATATTTTCAATTAAAGATAGATGACCAAGACAAAGAATTCCTGCTATTCATTTAAATTTTAAATAAGAGTATGCAAAAATGCTTTCCTTCATCATGACTGACATTGAATACTTTCATAGCATCACTTCATTTTTTGTAAGAAAAAACGTTTATTTAATAATTCAAGAAGTATGTATTTGGCTGCAGCAGGCCTTTAGAAAAGTATTATAAAACATGAACACATCAGAACAGGGTCAAAGGAACAAAAGGCTAATATACACAAGAAAAAGGCATATATTAATATACTTTGTGAATGAATATAACAAGTTTCCCAGCTTCTGTACATCAGAAATTAGGTTTTGCTTTGTGTCAACATAGGCACCATGAAGTACACCAAGCAGGTTAGCAAATACATTTGTACAAAATGAAAAATAAAATGAACATCAAAATAGCAGTTATTCCATCAGTCCAATGATGTCTATACAGAGATTACTCATTTTATATTACAAACAATTCTCATCAATTGATTTTACAATGGAATTTCAACCATTCAATTACTGTTTTACTAATGTCACGTCTATGAACTATTTCAGATAAATAGCAATCACCCAGCCTAAAATATTTAGGAAAAAGTGTTTGAATTCCATTTATTTTCCATTTTTCACTTAAGTCTTTACTGCAAAAGTTAGCATGCATCATGACTATTTACATAATTTAATTATACTAAGTATTTCACAACCCATGCCATACTTTCATAAGCTGACAGCACAAGGCTCCACTCAAGCATTCTCTAGCATATTCGTTATACATACATACATCCAGGTGTATGTATGCACATATCGGTGTATATATATTTATTACCTGACATTTATACATATACACACCCATGCATGCGCATATATTCATGTGTGTGTGTATGTGTGCACATATATATACACACACATACATACATACAGATACATACATATACACACACACACATATATATATTCTCATGGATATAGATATAAGGAAAAGGGATAGGAACACATTTTAAAGACAAACATAGTACTTTTATATTTTCTGAGTGTTTTTATCCCTTTTCCTTTTATCAATATCCATGTGAATGAATATTTGTTCACCATATGGAAGGTTTTCACGTTTGAATGTAAATTTATAATATACATATGTATGTATATAACATGTACGTATATGACATATATATACATACTCACACATACAAAATTCACTCATTCAAATTCACATACATACACGCATATAAATATATATACCTATACAAATATTGTTGGATATAAATTATACATGGAAATGAGAGGACTTGAGTATGATCACTTGTCATTAAACTTGGGCATTAGAAAAGCCAGCTCACCATGAAGAAAAGAAATTGTGCTTTCAACCTCTGTAAAACCCTCCTTTTTCGACAAATTATAAATATAAATTCAGCTGGGTATTTACTTATATTATGGTAATTATCTACAGAGATGGGGTGTAACAATCATCATTAACTCTGAAGCACCACAAGTTGTGATCAAACATGCTTCTTAATTATTTATTTATTCTACACCTACATAACCCCAAAGGTCTCATGTCTTTTTGGCAACTGGAGGTGAGCACCACTTCATAGCTACTCGTGTGTGCGCTGTGCTCATTCCAAATTTCACTAGATATACACTTTCGATGTGGAACAAGAAAAATTAAACAGGTACTTTTGGAAAGTTAAATTCTTTAACATGTCGATATTAATTAGGCAAGCAATCATTGGAAATGGCATAAGGCTAAAATGTAAAATTAACATCTTATATAGTATATTTTAAATAAACTGATTTGCATCGCATTTAGTTTACGGCAGAAAATGGTTAAATATGAATAACCTCTTGCTTCACATGATTTTTTTTGAGCTAACACAGCATCTTATGCCTAAACAGATACAAAGATGCCATCATAATAGGTCTTTAAAAATATTTTTCCAACATGCAACTTTGAAATTTCACAAGATACATTAAAAATTATTGTTTACACTCAAACATTTCTCCACTTTAACTGCATGTGAGTACGAAACTCAAAAATCATGTCTCCACTGTCAATCAATTTCAAATTCCACAGCCAACTATTTAACTGAAAGATCATACCACCAGTATGATCATTCAGCTAATCATAATCTGCAAGTCATGCACAAAAATGACCCCACACTCTCCCTTGACAGAATGGATTTATGCAGTGTGCAACATGACCACTAATCCAGCCACTGGATTGGAAGCAATGTCACTTTTAATACTTTGGCAAACTGAAGATTTCCCCTCTCAACACTTCGACCATAGGGATTTACTCCCTAACAAATGAACCATCCCCTTCCTCTGCCAAGCGACACTCCAAGGCTTGGCTCAGAAGGGCTGCAGACTCCCTCAAATAGGCCTCATCACTATTGCCCTCACCCTCTGCATCGTCCAAGTGCTCAAGTTCATCTCCACCCGTGTGATGCTCCCAGCCCTGACGCCTGCTTCGACTTGGTCGTCCTGATGGACCCTTGGTGCGCCCGGCTGGTGACCCTCCCATGCCACCACTACTCCTTCGCCGACTATGGCCCCCGCCTTCGTCACCTCGGGCCTCGGCCGAATATCACGCAGACGATGCCTCATCTTCCCATCCCTCGCTGTCACACTCACTCTCCGTGGCCGAGTCAGAATCTGAGAACTCAACAGCTACACGCCGAGCCAAAATGGACGCCACATCATGAAGTGCATTCACTCTTTCTACTTCCTTTTGCTCTATTTTTTCCACTTTCCTTAACTTGATACCTGGGAGCAAAGGAATAATTGCAAATGATTAGCAATAATGTTCATGTCAGGTAAAGTATGTACATATAAAAAACAATTTTTTTTAATATCTTGTATGACACAATGAATTCATTGTGATTTTTAATACAAGGATTTTGAGGAAAGAGAGATAAGATCATGAGATCATCAATATTACTCATTTTTTAGCTTCTCCCATAAGCAGGGATGGAAAAACCAATAATAGGCAGTAATTGGATACTCTTACCTCACCATCACATACTGGTTGACAAAAGTGAGATTTTAAATCTACTTCTTCGGATTTAGTTACCTAAATCTAATTTACCTCACCAATAGTCTAATTCCTAATCTAATTCAAAGGAAGTAAAGGAAGGAGGAGACGACTCTACTGTGTACGATTGAGGAGTAAAGAGGAGTCGGGTCAAAAGTTTCCCTGGTGACTGGAGATGTCAAGAGTTTAGAGTTTGAAAAAAACTGGGCCTTTGACAAAGCAAGGAAGGAAATTAACAGCTAGTTCAAGGTGGTAAACAACAAATTCAGAAATTCTGTAACTGGAGATTTTCAGGAAGATACAATTCAATGACCAACGATATTTTGTCTATGAATTTTGGAAAGGATATTTAAGTGATAGAGGGTGAGGGGAGAGGGTGGGTTGAGGGGGTAAGGATAGAGATGTCCATTTGGAATTAACCTTTCGAGGGACTATGGTTATTGAGGAAAGAAGTATCATGCTAATATTTTGGGTCATGGCCACATCTGCTCATAGGAAACCACCATCTGATTTAAGCCAAACCACCAAAAGTTTCCAAGATTTTTTTGGAAACAAGTTATTTATGTAGATTCAAGGCCCAAGCATCCCGGTAAACATCCACAGCCAATAACACCTCAAACATCACATATGTATTATTCAATTGATTCTAGGTGCTTACAATTTGCTATTAATTCTATAAATTTTTTCACTTCACCTGAAATTCTATGAATATTTAGTCTTTCCAAATATTTTGCTAGTATTTCACATTAAGGTTGAAGGACATACTCCTTCCTTACCCACTGTGTGTTTTGTTTATGCTCAGTCTTTTTTCAGCATATGCTTTTACAGTAGCCAAAATTTTCTGTTCATTTGCTTCACTCCTATTTCTATTTGCTGATTATTTCTTAAAATTACAGAGAATTGTTTCTCTTTGTCTGGAATTAATTATTTCATTTTACCCATTCAAATTTTTTTTCCTCTTAATATTATTTTTATTTTCCTTTCTATATTTCGAGATTCTGTGGTTTTTGTCCCCATGGAATATATTTCCTCTGGGTTGTTCCTGCAAGTTTTATATATTCTCGTGGAGCTCTTTCATTTCTTTGCCAGCTCTATTACGTTATAAGTGTTAGATTAATTGGTCTACTTGTATTTTGATCTATTTATTATCTTTTAATTTGTAATTTTAATTATATTGTTTGTTTCCAATGTGCTATTTAATTAGCTTTGTAGGTTTCTTTCTAAAACAGTTGTATTTTTCCTAATATCACAAAATAGTGTATAATCTCTTTTTTCAAAATTCAGGCGACCAAGAAAAACAAAATGTCCATGCTCGAAATAAATTAACTTTTAAAAAAATGGTCATAATTTCACACTTGGACCCATATTCAAATAGCTATTTAATTAGGACATTATAACACTAGAAGACTGATGAGATTACAATTCAATGTTTAAACTTTAGGAAGGGGGAACTTGTTTTGTACAAAATAAATCAATACAAAAATGAATTCCCAACCAGAAGCATCAATCACAGAGCAATTCTTCTGATGAAGAGACATGTAGTTTATTATTCATAAGTGAACAAAAAGAAAGAAGAAAAGCTTTGAACAAGTCACTGAAATGCTGTTCTTCCCCTCCTCTCCACACCTTTCAGAGGGAGCATGAGATAAATAATAGGCTAATAAAGGTATTAACTGAGAGCCGCTGAATACACTTGGGAGGCATTTCAGCCGGTGTATCAAAAGGGCTTTAATATGAGAGTGAAGACTAAGATTTATAAAGTTTTCTTTGTTTACTCATCTTCTGTGAATGGTTATAACCTCCACATCCTAACACAGCTACTTCCTCTAACTCAAGAGGATACAATAGCACTAATTGACAGCAGTTATCAATGACAAGATAATCAAGAATGATTCATCAAGCCAAATCCATTTCCTTTCCCTTTTAACAAAAGTCCAGAATAATGGGACAAAATTGGATTGAAGAAATTTTGAAGAAATGCAGCAAAAATCTTACCATCTCGAATAGCCTTGAGTAAATCACTCCTAGGGTCCAATGGAGCTGGTGCTGGGTTGCCTCCCTTGGTCCGACCAGAGTTCGGATTACCAGTAACCTCTGTATTCTTTGGAGGAGAAATTTTTGGCGGTGAAGTAGAAATAATCTGAAAATATTTAAAGAACAAAAGTCTTATCACTAATCAATTCACATCTGGAGTTATGATCTCCTACAAATGACAAGGGTGCTAGAAATGGAAGGACAACAGGAGAAAGCTCAGAACAAACCAAATAACATGAGATATGGAAAAATTGTTACAGATTGCAGTAGAGATTGGATTTCATCCATAAAAAATCACAATTTGTAAAATATCTTTAAGAGTCTAGCCAACCATCTAATTTTACTTCCACAGTAATAAACTTAAAAAACTCCACAAAAACTAGACATCTTAGACAAAATTAAAATAAAGCTTAAGAGCAATGGTCCCCTACACCCTTGTAAACATATACATCTTCCCTAATATTCATCCATAATACAGACCAAGTCCCTTTAGCCTCCCCATCCCCCAATTAACCTCCTCACCATCACCTACTATGTAACATACATATCTCCAACTAAGAAACTCTCTCCTGCCTTCCTTGTATCTCACCCACCTAATACCAACTTCGCAACCTTTTTTCCTCTAACACTCTGGACTCATTAGTACACTCACCCACCCTTCACCCCTATATTTCCACTTTTTTGCATAAACAGGCTGTGTTTTGATGGATAGCACACTTGAAAAGGGCATTCAAATGTTAAATCTTGAGACACACGGCTCAATAAACTCCAATAAATTTTTCTGAGTTTATATATCTTTCCACCCTAGATGTATTTCACAAAGTTATGGCTTCAACAGTTATATCTCAACTGTAGAATAAGCATAGAAATAATCAAATTACTTAATGTTATGACATTATATTGAATTTGAAAAATAGCCCTTACTGTTTGAGTATGAAATGCATGTTTATTAGTGAATGACAAGATAAACTGGAGACAAAGAAATTGACAGTGAAATGACATTGAAGTTGAAAGTTAGGGAATTTTATGAGAAACAAACTGACAAAGCCACATGAAAAAGTTGCCATGGGAAACTTACAATTCTCGGTTTGCTTATGAGTCACCTTATATGACATCCTTCTATGCATAAAAACTTTCAAGATAATTAACTATTAGAATCAGTGATGACCCATTATTTTTATATTCATAAGAACTAACATTTTGGGTTTATTAACTCTCTATGAAACAGTCCCAGGCAAATATGTTAGTGAATATTATAGGAATGAATTACTAAACTTTTCTACTGTTAATCTTGAGGGATTCTGTGTCATACCAGACTTGTCACTGACATGTGGTCTATGAACATCTGTAGCCAAACATAAATAGCTATCTAGCTTTCATCCCCCAATATATTGACAATTTTCCTCATTCAATGCCATGTTAAAATTTTTGTTTACAGAGGAAAATTGGATAAAACTACCTACTAGATTGCATTAGAAAATTGAGCCAATTTATACTGTAAGCAAGGAGCTACATGCATCCAAAATTAAAGTTATGAATAGATTTTCCCAGAGTTTATGTTGAACATAGCCTGTAAAAATGGTAACAAACAAATGAGTCCTCAAGGAAATTAGTTTTGGTTTAAGTTATTCGTTAGTCCCCAAGCAACACACAGGAGCAGATTTCTTGCCAGAACTGAAACGACAGACCAATCCCATCAACATTCCCATGTTGAAGGTTCAATGCTGTTTCCAGAAATTACCATCACATAGGCTGGCTTGTTGAACAACAGTTTTGCATATCCTATACATAGCGACCAAAATGCAACAAAGATCACTTTGACCTGAAGATGCCTCCAGGACTGGGGACAAAACTTTTGTCCAACAAACCAACCTGTGCGACGGTAATTTCCAGAAGCAGCATGGAACCTCCATCATAAAGACGTCACGAAAGCCTTAAGATTTAACATGCCCATGTATTAATTATTAACCTCCATTTATTTATTTCTTTTTTTATTTTTATTTAGTTACTTGTTTTCTTGAAATTTGATTTTCTTCTATATATTTATTCTGCAATTTATTTTAGATATAATGCAACATTTTTCTTTCTGTTCCTATTATATGTATCACCCTTTCACTGCTATTAGGTATCCACACATTTAGTCATATCTCAGTGGGTTTTGCACGTTTTTCATATCCCCCTTCCTGTGAGGATGTTTTTCTGCAGTGGATTTTTTCGGCAATGATATTAGTCCACAATCCTTACATTTTTCCCAAATATGCATACATCTTCTTATATTCTGTTCAATTTTATTTTTCCCCCCAATGTGGCATTTGTTTCAAAATTTATTAATATTTTTTGTCGTAATTGCTGATAATAACTTTCCGCACCCTCTGTTTCAACTATTGTTGATTTCATATGCATGTAAATGACGAGGGGTTAGGTGGAAGATGGGACCACCTAGCCTCAATCTCGCCCCAATAAAGATGTTTTATTACTATTATTATTATATCCAAAATTAAGGGAGAGACTTTGCTATTATTCATTTAACAGCCATGCTAAAATATCCAATCTGACAAATCAGTTATGCTGAGGAAAAAAACGGACTGTTAGTCTCTTTGTGGGTTTTCTGCCAGTCTGAATGCCACCTGTCCACATTTTGATGTTAGAGTTAGTTATCATATAATCAGCAGCTGAAATCTTGATCCAGTGGTACATCCACAGAGACTTCACTGCAATCGTGAACTGGGAAACCATCAAAACTTACATCTGATTGTTACAGGCCCAAATTTATAATACCTGACCGGCCTAGGTAAAAGTTGAACATATCAAGATGGGCACTTAGATGTTTCAGACATGCATAAAATACCTGTGGTATTTTGTTTTAAGTCCATTGTGACTCACCATATTTCTGAACTCAGAACATGCTTCAAGTAAGATAAAACACTACCTTGTATCACCAAGGGTAGTTCTTGCAGTGCATAGATTCTATGCATTGAATGAGAAAAAAAAGACTTGTCCAAGTGGACTTAATGGTGTGCAGGCATATGCCTTTTCTGCCCTTGTTGTGAGAATATTAACCAGATTACATGAATGACCCATGAACAAACTATACAGATTTTGACCTTTTACACCCATTTTGGATTTTTGACTTTACTATCTTTGTATTGGCAGTAAGTAAATCAACATTTTTAAGGAATATGATTAAGGCATTCAGCCTGAAGTTTTTACTATGATATTTTTCATATTTTCTTTGCAATCAAATTGGGCAGTCACGTGCTACCTCCATAAAAAATGTTGACCATATTCTTTGACTATGGATTCCTGCATTTTTTTTGTTAGTAAAAAAGGTCCCAGAAATACATAAACTCTATTGCTGAAGTACAAAGGAATACGTAAACATCATACAAACATTTTATTTACTTGTAGCTACGCTTTTGTTCTAATACCCACTTGTAATAGATAACCACATCATGGTGTTCCAGTGCCATAGTCTATTGACAACTGAGATTTGGACTCTCAGATCAAACCCATTCTATCCCACTATCCCACTGGTATCCACAAATAATGGTAAGTATTGCACTGACAGATTTGATTTCATACAGGACAAATCTGACAGGAAATCTACTCATGTGATGCATTGCTATCTATTTGGTCTAAATTCATTAATTTAAATTTGAATTATTGATTTGAATTTATCATAATCTCAATGTGTTCCACAAGGACAAAATTTCTTAAAAAGATTCCAACTTACAAAATTTAACTCACATTCACTGAAGTGCAAATTAATCTATCACTGCTTATGTTCAGATGGATAAGCTGACTTCAGGATTCACTGGGATGCAGCTAACCATGGTCACATTGTATTAAGAGATTGCCAGATTAACCCATAATACTTTATCAAGTCATTACTTGCCTTTTAAAGATTCGCATAAAATATCCACAATCAAAATACAAGAATTAAAAAAATGGTCTTGATCTTGGCAGGTTAAAAGTGTGAAACAGGACAGAAAAATTACTCTCAGAAGTCACTTCATCAACGAAGGCATCTCAAGTGCCTGGGAAAAACTGCACATTGAATACTGACCTGCTTGACTTGCACCTTGCCAACATCACCATTCACAAGAGGTGGAGAGATAGGAGGAACAACAGCCGTGATGGGGCCATTGGGTAGAGACACAGGGGGAGGAGGTGGGGGAGGAGGAGGAGGTGGGGGGTCACCTGGAGATGTTGGCCTGCCATCTGGCTGAACATTGGGAGGGGGTGGTGGGGGAGAGGGCGGTGGAAGGGGCAGGGACCGGCTGGGGTCAGCAGGAGGTGGGGGAGGTGGAGGCGGCGGTGCCTGCCGTTGTGGTGTTGGTGGGGGAGGCGGGAGGTCCACGCCATCAGCACCACCATCCTCCATTCCATGGGCATGGTGAGCCGGAGTCTGCATTGCACCCGAAGGAGGAGAGACAGCATTGGCCATGCAGTGTGTCGGAGTTGAATGGTTCTCCGTAGTGGTTAGGGGGCTGCCTGAACGGCTCCCATTACCCATCACCCCACGACCCACAAGGTGAGATGGTGTTGGGCCATTGGCACCAGGGAATGCACTGGGTGTCGATTCAGTCGGAGGGGGTGGTGGAGGTGGAAGGGTCTCCCGTCCAGCACTCATGCTCCTACCCCGAGTTGGAGTTCCTGTGGCCGATGAAATCGTGGGTGTGCTGGGGAATAAAAAAATAAAATGGTTATCACCACAAAAAAGCCCACTTAAAAATTTTCGGTATTTTGCAAATGAAAAAGAATGAAAACATCTGAGAAACTGCATCATCTAAATATTTACAATCATGTAATTGAATTAACATCCCTAAATTTACACACCCAGTGCCATGAGTGTTAGTATGGAATGATAAAAATGTGAAGCGAATAAAAGGGTGTTTATGAAATATTAGAATTAGATGGAGAGGGATAAGTGAAACTATGAATGCCAAATAATTTACTAGAGACAAATACACTAAACAGGAGCACAATAAGAAAGGCATGTTTCTTTGCTATCCTTTTTGTGACTCACTTTACCTACAGTTAACCTCAGGAAAGGAACTGTGACAGATATAATTTTTAAAATGCTACAGATAACATTTTACACAGCAATAAAACTGAAATATGAGGCAATTAATGGCTGAAGTTTCCCATACCAACAATATTATAACTCCAACACAAAAAACAACTAGCCTTCAAATCTAGAAAGATAGCCATAAAATTCTATTTGAAAATAAACAGCTGCTGACCAGGAAATCTCTAATTGATCAAAGGTTTGATTTAAAATATAAGAATTGAGTGCAGTCGCATCCAAATGCTTTGGAGTATCACTTTAAAATAATTATTAGCAAAGAAATAACTGCAATATCTGGATAAAATTTATTTTGTACATAACTTGACCCTCATTCTATAATATTGTAAATTACAGATATACATGATGATTTGTTTCAGGGACGTATGGATTGAAGTATCTTGCAATATTGAGAAGATAGCTCACAGTCTGATAACATTACTTCATTTGAAAGGTCACAGTGCTCTCCAAATCCATGATGAAATGATAGCTGTTTGTGGTAGTGATAACTCGTCAAATGACATAGTTGTGAGATGGAAAAGGAATTTTCAAACTGGCTACATATCCCTCACAGATGACCCAAGAAGTGGAAGACCATTACTCACAGGTGAAGAAAGTGGAGACCTCATCCTATTAGCTCAGAGAGCAAACATCCAAATGATCATGAATGAGATTGATCTTAGCAATGGCAGTGTATAGAAAATAATTCACAAAGAATTGCACAAGTTAGAAATGCCAGCACACTAGCACTAACTTCTTTCCAGAAGCAAATATGGCACGCCCTGCAATTGTGACCATGGTAGGACTGGCAATCAACGTGGCCTTGAAATTTTGCCACATCCACCCTGTTCACCTGACCTCGCCAAGTGACTTTTTCTAATTCCCAGAACTCAAAAAAATTATTACGGGTTTGAAGATTCCACAACACAAGTACTGTCATTCAAGAGATAGAACAATGGTTTTCGATGCATCTCACCGAGTTCTACAATGATGGCCTTCGGAAGGTCAAGAAACGCTGAGAGAAATGTGTAACTTTGGATGGTGACTGTGTAAAAAATCTCATGAGTAACAAATAAAAACTAAGTTTCTATCTTTATTATTTTTAGTTATATAATTAAAGGTTTACGATACCCCCTCTCATATAACAAGCCCTCACAGTCACTGAAAAATTACTGTATTGAGGTTCTTTTTATTGTTGATGGAAATTTTAGAATAACTTAATAGCTAATTTCTGTGACTTCCAGGATAGTGTAACAGTCACTATGGGTACTTTTTGTGATAGGTATAAGGATATCAATTGACCTGAATTAACTCTGTGATTTTCCTTTGGGGATTGTGATTTCACTGAAAACTGATTCTATTCTGAAATTCACAAAAGGCAATTAAATGTTGCTGCCCTGACATTTTAAATATCCTACTCACAGAACTACAAAATCTCACAGGATTACTTACCATGGAAAAGAAATTACAATTTTGCTACTTGGTAATTAGTAAAATAGGAAAATTTGTTGTTTTTCATATAACTCATTCTGTTAACACTTGTAGAAAATTATTGTAAGCTGCTGACAAGCCCATAATGGACTCAGAAAGACCAGTATGATTAATTTCTCTCTTTCTGAATAAATACATGTATATTGAAAATAGAATATTTTGTTTATGAAAAACAGTATAATGAAATCTGCATATTTCAAGTTGAAAACAATAATTTTGGCGAAGACAGGTTAAAATCAATAGAATTTTATAAGGTGAGTAGGGTATGCAAAAGTTCCATTGTTATCTAATGAATTCTAAGTAAATTAGTCAAAATTCTAACGAAATGAATCATAACTAAAAGAGTTTATTAACAACAATTGCAAAACTTATTGCATATATTTCAACTTTCTTGATTGGCCAATTTTTACAACAGAAAAAGTTGAGTAATTGGGCTAGTGTGTATGCATTTAACTAACCACAGAGTTGTGACACATGACTATGAACATTTCCTTGAAGGTAACAGATTTTAAGGTCCTGGAAAATATTAGTTCAAACAAGTGCACATCTAGTGATAGCATAGGTTTTCTGGAACTGACCGAAGTCTGACTGGGTCAGTATGGAAAATATAGTATTTATATTTCACAGGTAATAACTGGCATATTTATTAAATGGTACAAAATTATTATGTCAGTGAAATTTATAATAAGGATAACTGCCCTATGCAATAATCATGTGTCAACAATGACAGCCTATAGCACTCATTTTTATCATTAATGACATATGTCGCTTATCAAGGTGCAATCATAAAAATTTCCATAATTTTGAATCTCCAACCACTTTTTAGAGAAACTAAATGGACAGACAATAACATTGCACCACATAATTTTTTGCTCACGACACACATGAAGATTTTAAGCAACCAAATAGCTAATTAGGCAATTTTTTCAAAAATTTTCTATTGCACAGTTTATTTTCTTTGGTGAAATAGAAATAGGCCAATTGCAACACTATTACATTAACTCAAAGGTGTCATAAAGTTGAAAAAACTAATAGATTACAATAAGACCTAATAGACTCTACATTATATATTTCATAACAAATACAAGTTATCAAAATTCATTCTATGCACATTACCATATGCATAGCTGGAAATAATTTATTTTGCTCCAATGAACAAAGCAATGGAGACCTAGAGGAAACACAGGTGTACCAACCTCTAACTGTAATAGCAAATGGGCTGCAGTAATCTTAAGTAGGAAAGTTATGAGTAAAAGTGCCAATAAATCTTACAAATGATATTAAGAAACCTATTGACATTTAGCAAAAAATAGTAAAGAATAATGGTTTAACTTCAAAGAAACAATCATTCGGGATTTGTAAGTGAGCTGTAATTTCAAAAACTAAACATTCAACTCGCATAGGACAGAGCCAGCATGGGAGTTTTTTAAAACTCTTGAGACTGGATTGCTTAAAGCATCTTGGCCCAATGGTCAGTTACAGGATTGTGGCATTCTACTTACCAGCTATTTCTCATGGAGTAACTGTGCTAAATCTTACGTAGTAACACTTGATCAATTATAGCTAAATAAGAATGCACTTGAAGGTTAACACAAGTGGGATTGATTAATCAATCATTCATTAATCAAGAACCATTACACTTTAGATTCATGATTTGAATTATTGATAAAAAAGTATACACTTCACACAACCCAATTACGACAAGCTCGAGTGAGGAAGATGAACTTTATGTCATTTAAAACAAAACCATTTTTGAATCATAGATTCAAACTCTTTAGAGGAAAACCCCAACACTGAGCGTTACAGCAAAACATATTAATATTTGAAGAGTAGCAAATTACTGGAAAATCATTTCAAAATATTCAATACAGCATATCAAATTTACCTATTGCTGGAGTTGTTACTCGGTGGAGCAGGTGGGGGCTGAGAAGGCCTCTGTGAAGTTGCACGTGCAGCTGATGATCGATTTGGTGTCTGAGTGCCAGAAGGAGCTGGTGAGCCACCCCCATATGCACCACTCATTGATGCATCCCCCACATTCCCAGATGAACCACCTCCACTCAATATTTGCTGTTGGCCTTGGTTATACTGAGCATGATACAAAGCCTCATCATAGCCTTGAGGGAAATTAGACCTGCATTTAGAACCAAGAAATATGTCATTAGAAACATGAGTAATACTAGAGCCTGTAAACTTGAACAAATTGTCAAAGTAAACAAACAGCATACAAATAATCCTCCCCATGTTTCCCATAATGGCCACACATTTTCCAAGAAATACCAATACTAATACATCCCAAGAAAATGTTTTTCAAAAGAGACTAATCACTATTTTTTAAATATGGCTACACATTGTCTAAGAAAAAAAATATATTATGGTTTTAATACTCCTGATTGCTTAGGAAACACAACAAAAATTTAATATTATTGATTTTTTTCACAGGTGATAGAAACCTGCAGCATAAAAACTTTTTTGGTAACTATGAGCATCCAAAACTAAATAGGATCAAATTTTACTGGCATAACTGAAAAACTTAATCCATTCATATCATCTATACTTTAGGCACTGTTTTATGAGAAGAAATATAAGCTATCAATATAGGATGTCCATAAAGATAAACAAAAAACTAGAGCCATTAAGAATAAACAAAGGCTTCAACTTAATTTTGTTGAAGACACTACACAACAAGCAAAAAAAACCATTTTTTTAATTTCCAAAAATATTTACCGATAATGCATTTCTGCTGGGCTATGGGCATGGCGAGGACTGTACATTCCTCTGCCTTCTTCTGGGTAACTTCTCCTAAGTTCAATGCTGTTGGGTCGAGGTGGACGAGGTTCTGAACCACCCATGCTAACACGACCCAACAAAGTCTCATCCACTTGATGAATGGCCTGCAATGAAAACAAAAATTAGTTGTCATTGGTGAAATTGGAAATTTTTACCTTCTCACTTTGAATTCTGATTTTTTTTGTATTCCATTACATTTGGGTTACCATACCATGATATTTGACAGACTTTCAGAATAAAAGTAGTCCACCATCATATTTAACTTTAAAATTTACTCATAAATAATAATAAAACACTGTCATAGACTTATATGAGGCGAGTCCACAAAATATCCAGCCATACAATATTTTAGAAAAATGGTCTAGCTAGAGCAATGAGGCCTTAGTTCCCTTCAAATTACTCCCCATAGAGCATCACATATTTAACCCAGTGTCTTCCACTTTTCAAAACAATCGGCAAAATCCTTTTTGGAATGGTCATCATTACATGCTTCTTTGCATTCTCTTTTATTTTGTCAATTAACTGTTGGGAACACAGGGCTTTTGTTTCAGGGTCATAACCGTAGATCAATGATTCCATCTTCAGTTATGACCTTTTATAGAAAAACTGGGTCATTAGCAGCTTGAATTAAGCCCCCTACAACTACAGCATGACATTTTTGACGTTGATGAAATAAAAGAGAAATATGACAATGCAGCTAATTATCATTCTGAAAAAGGACTTTGTAAATTGTTTTGAAAAGTGGAAAAGAGATTATGGGATAAGTGTGTGAGGTCCAAAGTGGAGTACTTTGAAGAGAACTATGACCTCATTGTTCTAGATGGGCTATTTTTCACAAAATATTGCATGGCTGGATCCTTTCCAGACGTCTTTTATTTGTCAATGAATTCAGATTAAAAAATTAGAGTGGGAATAAAAAAAAATTTCATAGAGAACAATTTTTGTCATATTTTTCTTTCATCATACTCAATTGTAGCAGTAATTTTATGAGTTTTTATTATGCTTAAGTAATTAAAGTCATGCCATACAATAAATTTTAGTCTGGAAAATCCATTTCATGGCAACTCATATTCACACTCTGGGAAGAATTCAAATCACTTGCGATCATTTATCAAGTGTGTATGCCACTTTTAAATACACATCTTTTCTAGGATGCTACAAAAAATTCCTCTTTTATCAATATAAAGAAGGACCTCATATGGAAAATCTTTAGGCAATTTAGGCAAGATAGAAGCTGTCCACTTCAGCATTTCATAGGAATTATTTCCTGACTGACAAGAAACAGAAATGCTCTTTTATTTCCAACCTTGTATTATTACTCCCAACCATTACAATTTGACTTGCAACCAATCCCCAACTGTATTGCTCAAGTTTATGCTTCTGCCATGGACTCACAACTATAAATTGGCATTTTGTCTGTTTAAACCAGTCAATCAACTCTGCATCCAATTCCTCATGTTTGCATATAAATACATTTCTGCTCTCGTTTAAACTTTCTTTAAGCAAACAAAGCTGCTAATTTTTACCTATTTTTTTATAATAAGTGGCTACGTTGATTTTGGCATTCCATCCTTCACAGATTTAAAACTCTGATTATGGGCCACAATTCATTACATATTGGAACTAACACCAGTATAAACTTCATGGAGGAATAGAATTTTTCCACTTAATGGAATTGCCTTTATTAGAAAACCTAATGCTTTATTAATTTACAAATCTACAATAAAAAAATTATCCTGAAAAAGAGAACTTTGCAGATTCTTATTTAATTCACCCACCTCGCTCTCAGTTTGGAATCAGCTAGGTATGTTGGAAAAAAGAACCATGCGAAAACATAGTTCAAGAACATACACACAAGGGTCTGTAAAATTTTAATAAACATAATAGCAAATGATAATATGTCGAGGAATGCACACAATTCTAAACGGCTGGGGTTGTAGGTTGGGAGATTGACCTGACCATGGTATGAAACAAAAAACTTGTAGTTTTGAGAACATTTTTTCATTGATAAATTCAACCAAAGATGTTATTTTGTGTTATCTGAAGAATTTTGAAGGGATTTACTTTCTGAAAAGTATAGTATATATATAGTATACATAAACACAGTAATCAACCCAAAGGTCAGTTTGGTAGGTGATCATAGAGTTCACAAGCCTTTCTGGGCACCTGCAGTTCCACTTAAGCTATGTGATTTTTTTGGGGTACCAGATCTTCCTGAGAAGCCATAGCCGGCACGGGGAAAGGAACGGGCCCCCTGCCCTGATGTGTGAATCTCACATGCCGTCGGGCTTAGTACTGGGTGAACTCTACCATCACCTACCAAACCAACCTTCGGGTTGATTTCAGTGAATTTTTATTTATTATAATGGTAAGTTAATAACATTAGCTTAAAAGCACATAAGATATTTTCTTGCAAAATGCATATTACCTGAGGGGTTCTATAGTGAACATTTTGGGGCTGAGGCATTATATATTCCCCATGCCCTACAGCAAGCTGCCTCTGACGTTCTCGGGTGTTATGGGGCTGTCTCACCCGTTTCTTGTGTCGTCCTCCACTACTGCCTTCAGTTCTAGGTCGGTGAGGCTGCATTTATAAAATAAATGGCCAAGTTATACTTACAACTGAACTAAATATTTCCCTAGATCCAAATTGGAAGCAAACTTAGCCAACCAACAACTAGCTCTATTTTTACATTACTTTAGGCCTGGTTGTGAAGTAAATCAATGCAGAGATGTACACATTTTCTAAATTTTGCATAAGTGTCACAAGTCATTTTTTTACATCAATTCAATAATTTGATTCCAGATTATGTACCAAAGCAAAGAAAATCTTTACAAACAAATTTTCAAAACAGCTACAGATTTAAGTGCAATGCAATTTTAATTGAAACCATAAAGCTTAATTAATGATCACAGCTTTCATAAGCTCCTTATTCACGCTAGCAAATAGCAACAGAAAAATCACACTTTTAATAAGATACTTGAGTGGTTAATCTGTAATTCATTTAAGCATACAAAGTCCAATTTCACGGAAAAGGGAAGTATTTTTAATGCACATACTCACCTTCATTTAGTCTGGTAATTGTAAGACTAACTACATATTAATATATCAAACAAGTAAATAATCCCCACACAATTATACTATTGGACGTAATGATGTCTCACAAAATTTTCTTATTCCTTCAATACATTAAATAATTAGTGTTTCTGAGTAAAAATGTTTGTTAATAAGCACTTTCTAACTTCAATTTCCATATCAACTACAGGAATTAGAAAACACAGAAACCATAATGTACCAAAACACCCAAAAGAGATCAATTAATCTTAAAATACTACACAAATTTAAACTAAAGCTGCACTGCACCAGTCCACAATTCAAAAAACACCTTTCCTTGGTTATTTCCAAAGACTGAAAAAATTTAGTATCAAAACTGACAATAAAACAAATGATGACAGCATGCATCTGAGAATGCATGACCTCCTCTTCACACCCAACAGCTATTTAGCAATATTAAGGGCTCCTAAAAATACAAATTCAGTCAAATTATTATGTTAGTGTTTTACTAAACACATGCATCTACACCAATGCAGCTAAGCAAAAACTGTTAACAAATGACATTCCAGCTTTAGCCACAGGGAATCGCAAAACAGTAGTAAAAAGAAATACCCCCACAAGCCCCACACGTCACCTCCTCTTATGACAACTTGCCTCATGGATCAGGTCCCCTAACTGTGAATGCTACAAGAAAAGGAAATAAGAGTTATGATACACAGAGTTCCCACAGAAACATGCTCAACTCAGTGATTACAATAAAAATACATTTAATCTGACATGCTCGTAGAATGAGGGGACCCAACCAACAATCAGGAATACCTTCAACTAAGTGTTTATTACCAGAGTAAGGTAGGTACCAGATTTTGGGTAGAAAAATGCTATGGCAATTTCACCTTAAACAAATTAATTGGATCATTACTATTTTCAAACAAAACATTCATTTCCAGAAGGGAAGTATTTGAAACCCATTAGGGTAATTTGCATTAGATAACTAAGGAAGACTAAGGACTGGCCATGTAATCAGTCAAATGTCACAGTCTTTCAGAGAAAGCTTTTCTCATTGAGGATGGCATAAGTCCATATTTATGAGAGTACCAAAAATATCAACCTTAGAGTTAGCTGGGAATATCATACTCATAATACTGATTAGGTCAGCTCTGTTCAATATATCCTCCTGCATATAAATGAAAATTTATACATGAATACATTCAGCTTCTAAACTATCATTCACTGAGTTTTCTTTAGTACAATGGGGCATTGTACACATTGCTCATTGACTGAGAGAAAAAATTAATAGATAAATGCGATTGTTGAAACCTGGCAAGTTATATAATCATTACTATGTCTCTTTCTCTCACTTTGAACAGGATGTTCTGATTTACATTGGTAGGCCTGAAGCATTATGCGCCAACGTATGAACTAAAATCTGCCATAGGTCTAGCAAGTTAAGGTTGAGATGCTGCATCAGTTTATTTAACAAATAATTCGTGGGTCACCCAATAAATCCATAGAAAAAAATAGAAACATTATTCAGGGAAGATTTTCTTATTTTTCAACATAATTTCTTTTAGCTAGACGCAATTTTCCCAGCATTTCATCAACTTTTTTAAGCCCATCCAAAAATAGGATTTCACAATTTCCTCAAAATAGGCATTTGTGTTAGTGATGACAACCTTGTTTGATGTAAATTGTTTTCCGCTGGGCCATTTTTTCAAGATTGGAAATTACAAAATGTCATTGGGGACAAATCTGGAGAATATGGTGGATGTTGCAATTATTTGAATTTTATTCCATAATTTTCGCAGGTTTCTCCCATGCATTGTCTTCATGGAAGAAATTTTTTCTCTGTTAAATGAGGACATTTTTGCATCATTCTTTTGCTCAACTGGCACAATAATGGCACAATGATTTTCCTTCAATGTGTTCCTTGTTGCAAGTAATTGATGCTCATGACTCTGCATGCATCTAAAAAACCATGCCCATCACCTAATCAGCATCAGCTGAGTTCACCTTCCTGGCCTTTTCGAAGTCATATTGCCATTAGAAACTCATTGTTTCAACTGTTCCTTTGTCTCTGGAGTGCAGTAATGTATCCATGTTTTGTTCACAGTTATGCATCAATACAGACTTAATATCAGGATTTCAAAAGAAAAAATGTCAAACAGCCTCCAAATCAACCACATGATTGCACTTATTCACAAATGAGAGCAAACACAGCCCCCATATTGCCAAGATTTTTTGCACACTCCAAGAGTTTAGGCAAAATTGAAAACATTGCATGTACATTGGCAAACTATGATTCATCAATCACTTAAAACCATATTGTGGATTTCGTCAAACAGTTTGGAGGAAGCCACTTCCCCAGCACTTCTTGAATGATGTTCACTAATTGTGGATGTACAGCAACTTTTGAACTCATTCACCCAATTTTAAACAGTCACAAATATAAGAGCATAGGTGCCATCTTCAACTTTGATCTCTTTCTGAGTTAAGCCTTTTATATTGAGTAGTATGCTCATGGCGGGGTGCGAAGAAGGGTCTGGGCTTGAGCCTGCCTGGAGCCACCGTTGATGCAGATCTTAGTGCTGGTTGCAGAAAATTCTCCTAATTACCTAATTTTCTTTCATTTTTCTATATATACAAGAGTTTTTTGCTTCAAATGACATTGAAAATGAAATCAAATGACGTATGTAACTGAAATTATAACAGCAGTCTCATGAGAGATGATGCTCACTAAAAATCAAACCTTTTCTGATACTGTGAATGTCATCCCTTGGATTTTCTGACTCATTGAACCACTCGGATATTATTTCTACTCAAAGAAGCAATCACCATGGTATATTTCCATACTATTTATCTGAGTAAATGTGACCAGTTTCCCCTAAATAAGGCATCTTCCAGCAACATGCTAAAGAATACATCTTAATCACTACATAGGAAGAATGGGCAGTTTAGGGAGGGGTACTTTGGGGGATATATTAGATGCACCTTTTGGAATGTGGCCAGAGGATGGCTTATTAAGGTGAAACCAGTCATATTTATTTAATTCAACATTAGTTTGAAAAAGTACTATGTCTGTTACTACTTTGATTATTCATCACATCCACAAAGATATGCCTGAAACTATAAGGTTTAAAGATACCATTTCCATAGCCTCTTGATCCAGTAAGGAGAATTAATGAGTATAGGGGACAGTGGACTTATTTTTGCATTATGAATAGCATAAATGTGATGTCTTCACAATGAATACTCATTATTTTGCAATACTCAAATCACTTTATCACAAATGTCATGGGAAAAATTTCAAAATAAATAATGTGTTACATCCACAGGAACAGATGATGACTCAAAATTTCATTGCAGAAATTTTGATTTATCTTTACCTAAAAGCACATAAACATTTACATATTTGGGCAGGACTGCTCTTACACTGAATCATAAAAATGAGGTTATACTGTATGCAAAAGTCAAATTGGTTTTCATTCATTAACTATCATTCAAATTCCATTGCGGAAAAACTTCTGTACCTGTCATTAAGTATAACTTAAATTTAGCATTTAGAAGAAAAATAGAAAGAAGTGGTTTATCAGTTGAGTAAACTTCTGTAATATAGTAAAAGCCATTGTATCCGTAAATTGTTCTTCCTCAAATCCCATGTTGTTAAACATGTCCAATAAGTATCCAATTAAAAAATTGACTTGATGGAAAACAATCTGCTTAGTCCCTATATCAGCATATAAGATACGTCTGTCATTTTACGCTAGACTAATCTCACTAAATCTCACTGTTTCCAGGATTAAAAAAAAATTAAATGTACAAGGAAGTTCTCAAATCATCAGCTTGGTCAAAAGCATATTATAAATATGAACCCCAAATCTACCATAAAATATCCAAAAGGTTACCCTGACAAGTGGTTGGGTCACATTATTCAGTAACAGAGCTTTTTGTATGTTTTCTCATAAAGAGCATAAAGAGCAATTTAACGTGAACTAATTTTCTATGAAATATAAAAAAGAAGCCAAGTTTTTCACTAAGCATATAAATTATGAAGATATACACACACAAAATTGCAACAACTTTAATAAATTCACCACTCACTTTCTTTCCCTTATCGTGCATCATCCTTTCGGTATCCTTCAGCATTTCTTGCCTCCACAAGTCAAAGAAGTAATTAGGATCTGTATAAAACTTCAAACCATCTTTTCCATCCTCCCTAAAAAGACAAAATAGCAAGCATTACCCTTAATACATAATGTGCCTAATCATATAAAACAGACACTTAGAAGGTAACACACAAAATATACACAAATTCAAAAATTGACATAACAAATTAACCAAAGGGCCAAATATAAATTGAAAAAAACTGCAGAACAAAAATTTCTGTACCAAATTTCTTTGCATACCAATGAAAAAACAATTACCTTAAGACAAAATAGTTATTTTAGAATATATCCATAACACTGCCTGACAGTCAACCAATACTCTACCAAACTAATAGACTCATGATCAATTGGCCTCAAATATTCTGCCATTGAAATTGTTTTGACAAGCTTCTATGTTAATTAAAGAATTGCTCATTTGCATGTTCATTCAAGTACTTTTTCAAATAATAATATAAAGAAACTTGAAATAAAAATACTGTTTAAAGAACAAGGGCAAGAATTTTAAGTAAAATAAATCCAGAACTATCTTCATTTACAAAAACTTGCCCCACTTATTTTAAAAACTATTCCAAAAATTAAGGCACACCTAATCTGAACATGTCAAAAAAAAATTTATTTTAAAATGTATTATCTTAATTATAATCCAGCATATGACCGCCACAATGAAGAATTGGAAAAAATGGATAAATTTATTTGTTTCAAGACATATTCACCACATTATCATTGTGAAGCCATTACCACGGCATTCACGCCCTGTAGAGGTCAGTTGTATGGACTTTTAGAAATAGGAAAAGGGACCAATTAGGACCTTTGTCACCAAATTTAAGCAAAATAGCTAGCCTCAATTTTCAAAATTTAACATCAAAATGTATTTTATTCTAACATTTTATCCAACATAGCTTCTCATTCCAAGTGAACAATACTGACACATTAATGACTCATTATTCTTGAAACAGAGATACAAAATTACAATGGCAAGTTGATGCTCAACAGAAGTACTTTGAAGTAGTTTGACGCATTTTCACAATATCTGAAATAAATTGAGTTTTTCAAAACTTTTCCCAATGCTTTTTATACAAAACTTGTACAAATTATGGAGATTGGCACTAATATGAACTTCATTTCATTTCAATACTTTTGTCTCTAATTATTTTACACCATGAGTCAGCTGACACTAACATTCACCAAGTATTTGGTATGACGCTTAATGGCAGTATTAATGAAATATCAATCAATGGATAGGATCAGAGGGAGTGATGCAGTAATGCATTTAAAGCCTAGTTTTCACCAGCTTGGATTCATTACTACTATGGTTTTTGCATATTAATAAGTTTCCCGAATAGTTTTATAATCACTGATTCAGCCAATAATGATAATGCATAATCTTGTAACACCTATTGTCAAAAAAGTCTGCTATTTCATGAAAAGAAAACAATAATATTGAAACTTGGCTTAATTTCAAACCCATGAAAAAAAAGTATGATGAGATGTCTGCTCAACAGAGAGCAATAATCATGGTATTATGATTAAAAATATGGCATGACAATATCACTTTTGCTGTGATGTATTTAAACTGAGTATTTACGAAGAAAAATATTCAACATTTAAGTACTTTTTGCATTACTACAAGTAAATTATGTCCTCAACTAATTCTATATTACCAGACCGTGGATAAAACCTATTTGTGCCCTGATAAGATGATCAAATGTACAATGGTATATTGTGTTGCATGAAAATTACCCTGACAACATACATGATGAATTATGAGGAAAGGCTTATTCTAATGTTAATGCCTTATTTTGCATTTTTGTTCAAAATACTTATAAATGGATCATTTTTTTTCAAGAGAATGAACAATCGAGCAGATTTTGAGACTGTTCACACTTTTATAACAGTGCATTATTCACTCAAATCATCAAATTGTATCCTTCTCACCACAGTTACTATTCAGATATGAGCACAATTTGGAAACATAATGTACACATCACTGTAATAGCAGAGGTATTTAGTTTATTCATAACAGTTTAATAATATAATGTAACAATGGGTAACAACTTCAAATATTTATCATGCATTCTGCATGATACTTAAATATGTTTACTTTAAAAATTATTTAAATAATACATGCTTACTTCTACTATTAACAGTTTTCTGCAGATATTATTACAATTATGAAGTAAAATACATGTAAAAATGGGAGTACTTTAGAGTCATTGTAATTAATATGTGATTATAAAATTATCATTAGTAATAACAAGAGCTCAATAGAGTGACTTTTACAGGTTCTGAAGACTTATGTAAACACATTCCACCGTATATGGGATGGGGACTAGTCCTGATTATGCAAACTCCAGACAATTCAGGATTAATCATTCCTATTCCCATGGAATGTTTTCCCCACTACTCTCCTGCACTCTTGATCATCAACAACTTCTAACTCGAAACTATACGAAAAACTTACCTGTAAGGGTTAAGCTTATCCAATGGTGGAGGCTTATCACAATGGCGATATGTTTCCAGCATTGCTGTTGGCATTGTATCCCTGGAGACCACTTGTTGATCAAATACCACAGAGCTCTTGAAAGCTTTACGCATATGGATGTCTTGCAGAGAGACTGAAAAATATATGATAATGCAACATTATTGTTTACAGACAGGTTGTCAAATCTAAAAAATAAAAGCAAAACATTGGCATTCATTTTGGCATGAGACCTAATTTTCATTAAATTTATGCCACCAATGATTTCCTATTCTTTTCACTGTTTCAATCATGTAGAATTAATAAAACATCTACATTCTACGGTAATAGAATGTTATGACTTCATTATGTTTCAGTGCCACAAATTCATTGAGCTACAGACAATTTTTTACAATACATAAAATACATGCATTTCAGTCAGATGTTCACTCCAAATTATGACTTTCAGCTCAAACAAAACAATGATGAACACTGAAATGTGAAAAAAGCAATTAGATTATAGACAGTTAATACAACAAACATACAATAATTATGCCTGGAATCAAATATATGTGAGGAATGAATACAAAAGCATAACTAGGAGTATTTTGAGAAAAGAAATTATTAACTGCTTGCAACTGCAATCTCTCCAAACAGTTACACAAATTAACTGGCAGCAACACATATTTAGGGGAATTGACAAGTACAGAATTGGGCTTCCATCTTCAGGTCTGATGCACTTTTCTAGCAGTTTGAACATACAGATAACACACTATATGATACATTGACGTTGGTTATCTAGTAACCTATATTCAAAGCAAGACTTAGGAATCCCCAAGTATCTCTAGCAATTAAGATCTTTTTGTCCTAGATGATGTTAATTAGCAACAATGACAGTGCTGGAAATTGGAACCTCTTCCAACTGCAATTCAAGTTTATTTAATTAACTATGGACATTTTCACTTATTGAGTTCAAAAGATATTTGATGATAGAATCATTTACAAAGTTACCAAGTTTCACATTTTTTTACAAGTTTTCAATTATTCTTGTTTGAATGAAAGCTCAACTCTTATTTGGCAAAAACAAGGGTAACACTGATAGCTTAAGTCATTGAATTGTTTTCTGGGATTACTTTTTTCCTATTACACATTTTTCACTTACAATTCCAGACTTTTCAAATACAATTACAGATGCATTAGACAGTTGAAAACCTAGGTCCACTGTGACATTCTTGTCAAATAAACAAACCACAGTTATTCACCAAAAGATTGGTTTGAGAGGTGAAGGTAGAGCTTAACTCATACAGCCTTGCATAGCAAGTAAACTTCACACATGAGGATCTGTTCCTTTTCCTCACTACCAGTGGTTTCCCAGGAAGATCTGGTAGCCAAAAAATCCTACGGATGAAGATGAGTGTGGTCATCACCTGGATTCGAACCATGGCCCTCTGGTCAGCATCCCAGCACTCTGCCCACTGGACTACCTTGCCTAGTGTTATAAAGGGTGCCCAAAAAACAACCATCTAATTAATGGCTGTGACACCTTAGCTCCTACTTCAAAATGAAGTGTATATTGCATGGATGGAAAACTATACCATCACCAAACTCTAAAATTTTCAGTTCAAATTTTTTTCTTGAATAAATTATTACTTTGAATTCTTAACCGATTAAATTAAATGGGATGCAGATTAATTGAATCCATCAATGAGATTGTGCAAACTTATTTACAAACAGTTACAATGGTAACAAGTTTAAAGTCAAGTAAACTTTTAACAATTTCCTTATGTATTTCCAATTTTCAGAATAAGACAGCTTATCTTATATCTATTAAGCAAGCATCCCATTTTCACATCCCACCATTTACGGCATTGGTAGCACGAGAGGTTTTGATGGTAATTCAATATTGCTATTACATAATTGCACAGGTCATATAATTCAGGTGATAATAAAGATAAATAATATTATTGATGCAACTTAGAGCCATAGTAAGATCTTTTTATGGCAGTGATAGAAACTAGCCATCATCCTATGGGAGATGAAAAACCACAGTAATCAACCTGAAGTTTGGTTTGGTATGTGATGGTAGAGCTCACCTAGTACTAAGCCCAATGGCGTGTAAAATTCACACATCAGGATAGGGGGGCCAGTTCCTTTCCCTGAGCCATCTGCAATTTCCCATGAAGATCTTTATAATATTTTTAATTTTATTGAGTATTATTTCAAAAACAGCCCTTTTTCAATTAGCTTAGCAATAGACATAATTACAAACACCCCAACCCTTACTAAGTGGAAGAAAGCCCACCTATGCGGGAATCAAACTTGCTAACTCCAAGTTGGCAGGCGAGGACATTACCAGGCAAGTGTACCAGATAGGGGCCGGCAATCTGCCCCCTATCTGGTACCCGAAAAAAACAGCTTGGATGAAGCTGAAGATGTTCAGAGGCATCACCTAACAATTGAACCCAGACCCTTTGTTCAGTTACCCAGGGCTCTACCCACTCAAATTCCAATCCCCAACAGATGAAACATGTAATTTATTTTAAACTAGTTGGACTAATTATGATTTGAATAATCATGTTTTTTAATAGGCCATATATATTAACTGTGGATGCTTAGAAATTGGCCAAATTTAGTCAAGAGGTCCTTTATCATTATGGAGAGTAGCAGTAATCAAATCTAAATGTACAAGTGTACAATGACCTATCCTCAACCTCTGATTATTACTTCTTCCCACCTGCTAAATCTGACAAAAGGCGATTAAGAAACTGGAATATATTGAGTCTTACATGACTTACTTGTTAATTATCAAATATAGGCAGAGATGAAAATCAAGTTAACTTAAAAGTGAACAAACAATGTACAAAGATAAAAACAATGTGTTTAACAATATCACCCAAGGGTTTTACTCCATCAATAACTTTGTTGGCTGCACTATACTGTTTACAAATTCAGCTATATTTTAAATGTTTACTAATAAAAAAATAATCTTCCCCTCTGTTTATAAGCTTTGATTTTGCAAAGTGAACCATAGTTATTTTGACTCAGAATTTCTTTTGTGGTATGACAATTATTGGCTTGATGAAATCACAAGACCAACATTCACCTCTTTACACATAAACAGTACTCTGTATTCCTTAGTGATATCCAATTTTATGACTTTTTTTCAACTTCTCATTCACTTTTGCCTTAGCAAGAGCCACATGAAAACCAGGTTGTGTAACAATATGAGGCAATGAAAGAGTAAGGCTCATGATCATATCATTTGTTAACTTTTAGTTAAAAAGTAAACTGCATTTTTTCATAAAAACTTTATTACACCCTTACCAGTTTTCAATGCATAGGTGACATCATCATGTATACTTAATGATGTCACCTATGCTTCAAATCCAGTAGTGGTGTAATAAAGTTTCAGTGAAAAAATATAGTTTACTTATTCAGTTATCATGAATTTTCTCTACTCAGAGGCCGAAAACAGTGAATTCAGTCAATTTTAACTTTCATTTAAAGTAACTTGAGATTACTACAGTATACAATAAAATTATTGAGGACTCTTCATAGCAATAGGCACTGTAGCATTACACAAAACATTAGCTTACAGAGATGGTCCAAGCATCCACACTGGGCTACCTAGAAAAAATTATGATTAGTCTATCGGTAACACCAACATGTGTCCCATTTTCCATACTATGGCTCACCCCTAAGGGATTATTTTTGGCCTGCCATATTAAACACTAGATAACGGTAATTTTTCCTGAAAATTCTAAATTGCAAATGACTACCCTTGAGTATTACTGTACTGTCTTTGAGGCCCTAAAACATAGTCAATCATTGGTCTAGTAGTGGTTACAAGAAGGTGGCCATGATGAGGAAAAATTTACATTGATTAGGTAGTGAAGATGTTTGATTCCATAAAAAGTTGCTGCTTTCGGAGGTGAACACTTAACGGGGGAGAACTTTGAGCTAAGTTTCACTGTATGTAATATTAAAAAAATGTAACTGCATCATCCTTAAGTTATGGAGGCAAAAATGTTACCATTGATCACCTCAAGGCATATATTTACCTCTATTGTTTAAAATCAAAACAATTCCTTGTAGCAATTTACAATAAAAAATGCTTTTTTATAATATTTCTCTCAAAGTAAACTAATTTTCCAATTTTGACCTTTTTTTATGATGCTATCCACCAGTTTCCAGCACATGAACAACATTCATAATAAATTTGTCAAATTCATTTAGAGACTTCAATTCATAAAAGAAGATATTCTACCACTTGGAACAAGTGTCACAGACTTCAAGTGACCTAAATGTTTATCAAGAAGTGGTAGATTTCTCACTGGATGACCAATCATAAGAGTGGGAGCCTAATGCAAAATTTAAAGGAAGGAGCTTAAATCTATCCCCCAATGAATGAATCCCAAGTTCCCTCCTTTTGTTGGATTCCAGATGGATGAACAGGTGGCAGTTTCTCTGGCTGGGTTCGAGGGACAGGAGTATCAAGAAAGGCTGGAGGCCGGTGGCAGTTGACTCCTAGGCTTTGTGGAGTGCGGATCTTTCATTTGTGAAACCTTTATAATATGACCTCATTACACTTCATCATGAACCAGTTACTAGAACAGGACTACACCCTAAAATTTGGTATGAAACTGGTCAAAACCAGGAAAGATACTAATGACATGCTCAAGACAGCTTATGTTGAAAATGCCATGGGTAGATCGGGTGTTTTGCCAGACAAGGATCTCAAATTAAGTGTTTGCATGGTTTATGATGAACTTGGAATCCATAAAACTGATGTGCATCGACTTGTGACCGAAAACATGGCCATGAGAATGTGTATGCAAAGTTGGTGACACAAGTGCTCTTAGATGAACAAAAGGAAACTCACACATGGATCTGCCAAGAGTTTATCAACCATCCGAGTGAGAATCCAAATTTTTTAACAACGCCCCACCAGAATTCTTACTCTTACCCAGCCTCAAATCTGTGCTGAAATGGTGGAACCTTTGCAACAGGCCATGATGAGGGAACTTAGCAGCATTCAGGGCACCGCCTTCCAGAAGGCATACGAGGCATGGGAAACACAATGGGAGGGGTGTGGGGATGCAAAATGGTGATACTCCAATGACTTTTGAGTGAATGTATCAATTCTGGCAATAAATTTTTCTTAATCAACTCATTCTTAATACTTTTGGAACAGACCTTGTATGAATTTCGATTTTCTTAAAATAACCTATTCACATATTATACAACATTGCAGACCAGTATACATTAAACTTTCAGGCTTCACTTTGTGGAATTGTTAGATGTTCATATTAAATGAGTTGGTGATTTTCCACAGGCTTTTGTGCGGACAATTACAAACCCATTTGATATGGACATTGCAGACCAGGTCCATGGGGTATGTATACTCTATAGTTTATGGAGGTAGATATCTTACTTACAGCCTTCCAAGGTTAAATTGTAGATGATGAAATAAGAGAATGTACTTACAAAAGAGAATGGGATCTACTACTATAGCAATGACTATTCAATGCTTGCAAGTGCTTTATGAGCACTGAATAGTCAGCCTTGAGACCTTGCCTATCATTAAATGTACTCTCTTTAGCCCTCTCATTTCACAATCATTCCTTGCCTCAAATATAATAAAATGATAAATATATCTGATCAACTATTACCAAGACTCGTCAGCATTGGCTATTGTTTAATATCCAGCCATATGGAAATGAAGATGAACCTTCTGTCCCCTTAGGGTGAATTTAGGCACAATAGGTTAACCAACTGTCTCATGCCATGTGTGCTTTTAAATGGAAAAATATGTGATAGAGAATATAATTCTCAAAATTAACTATTGATTTGATGGAAAATATACACAGTTAAATAGTTCACAAATATTCAGTAACAAATTATTTTACACTAAAAAGTAAGAAAATTGTATATACACTAACATCTAAACTTGAAGTATTAATTATAAAACACAGAAATATTTACTCATACCCCCATCCTAGAAGCACATTTGTGGTGAATAAAACCCCACCACTCAGACCAACCAGATGATCTACTGCTGTCTACAGAATGAACTGTAATCAATGGCACAGTTATGCCTATATGGTCCATGAGATAGCATCTAAAAACCAACCTATAGCTAAGATGATGACATTCATCAACCTTATAAAAACAGGTCTAAATCTACCTTACACCACTTCACTAATAGAATCACTAATCATTAAAATAATAATTTTTCCAATGCACAGGAAATATTGGAAAAAAATAAGTTCTCAAGAAACTGAAGATGTTACATGAAGTAAATAGCATGGAATTATATTACTTCTTACAAAAATCCAAAATTGTATTTAACCTTTGTGTATCTTTAATTCCATTGAATACCAGGCTATAATGTCAATATCATTCCAACTGCATTAAATAAATGGAAAGTTAATCAATTTGTAAGCTGAAAGAAATATTATATTAGTGTATCAATAACAAAACTCACCTTCCTCCACATTGCTGTCTAGTTGTGTAACCTTTACAGCAAGTCTGTCTAAGCGAGCCTGAAGTGTATCTGCTCTGGTCGCTATGTTTGTTGCTTCTCTGGCAAGCTCACCAAAGAGATCCTCAGCATGCCGGCTTAAAGATGATAACTGCCTCACAGTGTTAGCTAATGTACCATTTGTTACAGCTTCAAGTTCACTTGGAATAGGAAAGTCCTCAGGAATAGTTCCCCTCCCCACATACACTGGTTCAACCAATCTCTTTGGAAGAGGCATCCTCTGAAAAAATCAAAAACCAAATAAATCAAACATTAGTGAACTAATTCCAAAAAAATGAATTTTGATTAAACATAAAAAGAATTTTACAAAATTCAAGAGGATAAGACCACCAAACAGATTAAGAAGTGCCAAACCTCCAATTTCATAATCCAAAATATTTATCAAATAACTTGTAAAAAAACTTTAAAAATGATAAACACATTAAGGAAAAATAAAAGATATTTCAGAGCACACTTTTTAACCTAAAACAATGTCACCTTTTGAAAAAATTATAATCCAGATTAGTAGAATCATTCAATATTTTGATTCACTTATAGTAATGCATATTTTCCCTTGTCAGCTCTTGGATAAATATAAAATTTGTATTGAAATCTAATATAAGCTAAAAAATTATTAAACATCTCAAAAATAAAAATCATTAAGCATCTATCATTAAACATCATATTTTACACTCGCCCAACATCATTGCTTATTGCTAAGGAATAATTTATAGCAGTTCTTCAGGCTACCCCATTACCTGCATCCTTTCTTAATTCCTAGTTCTCATGCCTTCCACCACAAAATTCTTATACGAGAGCGACCTGAAAGGTTCTAGGCCCGATGATGAAAATGACTGTTTTCCAAATATTTTACTTGGAAATAATATACTTTATCAACATAATTGGAAATTTACTATTAATACATTTCATCGAGTGGATTTCCAGCCCCATTATCCCATCTCCATAGTGTTCTTCCGTAAGCGCTGCACAGTACTCATCTACAGCCAAAATGGCTTCTTGATTGGGCAAAAAACCTGCACCAGCAAGGAAACTTTTGAGTTTTCAGATGAGGTGGAAGTCTGAGGGGGCCAAATCCGGGGGAATCCAACACTTCATATTGCAAATCCCTAAATTTTCCAATCGCCAATACACTTGTGGGCAAGTCCATTGTCCTGATGGGAAACAGTTCTCTCCTTTGCAAGCTTGGTGAACTTTCACAAATTTGTGTGTCCAGTTTTGTTTGAAGGTTAGAATAGTACTCTCCGGTCATTGTTTGCCTTTTTTAAGACAGTTAATGAACAATTTATTCTCGTTTCCCAAAAAAATTGACTCTATGACCTTTCCCAATGATGGCATCATCTTTGCCTTCTTCGAAGCTGAAGAACACAATTGTCACATATCGATGCAGAAAATCACTCTTGTATTTCATATAGCGCACCAAGCACTGTTTGGAAAATGTCATCCGAATGTATTTTTGATCCACAATGTGCATACACAGCACCCATCTTGTGCAAAGATATGTTACATACAATTCCTCTCGCAAAATGTAACCGATGCATTCTTTTGATACATATTAATCTGTCACACATCCTGAACACTTATTCTAGTCGAGGAAAAGTGACACCTGAAAATGAACTAAATGGCAATTAATTTATTGGTAAAAAGGATTATCTGCATGATAAACAATTATCAGTTCAAATATTAAATGGTAAAAAAATCACACAAAAATAATGATGCAGATAACAAAATAATGATAACCACGGAACATGACGAAATGAAAAAAGTGTTTTCATAACTATTTAAAAAAATACAAGAAAAAATAAAATGAATGGAGAAACTTTAATAAGTATTTTACAAAAACTGTTGTATATGCACGGCATGGTTGCTGCATCTAAATATCATCAGCCACTTACTACATAGGTAGTATATTACATGGGTCTTCCTGACGGTTCACAAACCCATGCATTATCAGACTTGGGTACCTGATATTGAGACGCTACCTGAACCCTGGCCGTGGCCGAACCTTGGACGAGGAAACTCCAATCGAACGTGATAATCTCAGTAAACGATTACGCTTGCATTTGAATAAGCATTGAAGAATCATGTTGAAGTGTAAATAAAATAGCAAGAAAACTATAAGAAATGAAGTAAAGTTTCCACAGATGTGTCAATGTTTCCAGAGCTTCAATTTCAACATTTCCGGCCGATCCCTGCCATAGCTGCCGTGATGGACGAAGTCGAGTTGCAAGAAATCTTTTCACTTGTAGCATACAGGGTGCGTTCCTAAAGTTTTGCAATTATTTTTTATTTATAATAATTGATGTTATTTATTTATTTTTTAATAATAGTAATTTGCTGAACAGATTTGAATAAACACTTAAAATTCTTCAAAGTACTGTCCTTGGGCCTCTACACATTTTTTCCAGCAACTCTGCCGTGACCGGTACGCGCCCTGAAAGGCGTCTTCGGGGACCTCTCGCTAAGTCTTCGTCGCGGCTGACTGATCTTTTCTATGGACGAAACCTGGGCTCCCTTTCAGGGCTGCCTTAATCCGAGGAAACAAAAATAAGTCTGCTGGGATGACATTAGGAATATGGGGGGGGGGAGAGGGTGAGGCAGCGTTAGCACCCGGTGTTTGGCCTGGAACTCGCGGACTCTTAGCGCCTTGTGGCAAACACCTTGGGCACGAGCTTGACGCACACTTTCCTCATCGCTAAATCTTCAGTAACAATACGAAACGCAGTAGTAGACAAGTGCAGTCCATTGGCAATCAATCATTTTGATACTTAATCGACGGTCAGAGTCCAACAATTGTCGAAAACGAGCCAATTGTTGTCGATTTTGCTGGTTGACGGTCGCCCTGAGCAAGTTCGTGGCGAACCTCTTCCCAGCCTTCCTTAAAGGTCTTTAAAGTAGATGTGAAATGAGGGTTCATCTACCTCATTTCACATTTACTGTTTAACCACCTCGAAACTTGTGAGTAGGACAGATCAGAGTCCCCATAAGCCTCACGACTCATTTTGTTTAGTCTCCTCAAAAGTTTTTTTTTCAGTTTACCACAAAACTTAATCATCGCGTAACGTTGCTCGATCGTCGATTCCATTTTTTTCGTGACACAGTCGGCGCGCAGAGGTTTACAACTAAAGTCCTTCCGCTTCCACAGTTTGAAGAGCACTGGGACTGGTTTCGCGGCAAAGCTTATCATCTTCCCACCTACTACAAGTGGTTCGATTCCACTCCGACCAATAGGAGCGGCGCGGGAATTTTAATTGCATTACTTTCGGAACGCACCCTATATTTCATCTAGTCCGTGAAAAAAATACGTAACATTCTGTGATTGAGAGGGAAGACTAACCCGGAGAACATGATAGGAATTGCTACTAACTATGTGAGTTCCAAATGACGAAGTTTTATAGTATGAGGTTTGGCTGAAAACTAATGCACACATGCTTGTAAGACCACAAACAAAAACTAGTAAGATCGGGCAAAAAGTACATTCAAGTAAAATTCTTAAGTTTCAAAATCATATATTTATTTTTCAACATAGTCACCATTAAGGCTAACATTTCTCCCAAAGTGTAACAAGTTTTTTCACTCCGTCACCGAAAAACTCTTCCGACTTTTCTCGAATCCAGGACTTGACAGCTGCCTTCACCTCATCACACGAGGTGTAATGATTACCTTTGAGGTGCCTCTTGAGTTGAGGAAAAAAATTAATATCGCAAGCCGCAAGATCGCGGCTTGTAAACATAAGGAGGTCGTGGAATCGGTTCAAATTTCAGGTTTCGCAGAGCCTCTCCAGTTGCGCGCGAGGTGTGTGGACGAGTGTTGTCATGTTGCAAGGTTATTGGCGCCAGGCTGCCTTTAATACGGCAAACTCGACGTCGGAGGTGTTTTAGAGTCTGTATATACCGAGAAAAATTTAACCCTCGTTCCAGAAAATCGTTCACATAAACTCGGTGAGCATCCCAAAAAACAGTAAAAAGAAGTTGCATCAACAATGATGGCTTTCCCAGGTTCACAATCAAGAAATTTTAATACCAATCGATTTACAGTAGACCTATCAGGAGCATCGTTATCATTAACTGCCTTTAAACGACGATTAATCTCTGTAGGAGTCACTTGTTCAGCAGTTAAATCATTCGACAACAGCACACTTTTTAACTTGCGTTGCCATAGCACTAGAAAACGTCACCATACTTCCGCTTCTCAAAATACACTGGATGAATGAAACGACCTCAAGCCTGTCTATGCAAGATGAGGGGGAATGTTACTTCCATATGCCATCAGGAGTACTTCTGAAGGTCCTTTTGTCTGTGGTCTACAAACATATGCGCATTAGTTTTCAACCTACCCTCGTATAAATCATACGATGATAATTTTTATTTTTGCTAACAATTCTGCGATAAGTAGATGAAAACGCAAGAAATTATCTGGCCAACAATGCATTTCAAAACATTAATTCATTCTCTCCAAAAAGGCTGCGCTCTGATTAAAATGCGTCCTCGAGCCTTTGTAAAAATTTTCTTCGAAAACGTGCATGTTTGGATAAAACGGAAAATTACGATAACAAGAGCAGCCACAGTACGCTCAAATTACAAGTTTCAAAAGAACATTCGAGGTAAATTCATGACTTCACAAAAACCATGGCGAACTCACAACCATAGAAAATCATAAGAATAAAAAAATGATATGTAGAATGGGGAGAAGATAAATTCAAATAATTAATAGTTCTCTTGATGCATCATTAAAATTCCTCTCTTGAAGTGTTGCCTTCATAGAAAAAGACAGTGCCTTCAAGAGTGGCATTATTAATGATTCGTGAATCAATAATATATACGGCTTCCGAGGTGAAAACGTTGCCAAACAAACACACAGATCGAAGGTTAATAGAGAAGAAATGAACGGCCCTTGAGCACGTCTTACAAGTATTTTTTATAACCTGTCACTAAGCTGCAAATCATATCAAGGCAACCGACTGTTACAATGTAAAATTACTATATTTCAATGTACATCAGAGGATGTCTCCGTAAAAGAAATTGTCGTGGTATTTCTCGCAGTTCTTTGAATTAGTAGGTGATACTCATTGAAGAGGAGAAAATACTCCAACCGAATTCTCCACCTCTCCCTAGTGGTGCCAATACAAGTGGTATCTGTCGCCTCCTCTTGTAACTAATGCTAACAAATACGAGGAGGGAAGGCGAAAATCGCCAGATATGCAATTTTAGCGATCTCACATACATTGATACAGCCAATCGGTCAATTCACAATTACCGGCAGTCATATCGCTGACTTCATATGACTCTTTGCAGCATGTGGTTGTTATAACATGATAATAAAATCAGTTACGAACATTGATTGAAATCGATGAGTGCCTGTGTTCGTTCTGTCCGTTTCCCTCGGTCCTACATAAGAAATCTGTTCAATAAAGAGTAGACGTAATATTTTATGCGCATAATTTACTGCGATATAATTTAATTTTATGCTATGTCGTTAGCTTAATATGTAACGTATTCATGGTACACGATTCATTATTTTATGCCAAGTATCCTGTCAGCGGTAACTTTTACAAGTTGAAACATTCAGTTCGCCTACGGGAACGGGGGGGGTGATAATACGTGACGAGTATTAGGCTGCATTGAAATTTTGCATTCGGCTGGAAAAAAACCACCACCCGAGGCCAATGCAATGCTACGCTATAAGAGGCTTAAGGAGAGTTTGTTCTTCCCTGTAGCATAGCTGGAAGAATGATTGAAGAGGAGAGGAAAAACACTACGCAGGAAAATGTACCCGGTGGCCCAGTCACTACGTAAACATCAACACCGCAGCGGCCTTCGTGAGGGAATGAATAACTTTAGATCCATAATAGAAATATGGAAATTTTCATTGGTAAAATGTCGGTAAAGAAAGCACATGAGACCTTTTGGTGTGCGGAGGGTTCTGTGAAATCGCGATTCTCTCGCAAAAATCAATATGAAGTGTTCCCCATCCCCCCCTCTACTCCAGACCTAGCCCATGTCAGTTTTCCCTGGCCTTCATCGAGGAACATATCCGTGGAAAAGATTGGCCATGAACAGACGCAGGCGTAGGCGAACCGTATGCGTTTCTACTTGCAATAGCTGCAGTTGACACAATCCTGCAGGCTAAATCAGCGAAACTTGTACCATAATACATGAAAGATTAAGCTTACACTACAACGTGGCATTAATATTTTAACAATTCACTATGCTAGCAAAATTTTTTTAACACTCTTTATTTAACACCCTTCGTACGTTTTAAAAATCGTGTCTACGTATACCGTGTCATTATTTCAAAAGCCAATAAACGATTCCCGATGCGCCGGGTAGCGGTGAAAGCATTCATTGCTGTCATTAATCGGCCGGCAGGCACTCCGGTCTCTCCCATCGGCGTTAACCTATCGCAGGCGAAGTGTCTTCCAGTCACTAAATGCTAACACCACGAACACTTTCACCTCTCCCCAATTCTTGGCGTGACGCTAATGGCCTGCAGACTTTTGGACGTGGTAATGTCTTGATTTGGTAAACTACAGTAATCATCCCGAAGGTTAGTTTCATTTGAGGGGGTAGAGCTCACATTTTCTTTCCTGTGCTAATTTCACACCCTACCCAGCGTAAGGGAGCTTCTATACCGCCTGTTGGGAGCTGACGGTGTCCAGAGACATCACTCGGAATCAAACCCGGGTCCCTCAACCAGTAGCCCATCGCCCTACCCACTGGATTACGATGTTCCCACTTCCATTGGTAATATACAGTAAATTTCTGCTAGAAACCGATTGTTTAAATTTTTCGTTAACTTGAATACCTCCCCCGATGTCTCAATTACCTCTCCCAACTCGAAGTGAACTCCCCATCAAAGCATGTGAATTTCAGCTTTCAGGAAGGCTCTTTCTGGCATTGTCTTTGGTCATTTATTTCAACCTAAATAAATTTTGTAACTTTACCCTTCAGATTGTAATCTGAAAGTTTATAAAATAAAAATTATTGATGCGAGTTTATTTATCAAAACATCCGATAATTAACTGTAACGACACGAGACAAGTACATTTTCTCAGGTTGAAAAATATCTCTAACATGTTATATCATACCAAAACAGGAATTCACAATTCAGTTGAGTTCAGCGCTGAAGCTACGTGAACTAGGAAGGTTGACCATGAACAGAGGGTGTACCAAGGGCTGACATATAATGTCATGCTGATAAAATATTCTGAATTTGTTGTCCTAAGTGCCATCCATCAAATGAATTGATACAATAGGGTCTTCCCGCGTTAGTTTTCATAGAAATTGATATAGTAAATCCAAGATTATGCACACACTCTCAAAGCAATGTAGGACGACGAATATCAGAAGAATTATAGATTAATGATGCATAAATACATGTCACTCTCTCGAAAAACTGATATCACGCGCGCAAGAACATACGCGTTAACAGACTGACACAACAGCACCCAAAATGATGGACTAATTTGCGGGAGAAAACAGCCGAAATCTTACAGCTTCAAAAATTGTTGCTTCACAAGAAATTCAAAACACGTTTTTGGGCAAGTATAAAAAATTAATAGGAGCCTCATATTGCTTCAAACTGCAATCATGTCTGTTTATGAACTACGCATGAACAAGTGTCCAATTACTTTACTCAATCGTTATTAAGGTGCTAAATCACCCGAGCAGTCACGAACCTACTTCCTTAAGCTAAGCATACTACCTTGCCTTGCATACATTACATAATCCATCCAGCAAGCACCAAAAGAAAATTATAGCAGTTCAATTGAAAGCAAACTAGTAATGGTAAGCGAAAACTGTATCGCAGCAGTGCCCTGGAAGAAAAAATGACAACAGGTGGTTTATGTTTTACCCCGAGTCTGGAGGTCCCAAACAAAGAACAACCTCTCACCTTCCTTCTCTCCCTTGAGAAAGGTGGCTGGTACCACCGAAAATTCTAAAACGTGCGAGTTTCTTTTCTTTTTTGTGTTTCTGTTTTTTTTGTCTTTATTAGCCAGTGCTAACTTTACAATACTATACTATACATTATTACTCACATTTGTGATACTTTCACATGTTTTATATATATATATATATATATATATATATATATATATATATATATATATATAAATTAAACATGTGAAAGTATCACAAATGTGAGTATTTGTTATTACTCACATTTGTGATACTTTCACATGTTTTATATATATATATATATATATATATATATATATATATATATATATATATATACTGTATATATATATATATACTGTATATATATATATATACTGTGTGTATATATATATATACTGTATATATATATATATACTGTGTATATATATATATATATATGTATATATATATATATATATATACTGTGTATATATATATATATATATGTATATATATATATATATATGTATATATATATATATATATATATATATATATATATATATATATATATATATATATATATATATATATATAGATTAGGTTGCTAGATTGGGTTTTGTTTGGAGTTACAAAATGTTTATTTGATAGTTTTGTCCATCCAAAAACATACCTTAACCGGTAGATTACCTTAAAAAAATAATATACTTTATAATTACAATTCTGCCTCACTCTCTTCTCTTCCTATCCCTTCACACGCAATTTCACACAGTCTGTCATTCGACAAATGTCCCTAACAATTCTAGAATCCCTACCCGATTCAGCCACCCACATAGAGGTGAGAACTCGCGAATCCGCATATGTCCTAGCTTTCCGATCCTTTAAAATTCCCACCCTTAACCGCCATCTTTAATTCCCCTCCCAGCATTCCTTGCACTTCCCCCCCCCCTTTTTGCCCTCCCCAGACATCATTCTTCCCTCAAGACGTTTCAGCCTGACCAGAAGAAGGCCTCGGAGTCAGCCGAAAGCTCGAACAATCTACAATGTGAGTGTTCTTTTACGTGTTATCTATTTTATCCTGTATTCTATTGTGCCGTCTAAACGTTATATATATATATATATATATATATATATATATATATATATATATACATACATACATATATAAACATGCACAACCACGCCCATTACTACAGCTTCATTCACATGACACAGGCGGTTGTTGGCATTCCATGCAGTTTATGGACTGCAAGAAATGACAAGAACCGTCTGTGTTGGGCATTGTAACGGCTAGCGTAGATTTCTAAGAAAATTCCTGCAACAACAACGAAGTCTTGCTTCCCATGCAGGCAGAACGCAAAATTGGCAACCACTTCGTAAATTAAGGACAATATTTTAATGGAATTTTATGATATTCTAAGGGATTTTTTTCGCTCATCCCTTATTCTACACCACTACAGAATAGAATAGAATGTTGGAGGGATGCCAATTCTAAGAATCAATTACAGTTTCAGCCGAGAGATGGCGTCTGGGTACATCTGCATACATCCCTAGAAGATTAGCACTACGACACAATGCCATCTCATGGTATCTCGTCTTCAGTTCTCCGACTGACCTTAAGGCGTCATGACTGTGAAAATTCATAAAAATATGAATCTCTTTTGCATAGAACTCATATAAATATGGGGGGAAAAATATATGTCTGAACTGAAAAAGGCCGAAAGCTTCAACTTTCTGAAATGTGAGTATCCTCTCTTACGTGTTATCTACTTTATTTTTGTGTTCTATTGTGCCGTACAAATGTTTATATTAATATATATATATAAACTTTCAAACACGAAATCCCGCCATACGGCGAACAAATATTCATTCACATAGAAATAGAGATAAGGAAAGGGGAAAGGAACACACAAAGGACGAACACAGGAGAGGTGGAGGTGGAATCAAACAGACCACTAATGTAAAAATATTTTCCTCGAGCGGGACTTGAACACCGGATCTCTCCACTTGCCGGGCGGATGCTATAACCACCTGAGCTATGATTCATTTAATTTTTATTCGGTCCAGTTCATACGTTACACAGCAAGTGTTTACATTGTACATAATATTAGCTTATAGATCGAGAAAACCTAATTTACACAGACCTGAGATCTGCGATCTTATAAAGCGTCCAAGTGGTCTGATAATTTTGGCCAAGGGATGGCGTTAGGGAGCTGTTTCACCCACCAAAAGAGAAATAGACGACACACGAGAAGGGCAAAGGGTAGTAGAAAAGCATTCATACGAAACCATATTATATATATATATATATATATGTATATATATATATACATATATACATATATATATATATGACCAGGATTCCTCCTAGGTCAGCTACGTCAGCCTCCTAGGCTAGCTACGTTCCTTGTATATTTAAATTGTATCATGGCCTCCACGTCATCTGAACGAAACAGATATTTCCGGCTTAAGACAAATCTCTTTAAAAAGTCACTGACATGGAGGGATCCTTGCAAACCCAGAGTGTGTGTATGAATGTGATTCACGAGAGTGAAAGTTATTTCGTAACTCACCCTAGTGATCGAGTGGTTGTAAGTTTGTTTTATTATTTTTTATTTATTTTATTATTTTTTTATTTATTTTATTATTTTTTTATTTGTTTCGAATTTTTGTGTGTGTGTGGTGGTTTTCATTATTTATTTCTTTTTTAATTTATTATTTTTTATCATTATTATTATTATTTATTTATTTTTATTTTTTTATTACCCAGTGCCATTCAAGTTCACGGTCCCGGTATTTTTTGTTTACATTGATTCACGACCGTAGCTACATTTATTGCATATTTAAAAGGGAAAATATGTTGTAGACCTTTAAATCTCCCAGACCTGGGAGACGAGTCAGGCCTGGATGGAATGCATGAAGTTGGTCGAACCAACTCTGGACGAAAAAAAATATACTGTTCACTTACCAACAATGAATTATAATGTCAATATTGCACCGATCCGCTGAAACAAGTTCAACGAAGTTTCCTTCCCTGTAGAGACTCGTTTTGCTGTCTTTTTGTCCTGAGTTTTGATGCTTGAGGATGCAGGTTCAAGATGTAAAGGGGGGTAAACCCCTCATGACTTGGCCGAGGCCCACCTAAGAGAGCAAAAATATTCTTTAATATGAAAAATGTCTATCGCATTGGATTTATTCTTATAATTAAAGTTATAGAATAACATAAAAACTACTAAATAAATCTGCCGTCCTTAATAAATTAGTTCTTCACAACCAGCAAAGAACGAATGAGCATTTGCTTAACCTATACGTTTGTACTCTTCGGAAAATTATTTCACAATGCATGGCAGCCAATCCATTCTATTAAACAGTACGACAGTTGACTTCCAATAATGAACAATTTGTTTTCTCTTTACAATACATACAACTTCCCTGACACTAAGCATTGTTCTTCAGTGCAAACCTGCCTTAATACAGAAGTAACGGACGGTTGTCTCAGAACGAAGAACAACTCGAGTAGGAATTAGTGTTTCTGCGATATTAATTAACTATAACCTTTTTCCTCCGTGGTTATAGACGCGTTTTTCAATGTTTCACTAGAGGAGCTAACAATACACCACCTTGCTTTCCACGTATTTATGTGACATCAATTCAAGCGATGTTTATAAGTTTTCTTATTTAGCTCAAGAAATCCATATGAAGCTGGCTTTCCTTATCTCGGCACAATCCCGAGTAAATGAATGTTTGCGGCGCTCCATACGATATAAAACTACGTACATCTTGGACGCTTAAAAAATAATTTCAAGCAATTCAAAACTTAGAATGCGTAACTTGATTATACCATTAATTTATTTACTCTTAAACTTTAAAATTATTTTAAAAGCTTTAAATCTATTTACTCTTAATTATAATTCCGTTTATGAGTATATAAACCTTTAATATTTATGCTGCGTAACAAAATAAACACCAAAATATATTTTATTAAACCTCAAGTTTGACAAAATATTTGCAACAGTGCCAAACGCTTGACGGCATCCCCAAAGAACCGAGTGAATTATATCCGCCCGTGCATTTACGACACCAGCGGCCGCTCTGATACGAATTTATTTGCCACTGTGAAGGCAAGTGATTTCAGAAGGTAAACACCAGCAATCCAAACAAATTTCCAATGAAATAGGCGGAACAAACTATAAGCATAACTGCAAGAATTCCTAGTAAGCATTTCAATGAATAGAACAAATTGAAATGAAGTTTTAGGGCGAGATAGTTGTCGTTGGGAAACGACGGCATTGGAAGGGGAACTCCGGTGTGGTTGGAAATGTTCATGGCGGGAGGACGCCTGTGAAAGCTACAGGAACTTTATTTTATGCGGCAAATTGGAGGCTTCATCTCAAACAAATTTTGGTGACGATACGCGACTTCTGTAAAACCCACCACCTTGTCCTTTTTCGACAACTTTGTCAACATAATATAGCAAATAAAACGACACAATTCGATTCTGAGTCGAATATTTTCCCGGCAGAATAACCCGACTGATGGAGTATGGAAGAAGTCACATCCAATTATTCCCGGGGACCCGTCCTTTGGTCAAAAAATAGAACCATCTCTGCTCGTTTTCTCAAATTGTATACTCAAATATTGTTACGGAACTTGACTCAAATTCACACAACAGTTTTTTTTACCGCTGGGTCCAAATTTTTGTCCAAGAATTTTGACCTTTAGACACTGGCTTTTAAGTCCTGCCTCAACCAAGCCATGGGTGCTGAGTTTTATATCTGAGTAACAACATTAGAAAACCCGATAAGATGTCAACAATGTACTTATCACGTTTATGACTATAGAATTTACCAACTGAGTTCATCGTCGTAAAAAGGTCAATATTACGTATCTTAATGACGGCTCCGTTGAACTCAGTGTGATTACAAGCACATTATCGTATCATCCGTCACAGATGGCATGTCAAGAAGAGTTTCAGGCAACAGCTAGCAAAATACATTTTCAATTTAATCTTGAAAAATAAGAAAACTAGGAGTCAGTAGTTACTTTCGATTAGAATGCCTGAGTGGGGAATGACTATGGAACACATGGTCATTCACCAGCTCTCCAATTCCTATTCTGTGTTGTGTATTATAACACTATTTAAGTTTTTCTTTAAGATGTTCCCTACTTGCGAGATGAACTTATTTTCTTGGTAATGTGATATTTCTAGATGGTAATTTTTCGGAAGCAATGAAGGAAATTAATTAGTTGTAAATGTTGCCATACATCCTAAGATACAATTATTTGTTATAATTAAGCATATGTACTTGTATGCTTGTGGAGTGAAGGGAGGTAGATGTGTATTTGTATGCGTGTAAAATGATAGGATGATTCTATGAATGTATGCACTACTGTGGATTTGGGTTTGCATGCATGTGTTAGTTTTGAATGTGGTTTTTCTTTTTTCCTTTTTTGGGTGGTGACCTAACACCCCCCACCACACGCCCTTGCGGCGGCTTGCGGGGTATTATGTAGATGTACATGTACATAAAAAATCATAAGAGTCTCTCTTTTATACGACAAATTAAACAATCAACACATTCCAATAATTATACACCATATTTTTCAACTGTTGACTCGACACTAGATACTATTACAAAATATATTATTTTTTATCTCTCCTCTCTGGCGAAATTCCTTAATAAATTGGCACTGCTTATTATTTCCTCCAAAATTTCCCATCCCTACCATATTTACGAGTACATAAAATTCGCAAGCGTTTAAAGAAAAATATTAACACAACTGAAGATTGTGAAAATAGCACTAAACCATGAGTTGAAAATTTTAACAATTTAAAGTCAGCTGTATGAAATACTACTTCTTTGTAGAATTCTTAACTGCAACAATACTAATTAAATTAATTATCAACATGTATTCCGTAAACCATTTCTATAAAATTCGGTCCTTTATTACCAGTAGTCAGATGCACATTGCACCCCACTTGCACATACTATCCATACACTCCATGATAATAAAAACTCCTTAATCTATTCGGTATATGGTCTCATCATGATTATCATTCATGGTCCTGATTGATCAGCTTGCACTTCGCCCATCTCTCGCCCACCTTACTCTAGCTTGGAGCGGAAAGAGCGAAATCAAGGATAAAATAATACAGTAAGACCCAAGTTCGATATCTTTCACTCGTGCACGTCCTTCTTTTGCATACTAACGCGATGGAAAAATAATTTGAAACAAATTAGATCGACCACGTCCTGGGAGAAGGCATACATAGATGATGATGAAAATGCGCTCAAACTCCCGAGGCGATATGTGAAACACATCTTAAGTTAGGGCTGCATTGAACATGTGTGGTGCTCTTTATTTATATACACCAATTTTTATCGTTGCATCTGCCTGAAGGGTATTACTGAATAACGAGATGTTTCACAACTTCTGAGGGTGCAGGACGCACACGTTATTGGGCGCACGAGATTTTCAATGATAACCGACTGGGAATGAAAAGTGTGAATCAGGAGTAAATATAGCACCTCCCAACTACTGCCCACTGAGTGGATTTTCGACGACAAACATACTTTCGAATTTCTCCGGCTCTTCTATTCCACAATGTCCTTCCATTTCCCTACGGCAAATAGTTGGCAACTCAAGTCAGATCCCTCGATAACATTTCCCCATACCCTCGGAATGGCGCATGTAGATACAAATGAACCAATTGATCGTGAGGATAGAACGAGTGCACCCAAGAAAAGTGCACAACACTTTTTTAAAACGCCTATTTCAAAATGCACAAAAAATAATAAACTTTTATTCACGAGCCAAATCGACATCATAATTACCGATAATATGTAGTCCCCATCAGGCCAAGTATCCTTATTCGGGTTTTCAGTGAAACGGAAATGCTGAATCAAAGCATTAAATTTCCGTGACGCAGAAGCTTAAAATTAGAACTTCGGAACACACACGGCAGCGAGTGGAATGCATCGAAACTGTTGTCGTCTCCGTTTCATTGACAAAGCCGAGAGGCCAGTCTTCTCTTCCCGGCTGTCTTATCATTTTCTCGAAACATAAATTCCAAGCGAATTTTTGACAATTTGCAATATAGAGTGAGAAGAGGCACGAGAAACGAGTGCTATCTTTAGTTTCTACACATATTTATTTATCTCGGTTAGCGTCATTTCACTTACGAGTAATTTGGAATGGATGTCCCGTTACACTCAAACCTTGAGATAGACTGTTAACCCACTCCCCGTCGTTTGACCTTATGGAAATTTCACACACTTAGGGATTTCTAATGGTAATACAACATTATAATATCCCACTCCCCATCCCGCGCAACGTATTTTTATATTTTCAGACAGCCTTAGCAATGTGAGCGTACATTGGAAAGCTTCAGGCCCGTATTCCGAAACCAATATATTAAGTAAACGCGGTGAACCTGCAAGAATACTAGTATTGCTTCAACAACAAATCTGCATTAACACTTTAAACCCATATTCCGTAACGACACTACATCATGTCGGCACAACAAACTTACAAGAATACTATTGTTGCCTCAAGTATGAATTGGTATTCAGATATCCACTACGGAGTGGGTAAAAGCACATTTACAACAGTTTAAACTAACAAAAAATAAAACATTTGTCATTTATGCACAATATATATAATAGGTCCTGTCAAAATGGGGCATATCTATACCATTGCTTCATTTCTGTAATTTACTTTTATTCATTTTAGTTACTTCAAATCATTTTCCACTGCTCAATCCCAACCCACATTTATCTCATTGTTTTCTCAAAATATATCTATTTACTATTTCATATTCTCCACTAAGGTATAACATAATAACATAGCAATTTGACTATAATGTAGCTACTTTCACCATATACTAAAAATAGGCTGTAATGCACTCTCTTTATTGATATGTCTACTTAAGTATGCTTCATAAGCAAAGAACAATTTTATCCTACAAATACTTATTAAGCTATTCATGAATCCAAACTCTCGTTTGTCTCCAAAATGCTAACTAGTCTTTCGCTTGGATCTCTTCACATTTAGAGGAATTTTGAATTTTTAGAAAAGATGTTACATTTGGAAGTTTCCATTCATCAATATTTATACCTGATGTTAAGGATAAATGTTAGTGGTGTGTCAATGAATTGCAATATTCTGGGCACGTAAAGGGCTTTTGGCTTTTATATCACATGGGTTTGTCTTGTGATTTTTAAATTAAGAAATAATCAATCTTTCTTTGGCCATTTGCAGCAATGGGACTTCAGAGATTTTGACTAACATTTTATTAATACCAACATCGAAATGATTTTCCTCCACAATAATTTATTCTTCTCGGTGTCTTCCACAATCTCTTATCCAGTTATTTATTTTATTCCAGAATTCCATGTCATATTCTCTTTCTGTCACCAATGAATACCTTTTACTATCATTTATTTTATTGTTGCCTTTCTTTCTGGAAACATGCAATTTGTGTGTTTACTAAACAATAAAGTATACCTGTCAAAACCACATGAAAAATAAATCTTTTTTTTATCTCTAATTATTTCCTAATAATCACTTCTGTATTTGCTATTTTCTACTCTTTCCTCTATGCTTTGTTATCATAGCATTTCTTTTTTTCCGCCCAGTTTTTTTTTAATATTTTAATGTTTCCTTATTATATGCTATCTATGGTATATTTGAACTATTACACTTCTTTTGTCTTATATTTCCCTTTGTCTGGGACTGTACTAAACATATTGACAACATGCAAATATTTACCATGAATCAGTGAGTTCTCAGGGTTTTTAATATTTAATTCTTTTCCATCAAAATTCCTTAGCTGTACTCATTATATTTCACTTTCTGAGTACTTGATGATATATTCTTATGATCGATTGTTATTCCGTCTTCTTTTAAAAAAAATGTTTACATATTAGTGGTTCATAAACCGTAAATTCAAAACTCGAAGGAACATCGTCTGACCTAGGGCAATGACAACCAACCTTATAGAGATGAAAACGTTCTTCGGAAAAACGCTTCGAACAAAGTTTGAAGTGCGATAATAATGCAAAATATATTTTCAAAGCTTTTATTCGTTTTCGCTTCACTTATTCATCACAAGGAAAGTTATGGATTATAAAAGATATGCAATACAAGTCAGATTTGATAAAAATTAGTCATTGTACAATATAAAGAGATGAGCAGGTGTTTGTTAACTAGCAAGTGCTTACGTTCTTACATTCTCCCGCTCACACATTTCAGAAAGTAGGCACTCCTACAGATTCTGCACTAACACCCCTGAACTAGTATCTCATTCTCTTCGCCTTCTCAAAATCCATCCTTAGGTTTTCCTTCCGTGAGACTTGACGCATCTGGCAGCTCCGCTCAACAGCCCACGCGGGGGCCTACGAAACAGAGCCTATGGGGGGCAGGGAGGGGGAGTGAAGCGAGAAAGAGCAGGGGTGGAGGTCAGGGGGGCGAAGGACGAGCCGTCAACGCGAAGGAGATCAACGTGAGATCGCGTGTCCGGGGAACAACGAGTATCTTATGGGTAACATAGGGGTCGGCCAGCAGAGTGACTGGTAACGGTGAAGGGGAGGGTTGGACGGGGCGAGGAGGGGGTAGGTTGAGCAAAAGGAACGGCGAGAGTGGGGAAAAGAGGGGATGAATCCAGGACTGATGGGGGGAGGGAGGAGTGGGCGTGGAAACGGCCGGGTCGGGGAAGACTGAGTTGAGGCGGGGGAGCGGACGCGGAGTTAACATCGGGGAGTGTTAGGGAGGCGGAGGGGTGAGTGAGACAACCTCCCAGCTCGGGTGCGGGGGTGGGAGCAGGAAGCGGAGGCTGCCTGTTTGATCAATACGTGAGCCGGCGGCTCCGAGAGAGGGCGAGGAACCGGCGTGGCAGCCGGCAGGATGCTCGCCATTCGCTTACCCCAGTCCCTGCGTCGCTCGCACGCCTGTAATACCTTTCCGACGAAACCCTCTCGCCCTTGTCCTTGGCACCATACCCTTTTCTTTGGGAGCCCGGTGAACGCTGACCTTCCGGCCACGGCGAAGGCGTATCGAAGAATCCTATCTTTGGGTCGGGGGAAGGGAGAAAGAGACGTTATCTTCAACAAAGGAATTACGACAACGCATGCGCCAAGAGGCAGAGGCCGCCGACAGAACTGCAGCACGCCTACCAACGGGACTTTGCAATGATCACGCGGATCAGAATAAAAGACGGCCTCATGCCCAAGGGACGTCGGAGACGGGGAGTAAACCCCACCCTCCAATTCCCCTCTCCACGCTGCGCTTACAATAAGCTCAGGCGATTTGATTTGCCGGTCGGTTCCATTGCTGCGGAGCCGATGCGATTATTCCGTTCGCGGTTCAGAATCCGTATATTGCCTGAGGATATGACTGAGTCAGGCCGCTTGAAAGCATCAAATGCGCTGGCTCACTTCGGTTAAAAAAGGGACATTTCGATTGTCAGCATCCGCGAAGCCCCACAGATTTTTCATTCATTTCCCTCTTTACAAAATCATTCAGACTAAAACCGCGTCTCTCCAGTACCAATACTGAAGGACCTTCATGGACACGAAGACCAGAAAGAAGTTAGTACAACTGCGAATCCAATTATCGCACCCTTTAACTACGCGCTCCTGTAAGCTTTCCATTCGACATAACAATTGTGACAAACGTCATTGCTTAGGCGTCATTTTAGGCGCCAAAAATTAACGTCAAATCATCTCCAAAAACCCTCCCATGGACTACAACCTTGACGTGGTGGAAGGGCTTGTGCGTGACCCCTTGAGCTGTGCTGGCGGAAGTAATAATAATTGCTCCTGGTAGGGTCACCCATGCCAGATAGGTCGAAGGTTAGGAGCAGACGAAAGGTAGTCCACGCAGCGGCTGCATAGGTGTCTGACCCCAGTGGGGCGGCCATTAAGTGATGGGGTCACGTTAAAAAAAATATTGAGGAAGGCAACGGGAAACCACCTCAATTATTATTCCCAAGATTTTTATGATGGACAGTATAGAGAAATTTAGTCCTGGCAAATAGGGGACTCGGCCCAAGGGACCGTGTGTCGTGCCCGGCAGCGAGGGAGGCAAGGCTTCCGCGGTCGTCATCCCACGAAACCCTTGCAGGGGAAAAACAACAGTTAGTAGTTAGAATAGGAACATGGAATGTCAGGACAATGTTGAGGACAGGCAAATTAGAGAATATTACACGAGAGATGGAAAGAGGAAATATAGATATATTTTAAGTTTATGCGAGGTGAGATGGAAGGATAACGGGGATTACTGGAGTGATAATTATAAACTAATAAACAGCGGCTGGACAAGAGACAACGACGGGTTGCCATTTTATTGAATAAGAGGTAGGAAGAAGCGTATTCAATATTGAACAAGCAACGAATTGCATATTACTAGTTGAGATAAAAAAAGAACTGACGAACCTGGTCATTTTTCAGGTATGCATGCTACCGAGCAATCGTAAGGAGGAAGAAGTCTATAAGCAATTGCAATTGAGTTCGGCAGGAGACACGGGTTAATTGTCACCAACACAGTTTAGACACTACAAAAGGCGTAGGTATACATGGAAAATGCCAGGTGACTCAGAAAGGTATTAGTCAGATTATATTCTGGTTAGGCACAGGTTTAGCAACAGTAAGATCAATTCGCACAGCTTCCCGAGAGCGGATGCGGTCTCTTGACCACAATTTAGTTGTTATGAAATATTATGCTATTATTAATAACCCTTGCTCGGGCACTATAATTTACATCGAAAGGATTACTCGTTTTCTTCAATTCACCCAAAACATATGACATTGTTACAATATGCCCTGCATGCATTCAAGGATTGCTTTCAGATGCTGCATAGCCATCTAACGAGAGTCAGGAAAGCGAGATGTGGCAAAGCAGTTGTTCTTTCCAAATCTCGTCCTCCAAACGTCTGTTGGTGACGTTGCTGCAACCAACTTCAAATACTGGAAGATACGGAGGGTGTGCGCAATACTGGGCTTTCCAGAGTTCTAGCCTGCTTTATGTCCACTACATTTTGCCCACATTTTCTGCGACTCGGGTGAAATCAAGCCCCTATCCGGCACAGGACCATTTTCATTACAACAGCTCTTCAAATTATGTCGCATGATATCCAAAACCACAATTTAAACCATACTGACAACGATGCTCGATACGCCACTAGGGATCCACGACGTTTCCACAAATGAGTACGTATCATACGACATAAATATACTTTTTTGTGGGCATGGTCGATCTACCTGAACTAAATACCATGACGTCTGTATAGTGCTACTATCTTGAGCCGATGCGCTCAAGACGTTACTAGTTATTTTCGATGGTAGCGATAAGAAGAACCGTGATTAAATTGGCACACTACTTTTCCGTCTGATTCCTTAAAAGGCTTTAAGGGTTACACTATACTTTTTAAACAATTTCTAGACGGTTCATTTCAACCATTTAAAAATCTTACATCCAAGTACTTTTCGACTTCTAGAATTCCCTTGACACTTGACCGTCAGAAACATTACACGAATTAGGAATAAAAACAATCAGCGCCCTAATCCTGATTTTGTTTACACGAGGTTAAGTGTTTTACACGGCGCGCTCTTTAGAATTCTCGAGGGAATTATAGGACGTGTCCTCATTATCAGATATCGTATAATTCTACGAAAATTTGGTAGGTGGCGAGTATTTTAGGAATGGAAATTATCCGAAAATAGAAACCGGGCTTTAACATCATAAGATAGTTTTGATAGAGGCGGAGATTGGTAGTGCCGTTGATTAGAGAGGGTCAATCTCACTTCTTTGCTTAATTACAATTTATTTCCAGAACTAAGCAGTTTCTAGACTGTTTTAAGTTTTAAAGCGACCACCGTTAGCTGAGATGAGCCCAGTGTCATTGATAGCCACAGCTATCGCAGGGCAGTCATTCTTAATACTTCGCGGGTTAACATCCACAAACGACATAAAATAAATGAAAACATTTAACAGAGTGCAGGTTAACTTTTCAATGGCAAGCAGATTCACTAATACGTTTTTATTTTGGTATAAGTCCCGCAGTATAAACATACCTAACCGGCTTGTATTTTAAATTTCAAACATATCTGCGATTCCTCCATTGGATAGGCAGGAGTGGAAGAGTGATTCCGGTAGATACCTGTACATATACTCCAACAACATCGTCAGGCCGCCTGGAAGCATCCATATCTGTGCAATATCCCGCATGTCGCCATAAGGCCAGCAAATATTTTAATTTTTTCGATTCAAATTTTCTTGCAAAACGTATGAAATTAAACTTAAAAATGGAAAGCCAACAACTGGTAAACTGTATAAGAATTAAACCTCCTTCTTAACCTAGCTAACATTCGAAGGATATAGGAGACGATTCGAGATTTCTTGAGAATCAAAATAAGAAACGAGTGCACGACGATGTATTGTTACACCAACGAAATCCTTCGTATACTTACGAAGCACTTTAAACTTGATACCTTAGAAATTTAATATCCATTCGTAAACTATTCACTATTGAATCTAAAAAGGCACTAATTTTGCAAGGAAAAAATAATCAAAATTAAGTCACGATTTGAAGGATTTATATTATAGTGAAATCCATGGTTCAAACCGTTCCATCTAGCACGAAATGAACGAGCCATACCGTAGGAATAGCCGTCCCATTTCCTACGCCAAGATATGGAGTGATGTAACAGTTTTACTCAACTTCTTTATCAGAGGGGAAAGATAAAGCTTCCTTTGCGGTTACCAGAAACGCATTTTGGCCGAAACAGATTTGATACTGCAAGGAAGCTATGGCAGACGAGTCAGAAGCCTGTAATCCACGCCAGGTTTTTTTACCCACTGAATTTCCCAACCATGTCTGCCACTGCCTATACATTCTTACAGATTCTCCAGTAAATCCCTCACGTCTGATAGATGGGTCACCACGACAATATCGATGAAAAGACAAAAGAATTTCCGAGTTACAATAATTTAATGCGAACCAGCCCATGACAACATCCATCCAAGTTATCAATAAAAGCTACACATTGGCAAGAAGAGTGAACGGCATGGAATCCTTCATAGCTACGACGGAGCTTATCCTTAATTTTCATGATGTCAGTTTAAATTTTCTCGGGGGAGTATTTTTTAAATGTATCCCTAACCAACAAAATGTTTACAAATTTCAAGTCTTATTATTATTTTCCATTGTCTTATTTAAACCGAGACGGTGGCTGCAACGAGGAAAAAATCCTCCAATTATTATTTTTCAAAACAAGACATTTGATGGAAAGTCAAACCACACGCGGGGAAAAAATATAAGCCATACGAGAAGCAATGGCAACACTGCACGATAGCGGTCTAGAGGAAATATAAATGGGAGTGGTTCAAGGTGATAACAAAAGCAAGGGGAGAGGCTACAGAGATAGCGAATGACATGTCATATACCCAGCAGTACGACATGAAAGCTATAAAAGCTAGTAGCAATAAAAATATCTAATAATAAATACATATATTTATTTATTTTCCAACATAGCATAAATAAACAATCCGTGCTACTAATATCATGCTTAATGTGATATAACAAGCTATCAAGTGGAGACGAAAACGTATCTCTCTAGAACTTGGCACTTTTGAGGGAAAAATGCAGCGAACCAAACTCGACCAAGTATTACAGGGTAAGGGAAAAGCCAAAACTATAACTGGATGCACAATTCTTAGCATTGCCGGATACAAGTGAAGGTAAAAATACATTAAAACTCGTATAAAATCAATGAACCGTTCCTTTCGGGGTAAGCAACATCTACAATCATGATTTTGTATTATTTTAAGGCACTAATTCGGGCTTTCCTATTTCCTCGTCACTTCATTCGCTTTTTCAGCGGTAAATTCCATAAACTGCTTCATACGTGATCCTAAAACTTCTAATATTCCTCGTGTTGTCAACACCTTCGATCTCGCACAGCTTTATCGGTCTCCTTTTTCCGACTTCTCTCGAGAACTTGAGATATGAAACTATTTGTGGAGTCGAGCATACAAATGGAAACGGTCCCTTACCAGTTGTGCCTAAAGGACTCAAAACGTTACGTGAAAAGATGACTCGCGTTTAACCTTCAAATCGAAGTCATCAAATTGACCAATTACGCACGAGTCCTTCAATTTCACCGACGACCAACGATCCTCGCTCGCGCTTGAACGTCGAGAGGGAGAAACATTACAAGACCCCCGACAAAAATAGACATCGGAGTCGACATTGATAAAGACTAATGCGAGAGAAATCCTATCTCTCAAGAGGGAAAAACGACTAGCTATTTTTGTGAGTCCCACACACAATTTTGAAGAGCCATCTCATGACTCTTCAAAATTCATTTCGAATATCAACAGTTAAATACATCCCAACACTGATTTTGAAAAAAATTGCATCGAGTGATAGACGGGACTGTGTCAACCAATCAATGCTAAAGAAACGTTCACCAATTACCTCAATTTGTTAGATTAAATCATCGTGAACGGCGCCAGTAAAGGTCTTGCACAATCAACGTGGAACTGCTATCCTTATCAAACGTTTACTCTAGTCTCATTTAACTATTTAGCGATCTGACGCTAATTCATCCTCGCAAAAATGTACAAAGCAGGCACGTTTTTTCATCTTCATCGGCCAGGGGCGAATTTTTTCCAAATTTTTTCATAAATCATTTATTCCTTGTCTTCTTTCTCCATACCTAAGTTACAATTCCATTCAATAATGTACAATTTTGCTAAGGCAAAAATGTAATTTTTCCATTATCCACATAACACCCTTCTGTCGTAGTTCACACGCTTACCTTCGACAATCCTGCCGTCAATCAAAAACATTTTGAATTGAAGCAATTGAAAATCATTCACAAGTTCAATTTCTAACCGTTTACATTCCCTAAGCATCCATTCTCGCCATTTTTCTTGGCGTACAAAACTTCTTTCGTTTTAGAGCATTTATCCTACAACCCTTGATTACTTCACTGAAACTATTCAGTGTCCCCTGTGGGTTATCAATCAGTAATGAAACATCGTCGGCGCATTGAAAACGGGTGACGTAATCTCTCCAACGACAATGCTTACGTTATCCTTGCATACATTTCACACAAATTCATCATACAATACCAGCCACGGTGGTGACGCAAGGCATCCTTGTTATACACTATGCTTTCGTTCAAACCAGTCACCCTAGGTCACATTCACTCTTACACCTAAAGCACCATATGTCACCACAATAATTAACCTGAAGTTTTGTTTAATAAGTGGGGGTAGAATAAACTTCGTACTAAGCTGTTGCATGAAATTCGCACTTGAGGGGTGGGGGATCAGTTCCTTTCTCTTCCCCGCCAATGGTTTCCCAGGAAGGTGTGGTACCCAAAAAATCGTAGCTCGGGTGAAGATTCGCACATCTAGCTTAAACAACATTCAACTTCAGCTAATTTATGTTTTTTTCACAACCATCCAGAACTTTTCTCCGTTTACCCTGTCATGCGCTTTTCTAAAATCCACTAATGCAAACCATACGCCAATTCCCATATTCACGCATTTTTAAATCACCAACTAAAATACAAACGGGTGATTCATACTGGCTCTATTAGGTGTTTAAAATATTTATTTCCCATATTTTATCCAACCGTAACTTTTTGCGCTTTCTTTCGACCGAAAATTATCTGGCATTACGAAGACTTGTTGCAATTTAATTCTTACAATCGACTGCATAATAATGTTTGCCAACACTCAAAAATACACGTATACACACGCATGTACCTCTTGCACTGAAGTCTCTGTGAACTCCCTGACCTCTTACATCACTGCCCTGTAATCATTTTCACGGTCTAATATATTTATTTTACTTTCACTGCCTACGCTTGTGTCATATAAATCCTCAAAAGTACTCCCCGATACATTCCTAATTCTGAATTCACTTAAGGCAGTGTCACCGTACTTATTCTCCGCTGTACTTATCCATTTGCCCTGACCTTGCTTTGACCTTTCTGCAGATTTCCAAAACAGCTTCCCATTTCCTTACTTGAACTTTTTTTAGGTTTCTTCCGTTCAGATTCTTTTCTTACTCTCCTTGACAGCATTTTTGCATTCTATGTTTTCCTCTTGACGAACGCCTTATGAGTTTCCTCGTCTCGTCGGCTCCTTCGATTTACACCCACAGAAAGTCTCCCTTCTTCATTCGATCAGACATAACATTTCGTTTCCCCTATCACATATTTACCCAAAAAACTTTCAACATATTCGACATACATTCCCTTCAACATTTACCATTTTCCGTACACTTATTCCATTCCACCAGACTCGAATTCAGTTCTTCCTCAAGCCTGCAACATTCACAGTGCAATCTTAAACCTTTCACTCGCAGCCTCACTGATTTAACTCTCACTTGCTCTTGAGCTGTTAACGCTCCTCGTCACCCACTTCCTGCCAAGACTCCAACCTTCAAAGCTACCTAACAAAGTCTTGTTTCACATGAATCACTTATTATTGCTCTCGTGTCCTTCACTAACTCTCAGTCTCTCTTTTGTGTTAAATTAAGTCAATCACTCTCCTGAAACCGTCCCTTTATACAGATTTCAATGGATTCGCGCAAACAATATGCACTCGAGATAATTCATTTTCCATGCCCACATTCGACCAGATCAATCCGTTACCATTCACTCTGCGGTCAACAAATGGCCCTTCCATATTTTCGGAGATATCCCTTCTCACATCAAGCAAACCTTTCACGGCTAACTTTCATCAGAAAACAGATAACCTAGTGGGATTTTAACTGGCATTTTTTACGGACATCTAAACTCTCTCGTTCAGAATCGAGCCACCCTCAAACAGTAGTATACATTGTCGTCAACTCCTGATCACTCGGCGTTTCCCATCAACTTCACCAATATCATAGGACTTCATAAGCCAACAGTTTCAAATATTCAATGGACTTCCATTCGTATCGCAGCCACATCATTCATTTACGTCTTGCCCCTTGTCATGATTATAACACATATTCAAATGCCAATTGTATGTAGACACAAAAATCACAACATTTCCATTTTGATCTTAAAATGGCAGGATTAGACCTCTTAAATTTCAACGCCAAATAGACGTTAAAAAAAACTTAAAATGAACGTACCTACGGTCGTCAAACAATAGAAAACTAAAAAGTCAAGACCGTAAACTTGCGGTCTTGGCTTTTTCGTCTTCCAACTTATGGATAATCTCGATGGAGGTAAATAGAGTGAAAAAATATTTACGACACATTTTATGAAAAGCCACTAGCAGCACTGCCATGTCCGTCTCTTAACGGGCAAATTCCGTGCGAACAACCTCGCACGGCTTCGGCCGTCCAACGTTTACGCCCGGCTTATCTGAGTAATGAAAGATTAAGCATACATGGATACCAGCCCTTGTAGAACCAGTCCCATGCGCAATATTCCCGACTAACAATTAGGGTATATTGTTCGATTTGCAATTATTCGCAAATGCAGTGGATCTCATTCTCCAAATTCTTTATTAACATCGTTCAAAATGCATTAAGTGATTCTACATAATTGACACAAGACGAAATATGGGCGTATTAACAATTCAGGCGTAAATTGTAGGCGCACAGGGTACAGACTGATACAGAATCACCAAGATGATATGCTCAAAATTCGTCCATCTAAAAACGTTATTCTACTCCCAATGGAGCGTGAAACCGTACAGTTCTCGTGAAGTTCTCATGAATGTTTAAACAGCAAATGCCATGCCGGGGGGGGAGGGAATGGTAGTGTGGACATCATTCCAATTTATTAACAACCATAATACGCTCATTTTTTGCTGGGTTCTTAAATTTTACGATCTTGGCTTTAAAACCGAAACTTGAGTCGACTCACTCAAATGAATTTAACATGACGCAAACAAGTAGAGCCTAAAATGCTACCAGAGACTAAAAAAAGCTACCTCATGGCGACCTCGGACGCTTGAGCAGAAGTCCTCTGCGCTAAAAGGCATCGTAAATTATGGAACACAGATTCAAATCCCATCGTCAATTTTTTATGTGGCGAGTCCAAGATGATATTTTAAACTGATTAATCATATACTGTCAGCATATTAGACAAGCGTACAGTGACAACCATTTGGGGAATACCGCCATTACAAAAAAATATGCACGCTGAACGCTCCGCATAACTTAGATCAATGTCCACGTCTTGTGCAATGTCCACGTCTTGATCAAAGCCCTTGTCGCATGGTAACGCAAGGTGGAAGATACATTAAAAAATGTTGCCTACTAGTAAATAAAAAAAAGAACTGTACTACTCTATGTATTAATCCCTGCCTCATTCAAAATTGTTCGCTTCTGTTAGAATAATCCAAGGGCTTCTGCCACTTTTAATAACATCACTTAGATCTTTTGCTCCAACTCTGTGGGGAACTCGTTTTCGGTTTGGGATTTAAGTCACTGAATACTTGCATGTTTAAGCCGCTGTCTCCCCGAGTTTATGAAAACATTTTACGCCCACGAGTTGCTTTTTATTTAATTTTATAATTAGAAAAATTGCATATGGATGCTGACAGCATTTTTCCATAAAAATCAACTACAAGAAGAAAAAAGATTTTTATCCAGCATATAGTAGGTAATTAAAAAATTGCTTTAATGATTAAATAGGGACTGTAGATGCCAACTTAAGGAATTAGTTGTTGACACCGATTACTATAAATAACGTATGTACTGCACGCGATCAGTTCACAAACATATAAGTACCTACAACTTACATTATCACAGAAAAACATTCAGGTAATAATGCAAAAAAACATGAAAACAAATATTGAATGTTTAGAATATATTTCTTTTGCAAAACTTCATCCATTCATATTCCTGCTTTCTTTGTTGCGTCAAGAGCCATTCTTCGAGTTCTTTTTAAGAATCTCATTAATTATTTTCAAACATAAATTCAACAGGCAATGAATTGTACACCCAGGCCCCTGGGTGCACAAATGAACAAACTAATACAATGTGAGGTTGGCTTGAGTGAATCTATCACTATATTAAACTGTGTTGTATCCAATTTCTGTACATTTTGTTTCGAGCAGTGCTGGTCTATCACCACAGTGAATAAATAATAACTTCTGTGCTTCATAGATGTAACTTAGAGGAGGTAACTTTAATGTGATGAGTAGATGATTTTCGTGACGGGATTTTAGACTTAAAACGCTAATGATTCTCAAGTAAAAACTAGCAACATTAACTAAAAGAACCCTGGTAGTAAACTTATTAAATAAAGAAATTTACATCAACTTAAGTCCAGTTTGGTAACAAATTTAATGTGTCCCCAAAGCACGCCTATGGAACAAAATTAATCGAACCCAGCGCAGCACTACCACTCGGGGAACTTTTTAAGAACAATTCCAACGCTTTAAGAACTTCTTACCATTAGTTTCTTGGGATTCATTAGCGTAAGACACTGATTCATTGAACACGAGGCTTTTTCTACTTCCAAAACGAGTACTGAAAAAGGAAGAGAGGTAAACATTCTGAGGGAATAAAAACTCTGCATATATTGAATGAATTTTAAATTTCCCGCTAAAGAATATTCACTTCCTATAAGCATTGAAATGGCCAGATTGTTACAGCTTCACGATTACGCAGTACTTATCTCAAGCCTCCCAGTAGCGCTGTTATAACAGTGCAATTCATTAAGATAACTGAAAGGACTTGGTCAGTCATATCGTTGTGCGGTTTGCTGAGTCCGCAGAAGTCAAGGTCACGGGAGTTCCTCAGAGAGCTTGAATGGGGCCCATCGCCGAGACTCAATATCGCAGTTGATACGTTTATAGCGCACGGACGGCCCGAGACAATATTGTTCTAAGCCCGTATCACACGGTCAATTTTTTTACGAACAAATTCGGGGAACATTTAGCTCATCTGGGTTAGCTCCGGCCGCCAATTTTCGGGCTACATGATCGTTTTGCTCTCCCTGCTCGAATCATTTCCAGTCCGTTGACAATCGATTCATTTCGTCTATCTTTTGTTTAGGAAAAACACCAAATGTATTACAAAGTGCAAGCATCTTTTGCAATGGCTAAGTGGTGCTAACTAAAAGCAGCATTATAAGGATTCCTCCTATGCTAGGGACCCGTCAATCACACAAATGCAAAACGAAACAGAAAGGACTTACGTAAACGCGCAATTACTCAATCACTTGGGTGTGCCAGACCTTTGTGAATCGCACTTACTCACTCACTTACAGGGTTTACAAGGATTTCTCCTATGCCATGGGCCTATCAATAACACAAATAAAAACAAAAAAGGAAATAAGTAGCGGGGGTAGTTAGGTGCCTAGAGAAAACCTAGGTTTGGAAAGCATTTGATGTTCTATTAAAAGTCCTGCATCCAAAGAATTTATGTTTTGTGCGTTTCACAGTCGCCGGACGACAAAGATATTTTAATACTAGAATAATATAAGTAATTAAAAGTTAAACTTTTGAAAGAGACTTCGTTTTTGTCACTTCAAAATGATAAATTCAAAACAGTATCAAGCGGTTTGGAAAAGGCTAAGATACTAAATTCCTTCTTTCAAAGCGTATTTATCAATGTCTCACTGAATGTCCCCGATAGCTTAAGAAATCATACCGGTCAACTGATGCCTGGAATTGAAATCTCATATAATGGAGTAGAACGAAACATAATGAGCCTAATAAATACTCCGAGCTCGATCAAATACTCGTTCCTATATTTAAAGAACTAGTGTTGGGAATTGCATCTTATCCAGAAAGCATATTTAAAAAATCACTAGTAAATCACAAGGTTCCCAGTGATTCGAAAATGGCTAACGTATTACCAATATTTAAATACGGAGAAAAGGAGGAACCGAGTAGTTACAGATCTATTCCCCTCACATCCATTTCACGAAATGTAATGTAACATATACGTAGTCGTTAGATCGATCGTGAGACATCTCGATAGTCGGGGGTTACAGATGAAAAATCAGCCCAGTTTCCAAAAGGGCAGATCCGTATATAGATACATAAATATGTATCGGTAAATAAATAATATATAAATATATAGTATATAAATATATAATATATAAATATAGTATATATAAATATAGTATATATAAATAGCAACCCTCTTATATTGTATTAAAACTAGATTAAAGTACTTTTACACAAAAGAAAACGTTTAACGACGCGTGTTTCGACTGTCATAATCCTCATAGAAATAAATGCTGTACCTGAAGTTAACTTTGGGAGTACACACATGTCCTTTATGGAAACATTTTTACATAAAAGTGCTTGTATTCTTTTTATATGAATTCCCTCCATCACACCAGGGTGGGAACTTTGGATCTTAGACTTGGGTATCAGTTCCAAGATAATACCATATGTGTTTCCGATGATAAAAAAACGCATTATTATCTCCGAAACAATGATAGCAGACGTTAAACAAGTAAGAGACAAATTTCTCCCCATCGTATTGGTTTGGGAGATAGTCACCCGTGGCGTCACAGATGCTAATTACTTCCACCAAGATACCGATGACGTGATTGGATGAAAAGAAGTCTTTTAGATCTTCAGGGACGGGAAATGGAATCCGTTAGATGACCTAAGCAGGGATTTTAATCCCTGTCACTGCTTTCTATCCTTCAGTGTGATCACGTATTCCGATTTAATAGCCAACAGTAAAGCCCTTACTATAATTGCACTTGTGCGTGAAAATGATCGGTGTTATAAAAGGCTTCACAGAAGAGAAAACATTGAACATCAACGGATTGAGAGCTTATACATACCAGGGATCATAATTCAATCTACCATTTCTTTTAGGTACTTCTTCCATGTGCTCACCGTAAGGTAGTACAATAATAATAATGTAATAATAATTATTATTAAGTAATCTACCAGTTAAGGTAGGTTTTGCATGGACACAGCTATCAAATAAATATTTTGTGACTACTAACATATCCAAAATCCAGCACCCTACTCTACAAGTCCATTTCTGCGTACTTTCTCCCTCCATTCCGTCCAGCAACCCTATCCTATTCCTGTCCTTTCATTGTTTGCCTAACATCCTCCCCTCTATCACAGTTTTTAACATCTCCCTGCCGATCAATACCATTTTCATCCATTTTTCCTGTCTCCTTATGATTTCTCCAAATAAACCCCTCTCCTCGCCACCATCCCTGGCACTTCCTCATTTGTTTTCCTTTCGGTCCATTTCACCTTCTCTATCCTTCTCCACATCCACATTTCAAAAGCCTACAACCTACTTCTATCATCCTGCTTCAGTGGCCACGTTTCCGCGTCGTACATAACTACGCTCCATACCAAAGTTTTAACGAATCTTTTCTTAAGATCCTTACTCAACGTCCCTGTCACCAACTCCCTCCTCCTAATGAAAACCACTTTGCCTAACGCTATTCACCTCCTTACGTCCCTACTAATTTGACCGTGTTGGTCCAAAACACTTCCGAGATATGTAAACTGTTCTACCTGCTCTACTTTTTCCCCACCTATTTTAATGTTTAACTTCGCCTTTTCCTTTCTGGAAAATCGCAAACCTTCTGTTTTAGTAACATTGATTCTCATCCCATATCAATCCCATTGGATTTCCAATTCACTCAGCAATGCTTGCAACACCTTGGCTGACTGACAAACTAGAGCTTGGTCATCAGAAAATCTAACCGTTTTTTGGAATTTCCCTCCGACTTTCATTCCTACCTTCAGTTCTCCCCATGCCTCTTTAATCATTCCTCCACATACACGTTGAATAGCACCGGTGTCAATGGGCAACCGTCTTACACCTCTTCCTAACAGTGCCCATCCAGACTCTCCGTTCCCCACTCGCACCTGAGCAGTCTGAGACATGTACAGGTTGCGGATCAGTCTCCTGTCCCTCCAATCCATTCCTATTTTCTGCAATACACGCATTAATTTTTCCCAATTCACTCTATCAAACGCTTTTTCGAAATCTACAAAACAGGCAAAAACGTCCTGATTGTATTCTATGTTTCTCTCGATTAGTGATCTCATTACTGCAATGACATCACGCGTACCTCTTCCCTTCCTAAACCCAAACTGATCATCCCCTAAGTAATCATTTGCCTTACTCTCCATCCTTCTGTTGATGATCCTGGGCAGTGTAATGTAAGCAGTAGAGATGTACAGCAGTGTAATGTAATAATAATACGATAATAATAAAGTAATAATAATGAGGTAATATAATAAGATACAACCTAAATTAATTGCATAACCTAACACTCTAGGACTAAATTAACGAGCATTATCAAAAACATCAACTGTTAAACAAAAGGTGAAAGCCCGTACTTTGTACTCCCGCAAAAGTGTACTTGCACTTTATACTTCCCCTTACCAAACATATCCCGGCATAAAAACCTCAAAGCTCCTGCGGCTGGGAATTAATGACGTGGGGTATCACAAAGGACTATGATCCATGTGAAGTGTTAATGACTACAAAATGGATTATAATAACGCATTCTATTGGTGAAATTCTTTTTAGGAGTCTATAAATTTCTACCGCGTCAGCGCATAGTGCGCACGCATACAGATCGACGTTCATAAGCCCAATCGCTACACACTAATTATACTTATATATTTTGATAATTTAGTACCTCGAAAGCCACGGTTAGGGTGTGTGGCAGGGTGTGAATACACACCAGACTAATTTTGACCCGGTGATACTACTTTGGCAGGACTGGGGAATTTGATAATCCTCATCTGATTAGGGTGAGCCATTATTTCCTAGTTCATTTGCACATTATATCTTTGAAACCATTCCGGGCACGCTGGGAGCATCAATATAACCTCAAACATATCCTTTCTCTTAATTACCAAGTGACTTAATTACAAAATGTTATAAATTCAGCCACTAATACGAATGAGAGATTGATATCATTTCGAAAAAGCTACCACTTAACGTCATAACTGTATTACATCTACAATTTTAATAAAAATGGTAGAAGATGATGTAGTTACATCGAAACCGGTCGTATTGAAATTTTATCTTGTGGAAAATTGCCAATTTTTATTAATCATGATATTCCACCATATCACGCCTGAAACGTCTCTTTTTATACATCTGCAATATTTTAACACATATTAAAGCCATTTTTATTTCGGTAATATAACGGCAGTGTGATCACAAGAATCATCAAGTAAGGACAAGGTTTCTCCAGATACGCGAATAAAAATGATCGGGATGCCTTCCTGCATTCCATTCTCTAATAATAAGTCGGAGCAAAAATAGCATCTCTTGTCCTCTGCTCCTTCTATATCTAAATTAGACCACTTATAAATTTCGCCTAGCGGACGAGTCTAGCGTGCCACTCTAAGATAAAAGGAATATTAGTCTTTTATGTCCTTATATTAATTAATTTCAACCTACACTCATTTCAGTAAAAATATTACATCACTGACGTGAAATGTCACAGCATATGAAAAATGACAACTTTCTCTTAGCATTCTCTTTTCTAATTTTTCAATATGACTTAAGGAATGGAGTTCGGGGCAAGGGGCATGGAATAAAATAAATCGCAAACCTATCGCCTGGTGCATATACTTTCTTAATAAACCTTCTATCGACTCTAAGAGTGAATGAATTGGTAAAATAAGGCTTTGGATGACTTAGTCCTCATCACTGCTCCTAAAATGAAATTTGAAATATTCCACCAAAATGCGCTCCAACCTTGCACCACTGAGTTTATACATTCCCACTGGTATTCCCATCACGACGATATGTTTTTGTTTTTAATTCAACCACCATGACCATGAATGACACCATTGGTTTTATACAGGAATTCCCACGAATCCAGCTTTTAAAAAGTCCTTGAGATTTACCTTCCATTATGGCAGAACACAAGATTCTAACGGATAAGCATCATGACCAACTTCACAATGTATTGTAGAGATACCAATCATAATTACTTGTAATGGGAATTGAAAATGCCAATTTCATTTTTTTTATACCTTTACATTACCACCAAACATCTCCCTGCCGGTAACAAATTCCTATAAATGTGTCAAAATACATGTTATATTTGTAAGTTGAAATCAACTCCCGAATCTTTATTTTTTCCAATACTCTCTCCGAGTTGATAACTATCCACTATTTCAAGTGACAACCCTAGTTATCCAACGGAATTTCAAGTTGATAGGTGAGGGGTATAGCTCACGCAGTTCACAGCCCAAAAGCATGTGAATACCGCTGCCACCTCATTTCCCTCTGGTAAAGGGCACTTGAGGTTTCCAAAAATCTCGCACCCAAAAATTCACGGAGCTTGGGTGAAGCCGAAGTTGCCCAAAGGCGTCGCCCGGAATCGAACCAGGACCCTCACGTCAGTAGCCACGCGCTCACTGTACCACTACGTTCCCCCTTTCTAGTATTATGTATGACGTTGGTTAGACATGTTTACAACTTGAAATCAAGAATTTCTGAAAAGGGAATACCATCAAGAAGTCTCAGCTTCATTTTTTACAACGTGCGTACACAAATATTTACGACGAAAATCGGCTTCATGATTGACAGAAACACGTTTTCAACTTCAATTAATCGCATTAAACTTAGCTTCGCATCAATGATAAACCAACCGTCTAATTGATTCATCGTAAGATTTGCTATATCTCGTAAAATATGTCTTAATTTTCAATAATAGTCAAATCAAAACTTGGTGGCATACACTTCCATTAAGATATTTTACTTATGTACACACAATAGTTACATTTAGCTATCTGCTTTCAATTACTTTTATAATATCCTGGTTTATAGCCTTTCGTTTAATTTATTGAACCACTTACGCGAATCATAATGCCAATATAATGGTAAATAACAACTTTGACAATGGAATGAATGTTTCTCGTTTGATGGACTATTACGAAATAACACGCTGGCTATGCATAGCGCTCCAAGTTCCACGTGAAGTGAGAGCAAACATATGTATAACGTCATAAAACGCTTCCTGAATCTCAAACACCGTTGCAGAAAAAACTTCAAAGTATCTTGCCAATCAATTTTCGCCACACGTGTCTATGCACGTATCACGGTCTACGTAAAGAAACAAAGTCACGAAGCTGGTTAACAATATCTGTTAAATGTACCTGGTTCGTGGGTGCGTACTTCAATAATTATTCCAAAGAAGACGTAACATTATATAAACAAATATAGATACATACTACATGTTCCGGGAAAGACCCACCAATTGACTAAATAAAAAAGTGGTGAAGGCGTCAGGAAGAGAACGGATCTTACAGAAGTGACGTAATTTGAAACTAAGTCGCGTTGCCAGCACCTTCAACTGAAGGAAGGAAAGGACTCCGCTGCACCCAGGTGATGCCCAAAACTGTTTGTACAGACAGACAGACCTAATTCTACGACAAATTAATTACCAATGGGGAGTGGTGCCCCAAAATATAAGGATAACATAGCTACCTCCCATCTAACTAAACAAATGTATATTCATTTCAACGTTTACGAGTGGAAATTTAAATTAATACTGAAAAAATAACATTTGTACGTCAAAATGAAGTTAATAACCCGCCATAATTTATCTCCCAGACAGGCGACAGCACTTACAATACAAACCCAGGAGGATGGAGAAAAGAAAAATTTATTTAGACCAAGGTAATTAATTTCCTCAGCCAGTATCAATTAATCGAAAAACTCACTTCCAATTTCTAGATATCAAATGCACTAGAAAGAGTGAAATAACCAAGTGCTTCGTAAAGAATATCATCAAGCAGTAAAATTGGAAGGGCACTCACGAAGCTTGCTACTTCAACGGTTAGCGACCTCGGAATTAATGAGTCCCGACTTAAGAGGAGTTAAAGAGACTAGCACCATTGCTGGCGAAGCCAAGGGGCTTTCACTCTCAGGTACTAATGAGAGGCAACCGGAATATCGATCATAAATCCCGCTGGAAGTTCATGAACTTCAGTTTCCGCAAAAAATCATTCCCTCGACTCTCGAGAAATGAAAAGATAGGCAAAAATATAACATAACCCGAACATTGTTCTGGGGTATGCAACTGGACTTCTGACACAGCATTCCTCATTCACGGTAATCGGTTTTGCCATCAACGAAAATAAAATTGCACAAGGCACGTCTATGTACGCTCCTCATGAAGACCGCGGCCAACGCTTTTTCGCTTGTATTTTTCGGAAGGGACTCCACTACTCCCAGGAGTGTCTTAAATATGTTCCAGGCTCAAGAGACTGCGAGAAAAATCGATACCACGCGGCAGACGAAGACACGACCGAGCGTATATCCATTTATTGGAAGGTCGCCCTTTCGGCACAGGATGCTAGCATCTGAGTCACAGTGGGGCAGTTACCGGGGAAAACACGCCGATGAATCCGAATTGAGTGCTTCCTATTGCTGCCCGAGCGTCACATGCGCCTGCTCGAGAGATACAACTTCACTCGCCCCTGCCGTCTACGGACTGCGATGCTTTACATAAAGCCGTCCTTTACCAGGCATTGCCGTTAACAAAACCAAGTGAAGATATTCATTTACAACATTTTCTACTGTTCATTTTCGGTTATACTCATCACATGAGCTTAGGCATCACAGTAAAAATATCCAAACAGGAAAGATCGGTTTGATATGGGTGTTTAGATCTCACCGTGTACTAAGGAGGTTAAAATTCACAGATAGAGGCTTGGGAACCAGTTCCTTTCCATGTGGTTTCTCGGAAAGGCCTTGAACCCCGAAAATCACACCGGTTAATATGCCAAATGGTAACATTTTGAGCTCTTTTGATATGTTAATCTGTGACTCATCTCTGTGATGCTTACATGTATATTGCTTTTTGGAACAGCATAGCAAAATACTCATTAATTATAGCAACTGATATCCAGTCGCCACCTATTCCGACGTCGAATATTCAAATTTCGTCTCGGATTTCTATGCTATCATTAGTACTCCCAAATGTATTGTCTGGAAATAGATGCTACTCAACTTCAAATTATGACGAATTCTGGATGAAGAAACAGCGCAAGTTTTTCTCTCGAGCAATTTTTCTACATGAATCTTTCTCATAACGCTATTTCTACCGCGAAATTTGACATATTTTGAATTACCGATCATATGTAGCAATTAGATATCGTCACAACCTCTTCTAAATAATAAAATGAACCTACGAATTATTATAATGCAACAATTTCAGAGTAAAAATCATTCGCCTTGACCGGGATTCGAACCCGGATCCCTCGATATCCAGTATACGAAAGCCTGTGACATAGTATGTTCGGTATTTCGTCACAACATCTTGTTCCTTTAAAGCCCCCAAAATTTCAGAGTGTAGGAGGACGTCTCGGTAGCTTAATTGGTTAAAGCACTCGGCCGGATATCGAGGGATCCGGGCTCGAATCCCGGTCAAGGCGAATAATTTTTACTCTCTGAAATTGTTGCATTATAATGCACACATAGCGGGTGACTCCGTTAAAGTTACTGTTACAGTTTCTTGAAAACTACGAATTATTATCTAGAGACTTAATGATAATACTTCCACCAATTAAATACAAGGACAAAACACCAAGTAGCTACTATAGCAATTCTTTCACCTAAACATCATTGATCATTTATTTATTAAGGGACATATCATTATTTAAGGGACAAAGGGAACAAAATGTCTTCGTTTAGGTTATCGATTGGTTTAAGGCTGCTTCTTCGACACGTGACCACAGAAAAAATAAATAAAAGAGGTACCAAGTCTCAAGTGACAAGAAAAGTAAACCAATTAATTGAATTAGAAATACTGCCAACTTAATTAACACTTTAAAACAATAATCCAAATATAAGTACATTATGAAAACATTAAATGCCAAAAATTTCAATTTAAATCCTTTTGATCATCATGACCGAATATCTACAATCACTATGAACAAATTTTAAAGTCATAATCTTATTAACAGCAGATTAATTACCAAAAAAGGAAGAATTTTCATGAAGGAAAAAGTACCGGTCACCGTATTCCGCACTACAAATTTGTTCTGATGCACGATCCTTTACATGTCTTTTCCTTTTACGTAAACGATTAAAACGCGCCAAATAAAGTAATCAAAAATTTACGCCATCAGCCCAAATGGTGGGTTTTCATTTGAAAGGCATAAAAAAACTAAATCACTCTTAAAATAAAGCAATCTAAAACTTAAGAATTACTAAACCAAAGCAAACAAAAACTAGACATTCTATAATTACAGCACTATACTACTAAAACGAAAAAAAATGTTATGACCGGACAACCACCGAGTACCATTATTATCTCCGTCCGCCATAAAACAGGCTGCGCAAGTCATAAAATGGTGCTATTACGAAAGCATATGTATCAAAAACGATTTCCTAATAAAGTACTCAACGAAAGAGGACCCAGCAGGAGCCTACAGCTTTTTTTAAGGCTGTGAGACGTACCAACGGAAAAGTATGCGAACCAATACCCATGTCCTATTCTACCACAAGGACGCCTCTCTGGCATCAAATTTCAGACGCCTACTTTTTTATTGCAACACATTTTCAAAGAGCTTATAAGTTCAACCCGAGCTCTCGACGACAAGGCGGAAAACTCGAGAGAGCTACGTATCGCCGGAACAAATAATTTAGCTACCCTAATGCCGCTTCCCAGAAATGCGACTGCTATCGGCATTAAACATTCCAAGTGAGGGCGGATGACACTCCAGTCTCTTTCAGTTAATGAACTGAAGCCTTGACTCACTTCGAAGACAGCCGTGGAATTAAATCCCATTCGCTCTCCAGAAGATGATGTCAGCTTATGCGCTACCACATGGCTTCAACATCGGGAAGTCGTGTAAACAAGTACGTTAGTACACTGATAAGGGGCTTAAATGCCGTATTGCTAACTAATGAGTCTCACCAGTTTCATACATCGATCCCAAAGAGTATATGAAAACCCATTCTTTCCATACCCATACACAATTCTTCCTTGTACTACGTTCAAGAAAATAAATCGCAGGGCCAGTATTATTTTTCCTCGATTTATTTTTAACCCCAGGAAGTATTAACGTTGACTAAATATTCAAATAAAAACCCACACAAATACCTCGCCAAGTCAGAGTAAAAGGACAATTTCCCCAAAATACTTTAGCCAAATGCAACCTAAGGGCTAAAAACCAAACTGAAGAAACGTGATTAATTAATCAAATAAGTATTTAAGTGTGGTATGCTCCACCAAAAGTCGTTAGGGATACTCCATTATTTTCAAATGAGGAAGAAATGAAAACTAGGAAATATATAGTTTTTTACCGTAGAACAGCGTAAAATGTCTCATAAAACACGTAAACTAATTACTACAATTCTACCACATATCCAAATGTATTATATTTTCCCTATATCTATTTTATGTTTCAATTCAAATATAAATGTTATCATTTGTGCCGTAATTTCTTTTTACCATGGATTTCATAGTCACATTTTATTTCTCTTTGAGGAGTTTTATTAAATATCTTTCGGAATATCGGTTGCAATTCACTCTTATTGAATTAGTTAAACATACAAAAGACAGCGCTGTTTTAAGAGATAGATGAAAACAGTTGCTTCGGGAGAAGTAGAATGATAGACATAAGTATTAATTAAAATACTTCTACATGTCCCTAGCCCTTCAATACTTCCTTAAAAATCCAAGAGATGGCACTCGCAGTACCGAGAAAGGCGAGCTTTTGTTTAGAAAAGTGAAAAAAAGTTTTGTGTGTTAATCAAAAACTTTTCTTTGAAAGGCTTAACACCGAAAGAGATCGAAGTAGTACATCTAAAAACGATGGGGACGTCCAGTGGAAGTGACTTCCTCCGAAATGATCGACAAAGTCCACGATGAGGTTTCTCGAGTTATCGACGAATAAAGGTTCGCGAGGCCACCCGCATATCACAAGGTATATTGTTTTCAATATTGCACGAAATATTGCGCATAAAAATAATCTCTGAAAGATTGGTGCCGCGTTTGCTCAGTGGAGAATAAACGTAATCATGCGGTTGATTCGGAGGTTGGTTTGGCCCTTTTCCGTCACATTACTGATAAAAATTTCTGCGTCGAAACATAATTGTGGACGAGCCACGGACATACTACTACACTCCTGTGACAAAGGATTAGTGGGTTTCTAAAGGCGATTTGGCTTCGAAAAAGGTGAAGATGGTTAAACCGACCGAAAAAGTAATGGCTACCGTTTTTCTTTTGGATTCACTTGGAATCATCTACAGCGATTACTTGCAAAAATAACAAATGATAAATGGAGAGTATTATGCTTCGTTATTACACGAGATGAGCGAAGAAATCATGTAAAAACGTTCTCATTTGTTAAAGAAAAAAATCACAGTAGCACATTTGCGACAATTAAGGAATTTAAGTTAGAATTCTCACTAAATCCACCGTATTCACCAAATTTGGCTCCCAGTGACCTTGTTTTATATTATTTATAAACTTGAAAAAATGGTTCGGAAGAAAAAGATTCCAGTTGAACGAGAAGGCCATCGCCAACAAAGATGCTTATTTTGAGGAACTTCCGAATTCCTACTATTTGGACGACTCATGGAAGTTGGAGAAAACGCTGGGAAGTGTATCGAGCTAAAAGGAGATAAGGTTAAAAGATTAAATTCACCCAAAATCATTTTTCTATTTTCCCCGAGAACAACCCACGTATATTTACCGATCCTCCTCCATATACATATATCCATCCCCCGAAACAATTTACAAATGGTAAATCAAACACCTAAAATCAAAATTCGATCATCAAAACAGTGCTAGAGACATTCATAGTCCCACAGCACATGGTAAGCTGCTGATGCAAGTTTTAATGAAGAGGGAACCTTCCCGCTTTTTGGAGTGCCTAACACGAATTAAGCAAAGAGCAGGACCCGAATAATTCCGAGGCAGCCCGGCGATTCGGAACTTGCACGGCGGAAACCGGAGGCGCAGGCGGCCGACGGTGAAAGGCGGGGGGGATTCTGGCGTAAACTTTGATGGAATTCTCACCCTTCGGGCAAACAACTGCAATTTATTATTCCACGCGTGACGCAACGCCACCCAACCAAAACATTTCCAACCAACCTCCTCCGCGACGTCGTGCCCTGTAAACCGTGCTGAGACCCCACCGACACTTCCCGCGAGAGCTGCCTGCCACGTCCAAACGGGAATGATGAGCCGCGCGCGCGGTTGGGGGCGGCGGGAAGCAGGATGAGGCGGCAGTTGGGGAGACCGACTACGGCGAGGGGAGGGTGGGCGGGTGAGAGGAAAGCGCGTCCGCGCCATCCCTCCTTTTTCTCTCTCGCTCTCTCTCCAACAGGGCTAGCTCGCTCACCACGGCCCCCTGCCGCGGGACACGCGGGGGAGGGAGAGGGCCTTAACCGTCCACATCCCGTCGTCGTCGACACCCTCTCGGGAACGCCTCCCCCACCGAGAAATCTATGATAACAAATACCTGACCAAAATAAAAGTATGGATCGGGAAGGGCACGGGGGAAGAGGAAGGAACGACGTAGAAGGGATGGGGAAAGTGTGGAGTGTTCTGGCGATGCCCGAGTGGAACATTCGGGCGAGCACCACAAAGGTACAGGGGCCAGAACCCTAGCGTTCGGGGCCACAGCTGTCCCCTGCGCCACACCACGCTTTTCCGCCCCCCACTCTTCTTCCCCCACCCCCTCCGGCCCAACGCAGATGCCTGGGGCCGCCCGAAAACTTGTCAAGGCTCTCAGTTCCACTGGCACGAAACCCGCACGAGTGTATGGCGGCCTTGAAGAGCATGTTTATAGGTTGTAGGATTTTTACATTGGATTTGAGGTACTCAGGTGCCAGAGGTCGTGCCCACCGTCAGCAGCAACGGAGACGACCCGATGAAAATTACGAAACGGGGATTCGATCTCGCGGACTTCCGCGTGTAGTCTGGTGAGAGTATAGGTGGAATTGATGAGAGAGTGCGATGTCCGCCCCAAGTTCCAGACTTCAGCAGTCGCAACGCCGCGCCGGCCTCTGTCCTCACCAATAAATTACGCGAGTGTCGGGGATGGGCATAAGATTCACACTTTCGCGATGAATCATACTGGCCTCATCGATCCTCCTACATTATGCAATCTCACAAATCGTTTATATGTTGGACTCTACGCTTTTATGTTGAACGTTCGTCTACGAAAAGGAGATGGAAGAAGGCCTAAAATCTAGAAATTATACATCGAATCAGAAGAACGAAGCCTAAACATTATTGACTAAAATATAACGGCGCATTGTAACAAAAAAATTCCCTTTCCGGAAAAGAAATGAGGAGTCACCTCATCGACTCCCATGGTCACGCACGGCCATGACCAATGTTCGATTTTGATAGCTCAACGGCTGCCGACTATCGGGGGTCTGAGGTGGTCTGGCTTTGAGTGATAAACATGTGAATTACCTTCGGAGTGAAGGATACTCTTTCTGGCAAGCAAACAAGACCGATTAGTAAATTGACGAACTTTTAATAAGCCCCGCAATGAATAAATCTACTCAAAAATTAATCCCACCCACAAATTCAGACCGTAGCAACGACTAGAGAAGGAAAATAAGGCAATAACCGCATGCACTCTCCAAAATCAAGTTCGAAATTCAATAAATAGAACTTTCCATTTTAGGGAATCGGTCTTTGCGAATGCTCAAACGAAAAGTGCACGACGTCCAACCATATCTGCCATCAAGAACAGAAATACTGGACACCGCGTGATAATAACATTAACTGGCATAGATATCCATATTTTTCTGTTTTCATATCCTTACGTCTTCGGTTCCTAACAAATGAATTAGCAACACATCACTATGTAACACAATTACTCATACTTTTGATGAAAGTTGGCTCAACAAAAAGAGAGACACTTAAAGCACGAGCTTTTTATTAATTACGTTCCTAAACTAAATACCGAACTAATCAGGAATCCTTAAGAGTCCAAAATCTTAAAAAATACGCAAAAAAATTGCATTTAAATTCTAATGTAATGTCTATTTAACGTAGTGTCTGCGAACCGTGATTTAGCCTAAGGAGTGCGTGACTTCAGGAAAAAATAATTATCAGAACCTAAATGCAATCATTTGACTTAAAACGGGAAGACGCTTTCCAAACGAGAAAATTATTAGATTTAACGCACTGCACCAAAAGACGTTCTGACGTACACGTTGATGCATTGTTTTCATAATTCCTTTGAAGCCAATAACGTCCACATTGTCAAAAGAAATAGTTAAGAAAAAGATAACGAATATTACTTGAAACATTATCATTACCCGACGTGATTACTTTTTAACAGTAATAACAGCATGTTTCATCCGGCCCCTGGAAAAATTACAGCCAACACTATTCTACAGAGGGAGAGTTCAATTAAGATTTGAGAGGCTTTTATCTGTTGTAAAACCCTACAAAATCAACACCATTAAATCTGTTTGAAAAGCAATGATAATTTGAAGTTGAATGGCCGATCACCTCTCATCTGTATCTGAGAAGTAAGAGTCAGAAACTTTTGGACAGCGAGGTTAAATCAAGCATTCCCATTTTCCATTTCCATTATTTAATATTTTAGCGAAATCTTATCGGCGACCGAGAGAAAGAAAACAATTATCACGAAAGTAATAACATTCACCATTATAAATATTACCCCAACGGCATCCCATGGATGCAAATCACGAAGTTTTCCTGCGATTGAACGCAAGATTAAATACAGAATCGAATATATATTTCCATCTTCCGACCAACGAGAGAGGTATGTCTTAGGAATAGTGTCAACAAAGGATGACTTCAACGTGACCGCAAACGGATTCAACGTCCAAAGTACGCGTCCTTTGTCTCATTGTCTTCCACGTACATTTTTCCCTTCCTCACTATACGCCACCAGCGTGTTGTAGTATGATTAGCTCTCCCGAGATTAAAATCCACACAATGCAACCACATCGCATCCACTGTGGAAGTCGAGGGGAGACCCAAGTTTCAGTAACACTAACAAATGTTTAAATTCACAATCAGTTTAAAATATTTGGAAACAAATATGAGAATTACGATCGATGAGAGCTTGGGAAAAACCTTTAGAGCTTAGACCAATGGGTATTCATTTTTCGACAACTTTTCACAAATATTTCAGCGTCCAAAACCAACGTGCTGTAGTGAGCCATTCACGTTATGTGTTCGAGGTCTCTTACAAATTCAGGGTAACGAATATGTTTTTTTTTTTAGCCAGAGTGCGTATTTTTCAATACCATTTTGGGGAATACAAACTTAATTTAAGCTTAACTCGCGGCTTTCTTTGAAATGTACGCAACGGTAAAATTGCGTCAACGTTAATAATGAATGAGTCAACGGAACAAGAAACGGCAGAAAAATTTCGCTCGCGGATTCTAGGACCAAGTGGCGTCACTAATTAATCACATGAAAGCAGTTCTAACCAGTTCACCCTAACACGCAGCCATTATACAGATGCTCTTTAGGATGAGCACACGCTTCATCGTAACATGCCGGACAGAAGTTTATCCACGAGATCAAAAATGTAAACGGCAAGTCCATATTCAAAGCAAACTATGCGACGCAACGCCCTGAATTACTCATCCTCACAAGAATGGAAGTCTTTAAGAAAGTCACTGAATCAACATTGAGAACCTTTTAATTTGAAGAAATCTTAGTAGATAATTGAATGCTGAAGTTTACTCTCGTAACAAACATAACTTTAATTTAAGTGTTTCAAGAACATTTCCTTGTGAAACTTTTATTCGGGTCTATTTGGTTTGTTAAAAAAGACGACCCAATAACCCTTTCATCAATATCGTCGGGGATTCCCTTCAAGCGTAAAATAGGAATCATAGTTAATTATGAAAGATTAAAATTATATCTTCTTAATAAGTAAAATAGCCACCATATATTGTTTGTTTTTCATGGGGCACTAACATTTCTATGTTGGGGATAAAATAAATGAGTGGCATCGCCGTATGAAGGATAACAGCTATCCAAAAGAGCCCAGAAATACCACTCCCGATTTGTTGCAGTTATTTTTTGCTTTGAAAGGAAACACTATGACAATGGGTTGTGCGCAATAAACGTGAACAAGTGGTGCGCACGTAATTCTCTCGCAAAAGTAGTTTTTCCGGGCTTGTTTACCAAACTTTGGTTGAGGTTTTGAGTTCAACCATTATTAACGGTTAAAAAACGAATAAATGTCGTTTCTATTAGAAAAGGTACAAGTTTTTGACATCAACATACACTGGCCTATATAAGGTTGCAACTACGACTGCAAAGATTTCCAGGATGTGGTTAAGGCTTTAGGGCGTTCACCAATCGTAATTAGTGAGACACCCTGATGCGGAGGAACGCCCGCAAGCCTCAACCATTGTGGATAAACGCCGTGGAAATCTCAGATTTCGTCACAGGATGTTTTCATAAATCCAAGCATATAATATCCAAAATAAATCCTTTATTTCGAACAAGCCCTCAATATTTATCCAAATCAATTTTAATTTTCGTCAAATAAGCATACGAAGTATCGAAAAGCGGACTTTTTTTATCAACTCAATTCTTGGCCAAAAATATTCTCGTATCTAACACATATTGGACACGCACGGAAATATTCATGTACAAATTAAATACATCTATGATGCTTTTCGTTTCAGTATGCCTAAGAAGTAGAATGCAACGAGAGCGAGAATTTCTAGCATTCAGATATTCTAAGTTGAGAAGAAGGGAATTTGCCGATTTATCCCGTCACTACGTGAGCACTTTTAGTACTTACACGCAGACTTTTTGAAAACATTTCTAGATTCACTAACCGAGAATAGACGTAAATCTGATACCCAGAACAACATCACAAAACTTGGGTGAAAGCTGATATACATCAAGTCACCAAGGACAGTCTCGGGTCCTCCAACCAATAGACGGGAGCTCTATCCACTAGGTCACCACGCCCCCAAGAATACGACTACGACCATCTGACCCGACAACCTCTTTAAAGAGCACAAGCTGACCATCGACAATGTGCAAGACATAGTCGGAATGCGAAATAGTTGTACCAACCGATTTCAATTCAAAATGTAGAAAGTTCACAAAACGGCCAAGCGTTCGAGTAGTACGTTGAAAAAGGAGTTTAGCCCCTGCTGGTATTACGACCACAATTTCAACGGATATAAACTAAATTTTAGCTCCACCTTAACGAGGGTTATATAGAATCAATAGCAATCCCCCCGTAGAGGCCACGAAGGCGAAGACCCCAGCTCTCTTCGAATATTCATCCCTCCATTTCCTTCATTCGATCTCACGCATTATACGTATCAAAGTCAGCGGTTACAATTAGACAAGTTTACACCACTCTAGTCATCGAGCTTCCGAAATGGAAGGGAGTGCCAAGGACCAGGCACTATGAAGTAGTGTGCAAAGGAGGACGCAGTGTGTCTTCCGAGCAACCAGGAAGAGTATGGGGAAATTGGTGGGGGGGGGGGGACATGCACCTTCCTTACCAGCAATGTCTATTAAATAACATTTTCAAATTATCTAGACGAATGAAATAGATAGACCTTCATTTGGTTTCCAGCAAAACATTGAATCGGTGGAAAATAATGGAAGTGAAAGTTGTTCTAATGAAGTAATTCCACAAAGTTACGTCCGATGCGAGTTTCCCCGAACGTTATTGAGCAATTACGAGCAATTTTTAGATCAATTTAGAGCACCGTTTGGAGCAATGAAGGATCATCGAGAATAGGTTCAGGCGAAATATGGACTTGTGGGGATAGTACATTATAATTTCGTAGGAAAACGTTTAGATACAATAATAATGCGACGTCACGAAAAACGCAGTTGAAGAACAACCACGGGTGGTATCAGTACGCGCTGTTCATTATTATTCCACCCATCAAGTCTCGTCATGGATATGCTATATAAAAAGTTACTAAAAAGGGCAAAGGGAAGTGGGTGTGGCTTTCAATTCCCAACGAGGCAGGTTTTATCTCAAATAAAGATCCAAAAAGTCATTAAATATCACACCATTCATTCATTTACTGTGGGCCACCATAATGTACCTATCACCTTTCTTTCCATTATCCCGGCTTCGCAGTTAACATACATTTCATTCCGAACGCTTATTTCATCCTTACATAGAACCTGTATCATTTTTAATAGGGCCTGTGATGACGCTCACAATCATTTTGAAGTCATCTTAATGGAGACAAACAGGAGAATTTAAAATCGATATCTTAGTATCAAATATTACGTGCACATAATCATTCCTGCATATAAAATATTTCCACATTTTAGAGTTCAAATCGTGTACTCTGCTAATTGTACGCCATACCGTTTGCAACCCTCTTCAATGACAATATGGGAGCTTTGGCTGGAATCTTCAGACAATTTGGGAGCTGTGTAAAGGTGTAGCTGAGTTTATTCGTAATAAGGAATAAAACTATAACATCACCATCCAAAACAAGTCAAGTTATTGACAATAAAGAAGGGCATCTTCGTGGATGATATCTTACACTATTAACTATCCACATTCCCGTACTTATGACCCCCTTAAAAAAAAAAAAAGATGAACAAATAACGAGGAGAGATACCCTTTTAAGATACCTTCGCACCCTCATCGCATTTAATAAATAGGATCTCGCCGATTAATATAAAAACCAACTGAAAATTTCAAATAATCTCACCTATCGACTGTTAGTTACAATATATTAATATAAATTTACAGCGGGGAATATTCTTGAAGATTTAGTTTTCAAACAGGTGGGGTTGGTGCTTTTCATTAATCCTCGTTATTTATCAGGAAACAGGTCTCTACTGCCATTCACAGTGAGCACCCAATATGTTAATAAAATTAAGATAATTTAACGCCGCCATGTTCAGAAGGCCAATTAAAGTTCAGCCTCCACACACAAGTCAAAGTTATATCTTTGAGAGCAAGGGATGTGAGTGACGGTAGCACACGAAGTTTTGTGGTTCTGCCAAATAAAAATATCCGCCAGCGTGAAACGAAAAACACGAAAAGTAGAAGGCGGTCGCTCGTCAATTTAATCTAGATTCTGGCAAGTGCTTTAACGATCTGAAATTAAGGATAAAGGAATGGCGAGTGAAATCAAAATGTCTCATGACAAACCAACGACCCCAAAACCTTCGACCCGAAACACCATTTGTGACTGATGACCCACACGCTATTATCCACTCGCGTCGAACAACTACCAAAGGCGCTCGTTAAGTGAAAGAAGGAGGTTATACGCGTTTAGAACTGTCATCAGACGGAGTACATGATTCTAAGCGTTCCGTTTGCAAAAATCGATATTTACGGCGAAAACACAGGAGGGTACGAAAGTTTTCGTAAAAACATTTTTCCCAATGTCTGTATTCATTAACCATAAAAATTTTCTTGGATACTTATTTTGAAATATACAACGATTCTTCCCTGAGCTCATTCTTAAATTGGGAATCATTGAAAGGGCTTTTATTTCGCGGTCTACTGCATAGTCAAGTAGTTACATCCAATTTCTTGGGTAATGTGACTCTATTCACAAAAGCAACACAATGAATGCATGATCATACACATAATTTACAAAAAAGATTCCTATATATCAAATTATACCAAAAATTAAGTATCCTTTTGCTGAAAGCATCTCTAATGACCTTCATC